>PYHW01010133.1:5210583-5266688 GCA_013186435.1 Turdus rufiventris | reverse complement strand
GCTTTTTGTTATAAAAAAAAGAGTGCCCCAAACCAGAAATTCTGTTTCTAGCTTGTTCTTGAGTGTTTTCTTTAAGTAAAATTCAGATAATATTAAGACAGCAGACGGTTTCCACAAGTAATGCTGTGGTCAAAAACAATTTCCCAAGAAATAGTATGATGTAATCCTTTAACTGGCCAGACTTATAGAACTTTCCCTTGAAGGTCTCAAGCAAAATTAGATTCCCAAATGTCATACAGAGTAGGAACATCAGTGTCCATTTCCCACTTCACAAAATAGTCCAAACAAAATTCTCAGGAAAAGGAACTCAGAGCCTCTGGTATAACAGATCTGCCAAGGATGTCTGCCAAAAAGCCAGATGCCCTGGCTGGGAAACGGATGTAATTAACAGTATTTGCCAGTATTTTCTGTTTTAGTTTCTTTCCACCTGACAGTGAAGAGTGAGATTTTAAATATTTGCTTGTGCTAGAACAGAAACTTTTTTAATGGCTATAAAAATATTTAGAACACAGTGCTTTCTTAATAGAAAATCTTAGCAAAAAATATTTTTAAATTCATGTAAATAGAAAAATATTCAGATGAAAATATTTTGCTAGCAACACTACACATTTCCACCTAATTATCTTTCCTGTACAGTTAAAATTGTGGAGTATGGTGTCAAGGACATCTATATTAACAATTGGCGAATCCTGTCTGATTTATACAGACAGCTGCCATAAGGACAAAGATGTTTGTGTTCTCAGAAGACAAAACCTTCTGACCAAACTTCCTACAAAACTTCAAATACGCTTATCTTATAGTCTTATATATATCCACCTAAACTGACTTGCAAAGCATGGTGATTAAATTTAGGGCAGGGTCTGTTATGTTTAAATTTTCTTCATGCAAAATTCTCTCTGAGACAAGTCCTGCATAGATATATACTATATACATTTCTATCCTAGGGAGAATTTGTTTTACTGGAAAATATGTCTGCATAAAAATACAGAAACCAGTAATATCAACAGTGTGTATATTTCCTTTGATACCAGTTTCTTGCATGGCAAATTAAATATTATTCAAATTAAGAGCCAAAATAATGATAGTAAGCATGTAAATAGAAATTACTCTCTATGTCCAATGTGATAAATTCATGCCACTGCTTTAGCAGGAAACACAATTCTGTATGCAACCCTGTTAATGTTACTATAACAACACAGTAGAATACCTTGTTCCATGAAGTCAAATGTAATAAATTAGAAATAAATCCTTCAAGTTTTTGGAAGTCCTGTCTGTTTGGCATACTTTCTACCCACATGCAGTCAAAACACTTTAGTATTTTCCCTGTTAAACCCAGTAAAGATATTTCTCCTTGAAGGAAGACAGTGAAATTTATAATCCAGAAAAAAATGCCAGAAACTATTTCACCCTAAGTATACTCTTTAGCATTGTCAGTAAATAAATGAATGGTCCATACTCAGTGGGGAAAAAAAAGCTATCTCACATAAATTGCTTCTTGTTCTTGGACAAGTATATAAGTTCCTTCTTGTTTTAGAAAGCCTGATAAACAGGAGTGTTTAATTTAGGAGAAGTAAAGCCAATTCCAGTGAAATTGCCAAAAGCACAATAATCCTTTAGTCCAAAGTTTGTGTAGGCCATGTTTTCTTTAGCTAATCATGTAAATTACTGGAACATTTCTCATAGCCTGTGTATGTGAACTTGCTTGATATACCAAAACTCTCCCTTAAAATCTCACATCCATCATACACGTTTTTGTGAGGGGAGAGTGCAGCTGGAGTAAGGGTGTATCATCACCTTTCTGTGTACAAGGAAGCACAGCCCCTGGCTTCCTTAAAATCACTATGCAACACAAAACCACTTACTGTTATACTTCTGCCTTTAATCTAGCTCATTTCTGTCTTGCAAACAGTAATTAATAAGTAGCACCTATTCCAGGAGCCTTCAGCACCTCACCAAGGGTGGGTTGGCTTTCACCCCCCTCTGGCTTTCAAAGAGATTTTCCTCCAATGTGAAGCCAGCAGTGTCAAGGCTCGGTGCCTGTTTGTCTTGCTGGGCAGCAGGACCCCTGGCAGAAGGGTTCCAGTCCCTACACGGTGTTGGCTTGTGCCTGAGTAGTGACAGGTGCTTTCACTGATTTCTTTATCAGTAGTCCTTCATCCTTACACAAAGCACAAACACCTTACCCTGCTCTTCTGCTGTGTAAGAGCAGGACTAAAGACCGCAGCAGCAATGGTCTTACAGAGGATGGTTAAAGCAGTGGCCAGGGAAGAAAAGGAGAAAGAACCTCCATATAAAATAGCTTATAACAATCCCTAAACAATGAAAATTTTGCACTCAGTTGGAGACTCAGCTGGAAAAAATCCCTCAGGTATCTTTTTAAGAACAGCAATTACCAAGATGTAACTTCTTGCAAGTTTTTTTGGCTTTGTTTTGTTTTGAAGGTTTGGGTTTCTTTTTTAATTTCAGTAATTATAGAAATTTTTCTTAATCATAAAGTGATTACTAAATTAATAAACTCTTTGAAGAAAACACACTGTTATGACCAATAGCACAACTAAGCATTTATGAAGAGCTGATCTGAAAATAAAGCAATATGATAATCAGTAAAAACATCTGTTACCACTCAGTCATGGATGAATTATGAATTTATTTGGGAATGGTATACTCTTTGAAACTGAAAGACATCCACATAAGACACAGACTATGCACAAGAGCAAGCTAACCATGAATTTAATAAGAAAGTCTTACTGTTAAATTCTGCAGATTCTAAAGAATGTTCCTTCGCCCAGGTTCCTGGGCAAACGACTACAGGATAACTGTTATTGCTGAGAGAAAAACAACCCCATGGCAAGGAGATTATGTTAGAAAAGCCACAACATTTAAATGTGAAAACCAAAAAAATGAATAAGATTTAAAAAACTAATTTGCAGTCATGATTTTGGCAGTTCTCAAAAGCATTATTTCATTATAACTGATGAAACATCATAACACTCTACTATTTATTTATCATTTATATCTTTTTTTTTTTTATTAGAGAGCTACCTAGCAGAAATTTTCCAACTGTTATTCCAAAATGTTCTCTCAGTTCATGTTTCATGCACTGAAAAATTTACTGTCCATTTTAAAGAAAGAAAGGCTTCACAAATATCTCTCTCTGATTTCTAAGGCAAGCTTCTGGAGTACTCATCAAGGAATTTTCTGTTAGAGGTGTCTCTAAATTAAGCATGCCCAGCAATGGGTGCCTGGACTCACCCACCAAGACTTGAGGGAGTTTTACTTTTAGATGGGCCTCATGTAGTTCTAATTGCAATAGAAAAATCCTAGTTGAAATAAATTGAAGTAATAGCATGGACCATTATAGCAATTTTACTGTACAAGACACTGACTTCTTGCACTGGAAGACTCTTCTCGTCATTGTTGGTTTTTCCAGCCTGGAAGAAGCCTATCAGTCTTTGACCCACAGCTTCACTTCCCTACCTGTTCTGTTTCTTTTAAATTGGACAAAGTGAAGCAGCTTAGTAGTCATGTTTAAGCTGCTTTAAATTCTCTCTCCTAATAGTCATACTTCCTTTGAGGAGGTTCTCTGATTTATACAGAGGGATGGTCATGGCTTTTAGCAATTAGCCACTTGTACCAATATTTCTTCATCGTTTGTTGGTCACTGATAGAATAGTGTGATAGAATAAATCCTTTAGTCAGTGCACTGCATGTTTTGTGCTTTACAACTAGTCAGCCCCCTGACAAAGACACTGTCTCTTCTGCAAACTGAATAAGTAGATAAAAGACAATCAGCGTTTTAAGGGTAATCTACTCACTAAGGGTGTTGTCAGGCTTCAGAACATTCACTGCATTCAGCCCCTTTGCCATGAACAGTTTCATGCTCCAGCATAGTGCATCTCTCACAGGTTCTGGACTCTTAGGAGAGAACAGCAAAACCTCAAATGTTTAAAGTGGTTTTTATGTCGGTTTTGTTTTGGGTTTTTTGTGTCATTTATGTTGGGACAGACTTCTAAGATCATCGAGTCCAATCATTAACCCAGCAGTTCTGCATTCATCACTAAATTCCTGGGGCTCTGCAGGGGAACTGGGCACTGCACAGGGTTCAGCAGACAGAGGGGCCCACCAGAAAACAAGCTAAAACAACACTATGTAGGAATAATTTTTACATACTTAATGAGATATTGCTGAGAGCTTTTTAATAGAACAGCTTTTAGTAAGTAAGTATTTAGGTTCTTCATAACTTTCCTCATGAAATATGATAAATTATAAGAACAAATTGAAATCCTAATAATTTATTTCAAGTGTGTACTTGCTTTCAAATGTATGCTGGATGAATTGATGAATTTTTGATAAATAAATTCCACCATCTAAATTATTTTCAGTGTAATTTTTACTGGAAGGTTCTCTGGGAGTACAAGAAGTTTCTGTTAATTGTCTTCATTAGCAGAACATAATTTCAACTACAAAACTTTTACTTCTCACCAAGAGCTTTAATAGGCTGCTTTCAGTTTCAATGGAACTGGGAAAATTAATCATGTCTAATAATCAATATTTCATATAAGCATAAATAAAAAATCATCTATGTATTTCATGATGTGTCAATAATATAAAGATATTAATTAATGGCTATCTTTCTTAAATTGTAATAAGAAGTCAAGTATTCCTTAAAATGTTTTATTGATTTGATTACAGCAACAGTGTAAACTATAAAAACCAAAGTGTTTTTAGAGTATAACATGAGTGTTAAAAGTTGTCTAGATGTTTTTGGTGTTCAGCTTACTGTAAAAAGATTGCTGTCATAAGGGCTAGGATTCAATAATACCAGCTGCTAATATGGCAAAGAGCAGGGTAAAAAGTCAATCTCATGTTGCTTATAACTGCAAAACTTCTTTGGCAAGAAAAATATCTGCTGTTTTCCAGCTGGTAGAATCCAACAGACATTGCTTTGCCCTGGACTGCTGATTTATGAGACCATAATTGAGTGACATAGCAGCCTTATGTTCTGCAACTGCACTACCTGCTGTTTCACTTCATTCTGTACAGAATGGAAGTTAAAGAGCTGTAATGAAGAAAGCGTCACAATTAGAGGCTATATTTTATTTTCTACTAGAAAAAAACAAGTGTAGTTTTAATTATTCCTGACAGCAGCACAATGGTTTTACTGCTATACACTGTGAATAATTCCACCAGTGAATATTTGAAATATATCTACTGCTTAGGAATTTGAAAACCAACCCATAAAATATCCTGAGCTGCAGCTGCTGTGTTTGGTGCCTTGTATATCTCTTGCATTCATTTGGGGAACATGTATAGGCTGTTTAAAAAGCTGTAGCCTGATCCTTCAAAGGTACATCCATACAATTACCTTTGAAGGTCTCAGGCACATAAAAATACCTACTCTATGCTTAAAGTGTGACTATACACACCTTTTAGGTTAAAATTTTTGTACAAATTTTAAAATCATGCTATTTTACTTGTAATTCATTAAGAAGAGTCCATGTGAGTGAAGTTACATTGGGTCAGCCTAGAGAAAAAATTTCTGTCTTTTAACTACGATCTCTAAAAACAGACACTTTGATGAATGTATATGTAAGTATATGTAATATGTAAGTATATGTAAGTATATAAAAATATGTATGTATATAAATATGTAAGTATATAAATTTGATTGTAAAAGGTTTTTTTTTCTTTTCAAGCAGAAAATTGTCTGAATACTGGTCATCAACACCTGGAGAATCTTTTCAAAACATCCCAGTGTGTTAATGCTCACAGACAGATTATTTACTTATGCCTTATATTGGTATTTTTCAAACTGCATACAGTACTTCCATGGAACAATATATTAGAAATCTTATAATTTTTTTTTTGAAATCAGTCAGATTATATTATGAACTTGTTACTTTTCTCCTAAGTGCTTGTTTTGATTTGTAGAGACACATTTTGACACAGTCTACTTTTGAGAACTCATTGTAGAGGGCATTGTTTAATTACAGCTAGGAAATGAACTATCCAACCTCTAGTCAAGCTTCTGTCATTCCACTTTGACCTGTTTCATTCAGATAAAATTATTTTAAATACATACTTAGAGGAGAGAAGAAAAATATAACAAATACTTCACAATGTAGGGTGTCTTGCACAGGATCATTATATTGTATACTTCTTCCTCTTTTCATTGTTAATTACATGTGTTTTATTTCTTTGTAGTATGATTTCAACTAAAATACAATATTAGACCTAAAAATCATATTGCGTTTGGTGACACCATCTGAGTTCTTTGATCTACCCAAATATTTTCTTAAAGCATGGAAAAAGGGCATTATTTGGTCCATCACAATACTGAGATCTTAATGTGACCTAATTACAGAACTTCACATGTGCCAGCCAATGTGTACTATTATTTCAATTTGTACTTACCTATGTTTATTTTAATTTTCTTGATGCTTTAGAGGTTTGTCCATTGTCAAGCCCTAAGACCCGTTTGTCTGATTGTCTAAAAATCCTTCCTCACCTCCAACAATTTTCACAATTTTGTCCTTTTACTCGCCCAGTAATGTCTTATTGTTTCAGTCTTAAGGACTAAAATATCCCCTTACCACAGTGAGTTAAAGGAGTAAGGAGTATAGGCTTCCACATTTTTGACACTGCATAATTGATGTCACTGTCTCAATAAAATAGCCCCAGGAGGGAGTTTTTCAAGAGGCTTTGGAAGTATCATACATGTCACCTAACACCTATAAACATGTATAAAATAACTCTATCATGTTAGAAAGATAATTTAGCATTCAGAACATGTGAGTTTTATTTGTGTTGTACTAATCTTTTTATCTTTGTTAATTTTCTTAAATTTTTGTCTTCTGAAGTTGCATAACTGTCATATCCTTAGTTTTGTGCTGGAATAAAAACTTCAACATCAGAAAATCTGGTGGAATCCTTTTAAAATCTTGTATTCTGGTGAGCAGTTTAGCTACATAAATCAAATTTGGTTTCAACAGGTCTCTAATAGGTGTTACTACTTATTTATTACAGTTTGGTGCATGAAGTTTCATTTCCTTATTAGATGCACTCTTGTTTCTCTTTAACTACCTGCAATAAGTTTTCCAGAGATATTGAGATAAATATGAGGTTTTCTCACATTTTTCTTGATAATAAGACCCTGCAGAAATAAATAATTTGGAGTAAATTTTGGTATGTTTTTGTGGTTACTGAGGGTTTGACTCCAGCAGGTATTTCCTTTAGTTATTTACGCTTACAGGCTTTATCTAAAGTTCTGGTGAGGATAATGCTTCTCAGAACTGGTCTCTCTGTTGTAATTCTCATGCTATGAGGGTTTAATTTTAAGCACAATAAAACAATGGTTCACAGGCATGTGTGAAAGTATTCTTATTCTTAGAATTATCCTTCTTAGAAAACTGCATCTTAGGATGTCCTCCTGGTACTGGATAGTGTGATTACTGTCAGATTTGGAAGACTATTGGCTGAGATTAATTCTGTATATTATGAGTACTCAATATTTAACAACTTATTGATGCTTAAATTATTTCTTTTGCTAGCAACATTCCCTGAACAGGGAAAAAATCAGTTATAGTTAATACAGGAAAATGTATTTTAATAAACCAAACAAGCTATAAATTCACTAAATTTATTAAATACTCAAAGTCAGTACTCAAAAAAAAAATTCATATTTTATTAAGTTAGGAAAAGATGAATAATGGAAATTATATAATTTCATTTTTAGGAACAGCTTTGAAAAGTCATTCACTAATAGGCATATTCATTACTAACTACATTTATACAGTATGCCAAATACATGACCCACAGTAAACTCAACCTACTCCAGCCCCTTGCTTGCTCTAACTTCATTACACAGCAGAATTTAATTGTGTGTACTTTACCATAATGTCAACACGTCTTTATCTTCATGTAAATGAAGCATATATTTGAAGATTCTGTCTGAACTATAACTTTGCAATATCTTGTCTATGAAAAAAAAAAAATCAAATCATTTGACTTGCAGCCTTACACCCTACAACCTTTGTTTTCTAGGATTTCTTAACAGTATTTTCTTAGTTAACAGAGGTTATTCACCTTTCCTACTTATTCCTCATAAAAGGTTGTGTTTTCCTGAATAAACAACAGTTTGTCACTGCCTCAATTTTCATCAAATCTTCTAGAGAACAGCAACCATATGATTCCTTCACAAACAATACTTTATCACAGAGCTCAATTTGTAGTGACAGACACATGCTGCATCACCCTGAGTGACAATTAAAATTAAAAAAACAATGGTCCCTGAAGAAAGAATGTTGACATTTTATCTTTCCATATGCCAATATGTGCTCTTTTCATCATGAATAAGTTAAAATACATTTACTGTGTTACACCATCGTTTTATTGAATTCTGAGTGAAGACACTCATATTTTCAGAGGGATTTACATCATTAGAGTCACTCATTTCAGTAGAGAGAGTGTTCTCATCTACTTTAAAAATGACATTTGGGTGACATTTAAAGTTATTGAGTCAATAGAATAGACTTTTTTTTCTTTTACTGAGAACAAACTTCAAAATGAGCTATCCATTAAAAAAAAAAATTTAAAAAAAGACTTTTTTCAGTTTTGCAGTTGCAAAAAATGTATTAATTTACTATGGAAAATGCTTAAGCTTTTTCTATCTTCATAAAAATTTAGCTGATAAGACTTCTGTCAGAATTCCCATCTGACATAACAGGGTAGTACTGTCACACTAACACTAACAAATTTGAATGGTAACATTCCAGAGCAGTTTCAGTATTATCTTCTCAGGTCATCTGACATAATACTCAACACACTTTTTAATGAGACTGAGTAAAGAAACTGTTTGATAAGTGGTAGTGAAACGTAAATGGTACAAGACTTTCAGACACCATCCTAAAAGGTCATATTTTTAGCATTTGTGTTCATCTGTTGAATTAAATCCTGGCCAGCTGCTTTCTGGATACTCAGGTTTATACTTCCAAAACCTTCTGCTTAACATTCCAAGTACTTAATCTGTTAAGGTTTTTGAACAATAACAGTTTTTTTGGCAAATACCCAAGGCTCTGACATTTTAAGCACTAGGCTGGCTCTGCTCAATAGGGAAGAGCCACCCACTATTAATCCCACTGGGACTCTTGCAGCACACTGGGCCAGGTGAAATCTCATGGAGCAGGGCACTTCTTCCTGCCCAGCTCTATGACACTGGAGGTCTAACTCATCCCCTCTCCTGGGAAGGACAAAAAGCTGTAGCTCCAGCTTTCTCAGGAGATCTTCAACCACAGGGCATTCTGGAATTGTTCTTCACCTTTTCTTTTAGCAGAATTATTTGGATCTGTTCTTGAAGTACAAATCTTCAGCTTGTTGGTCATGGCATCCTTTGGAGAGAAAAAGCCTCGTTCCAGATAAAAAATGTTCAAGAAATGTAGCACCAATATCAGAGCTATCTTAGTCTTCTTCCAGAAGAAATAACAAAGGAAACATGTACAGAGTATTAAAATAGGACCTCATTGCATAAAGAACAAACACAGGTATTTTTAAATGGAAAAAAAAGTAAGGACCACCAGGAAACGGGATTATAAAGTGTATGTTTTCACTTCGAAACATTTTATTGCAGTTTTGTACTATTTGATACTTGTAAAAGGCAAAACATCTGAAAAACTCCAATCTACTTATAATTCCACCATATTTTCAGGCTGCAAACTAGCAATTAGGGACTAAAGGCTGTAGACCATGGGCAGGACTTGATGACTTATTTATTGATGGGTAATGTTGTCGTTAAAGGACATGTCAAGAAATCAAAATTATATTAAAAAACTATGATCTCCTTTTTTGTTGTTTCTTTCCCCAGAGGTGAGTAAAAGTCAGTGGCAGAGAAGAGGAAGAATGTGGCAAGCCTAGAGAGATTGAAAGTGCAGCTGAAATATTTGTTATACTATGGCCTAAGTGAGAAAAACAAGAGCAAGATGAGAACCGAACCTGATTCTAACTTCAAAAGCAAAGCAGGAGCCTTGTTGGGTAATAAACCTTTCACAGAATCACTGAATTGGTAATCACAGAATTTTCATTGCTGGATGGGACCTCTTGACATCATCCAGTCCAACCCCTGCCATGACAGGGTCACCTACACCAGGTGACCCAGGAATATATCCAGGTGGGTTTTGAATGATTCCAGAGAGGGAGACTCCACAATCGTCCTGGACAGCCTCTTGAGTGCTCTGCCACCCTCAATGCAAAGAAAATTTTCCTTATGTTTAGGTAGAATTTCTTGTAGTTTAGTTTATGGCCATTGCTTCTTGTCCTGTCAGTGGGCATCATCTGGCACCACTCTCTTGGTGCCCGCCTTTGGGATATTCGTATGCATTAACTTTCCAAACTTCATCAAAAGAGTAATATGTTTTGCCACCAAGGATCATCATTGATAGATGAGGATGCCAGATGGTGCATTAAACAAAAAACAAACAAAAGCTTTTAATGTCATTGTTAACAAAAAATGGTAAAAAAGCTTCATCTGGCAACACCATTGGTATTGCATAAATAGTGGGCAATGGAAATTTACCTTTTTAGGGCATTGGGAAACAGCTACAGCTCTCTTCAGCTATAACCCCATAGGTATGTCTAAGCCCATAGTAGTGTTATCTTCTTCCCACATAACTGATTTCTGAAGGACAAAAACCTCTGTACAGAAGGTTAAGTTATAATCCTAATTAAATGAATATTTGTTTTTCCTGGGTTTTCCATAAAGAAATTTCAGTGCAGAAATGAAGGCTGCTTTGTTGGGTTGAGTAATGAGAAATTAATCTGTTTCCATGTGAGATACAAGCAGAACAGAGCCCTAGAAATTAACTAAATAACCTCTACCTCAAAGCATTAATCAAATATTTTCAATAGCATCTATCCAACAGGGCAGAGGAGTAGATGACCACAATCATCTGAAGATAACCTTTAATCATTGCTTATAACTAGTTACTTAGAAAGACCTCTAACTGCAAATCTAAACCTCTTATTTTTGCAAATCCTTTTACAGTCCTCTCATTGTTACACATAATTAGATACCCTCTGTTTTCTCTATCACAAAATTTTGGATATTAGAAAAATATGTGTCCTTTCCAGGACTAACTCTTTTGACTTTTCTTCTTATGTCACACATTTTAAAATTTTTACTTTAGTTTTATCTACAAATGTCTTCTTTGGGCAGACTATGGAATTTACCACTGTGATATCTAGTGGGCAATTAGTGACAATGAATGAAACAAAAGTACTGAAGAAGCAGGAAACTCTAAGCACAGAAACAGATATTTGAAGGGTTGAGTGGAAGTCCCTGGACCTTGTTCAAAACAAAAAGTAATTTTTAAGTCTATCAACACACAGATTGATGACCTAACTCTGAAGCATCTTGAAAAATGACAGAAAAAAAAAAAAAAAAAACCAAAAAAAAAAACTACCCAACCAAAAAAAACCCAAAACAACAGAGTGAGGCTACTACCTAGAGGTGTGGTTTTGTCTGGAAAAAGGAATTTGAGACGAAGTCAACAGACAACTTTGATCATGTAAGAGTTAGCTGACTTGCAGCTAGAGTTAAAAATCGTACAAAATGTAACAGTACAAAGTATAGGATCATGGCTATAAGAATTAATAACAATGTAAACTCTGGTCTCGATTGCTGGAATTAGATGAATATAAAGTCCTGTGTGACTAGAACAGGCATCAAAAAGAAATGTGGTCCTGGAATGTCTCATTGAAATATGTCTAGAAGCAGCTGTTACCCTGCAGCTGCTTGGCTTGATACAGCACAGCAGCACAGTCCCTGTGGGTGGGCAGCTCAGCTATATCAGTCAAGTGTACAGCTCATCATTCCTGCTGAAATAAGATTTAGTTCCTCTTTATGTCTTATGCACCAATGTTAAACAGCATCCTAACTTCCTGAGCACATCCCCCTTTTTAAATACTTCTTTTTTACTGCTAAGGGGCAGATATTTTAATTTGTTTCTCCAGCTGCCGGAAGGACTCTCTTCCCCAGCAGCAGGGGACCAGTCAGAGAGGAACAGATACATTTGTATATTGGAAATACCATCTTAATTCAACATTCAATATGTAGGAGAATATGCTGTGACTGAAAGTGTTGGGATGGTGTGTCAGGTATAGGATTGTCTCCTTATCCTGACCAACCAAATTACAGACTGTATTTATTTCTCAGATCTATAGAAGTTAATCTGTAAATAAATTTTAATATGCCCATTGCCCACCTTACTCTAAAGATAAATAGCATCCTTTGTTTCCTTTGTTACTTGATTTGTAATGAAAAAAGTGTTAGATAAGTTATCTGCAAATGCAATCTTTTTACATAAAATATTGGGTGGTTTTACACAGTAATGGAAAGGTAATTAAGAAATATGAAAAAAACTTGGTCAAAAACTCAGTTTCTGAGTCAGATTAAAAAAAATGCAACAACTAGATGTGTTTGGGCCTTGCAGGGTAAACATTCTGCAAAAAATAATTGCTCTCTTTCAAGTGAAGCTAAAAACAAGACAAGCAGTAATGTCCATAGTAATTATCAGTGAGTTAGTCATCTGCAAACACCTCTGGCAATCAGAGCTGAAGTTCCTAAGAAACAGCATGAAGCTCCCTTGGGTCCCTCCTTTGAGCAGCTGCTCCAATTACTCAAACATCTTGGGAGATGCACTGAGAAGTGAATAGGGGCTACTGGAGTTTCCAATGCAAGAAGAAATTATGGGGACAACTTTATCGCCCCCAAGGATGAACCTGGCACCTTTGTTTATTCATTGCTTGGGAGCAATTCAGCACAGAGCCCCATCCTGTCTCTACCTGGAGACACAGGGCTGTTCCCAGTCATGGCCCTGCCCGCCTTCCAAAGAACACAGGATTTAGCCTGTATTCAGCTTATTTTGAGTTCAGTGACCCTTTAAACCAAGCCCCTTAAAGATGCTTCTCTGGAGTATTGTGTATTCTAGAGTTAAAAGTGATTCTTTGTGACAGATTAATAAAGCATTTATGCTAAGTTGATTGCACTCATCTCAGTGCCAAATCCCTACCTCATACAACGGCCAAAATTATTCACATGTTAAGTGTTTTCTAGCTTCAACTGAGAACACCAAAAGGCTTGGTATATGAAACAAAGGATGAGAAGGCTCATAAATCACAGGAAAATAAACTTCTGGGAAATCATTACTATTTAACCATATGTTGTCTCTTTTTTTGTCTTTTTTTTCTTAAAAAAAAACCCAAAACCTTTAAATATTTTAATTTAATTTTTTTGTCATGATGAGGACTAAAGCTTAAATAGCTGATAGAACAGATCAAATCTTTACTTACAAGTTACTTACAGTAGAATCAAAACTTTCAACTGGGACTGATCTTTTCAAAGTGCTTAATGAGGAAAAAAAATCAAAATAAAAACTTAAAAAAAATTTCTTGTGTTACATGCTCACGTAATATATCCTATTTACATATGAAGTGACGCATTCTGAAAGATCCATACAAAGATTTTTCAGAAAAATTATTCCACAGGAAATATTGGCTCCTCGTTTTTTTTTAAATGGTTCACAGAATAAAACTCCCAAACTGCTTAACTACCACTGGTTCTAGCTGCAGGAAACAATAATCACAGCACTTTTCCAAATATTGGTTAACTGTTTATGGAAGCGATGGTTTGAAATATTCAATAAATGCTTGTTACACAATCCACGTGTTTCATAATCTCTATGAAACTTTTTAATTCGGCTGAAGGATATTATTGAAGACAGCAGCACTGACCACTTGTGATAAGACTATTTTCTGGAAACCCTGACACTGCAGATTCCAAGACTACTGCAGCACCCACTAGAGTAGCAGACCAACTGATTTCTCTGTTAGACTTGAACACCTGGGTCCACCTTTGCAAAGGATATGTTTTTAAACCTGTGATACATTACTGGAACTTTTGTTTCTGAGTACCAGAACGTAAATCTCCAATATCTGCTTGTGTTATAATGAGCACTTGAGGTTAAGTTCATTCTTAAGTCACTGGATCTTCCTTTAAACATCCACATCTTACAATGGAAAAGTAGAATGACAAGAGCAAGTAGCAGAACTTCTCAGGGTGCCTGCATCTCCACTGTTCCTGGAAAGCCTTCCTGCTCACATTCTAACTTTCCCACAGTTCTCCAAGCCTAACCATTGTTATTTACTTAGAGACTGAAAAGAACATCTATCTGAAACTGGAATAATCAGTGGTCTTTCAAAGACATAATATGACTTTTAGACAAAAAGAATTGCCAACTTTCAAAACTTGTTTCATGTATAGCTTTGAAAAGATATTTGCTTGTATAAGGAAAGAGAAGGCAGCCCTCATTTTATACAGAAAGACAATTTTTTCCACAATGTTCCGAAAAAGATATGTGGTCTGAGTTTCATGATAAAGCACAGCCTAGCAAAAAAGTCAACCAACCAATCAACCAACCAACCAACCAAAAAAACAAACAAACAAAACAAAACAATAAAATCCCAAAACCCTAGAAATAAAAAGAAAAAAAAAAAAAACCAACAAAAAACCCCAAACAAAAACAAAAACAAACAAAAAACCCAAAAACCCAAAAAACAAAAAGCAAACAAACAAACAAAAAAAACCCCACCCAAACAAAATCCAAACACTAAAAAAAAAATTAAATCTACAATATGGGGAAAAAACAATCAAAACATTCCATACAGCAGTTTTGTCTGAGACGAATACAACAAAAGAAAGGGGTTACTTTGTACTCTCTTGCAAGGCACAGAAAACTCATTTTTGTCAGTACTGTGCTCAGGAACAAAGTCAGTACGACCAGAACATACCTGACTCCTGATGTCTCCTGAGTGGATGTGGCCTTCTGTGCATGGGTGCCACCAGGGTGTGCCAGCTGCAGATATCCTGAGAGCTCACTGGACTCAGCAATAATCATTATCTGTTAGATTGCTGAGATACTAATTTAGAGTCCAGTCCTGGAAAGTGTTTCAAACTACATCCCTGATGACCACAGGAACAGCTCTTAGGTTTTCAGGAATACAAAGAGCTTGATTTAAAAACTAAACATGGATCTTAATCTGAGTTTAATTACCTGATGCGCCAAAAGTTCATACAGTTCATTTTCATATTTTTTTTTCACTGCATGTAGAGAGTGTTAAGACTGCATGAAATTTCCATCTGTTTTCACCTAACAGTTTTCCCCCAGACTGTTAATGTTTCCATAGACAAAATATGTTAATCTCTTCTCTGTCATTCACATGAAAACCAGTATTTTCATGAGAACATTGAATCATAAAATAGCCTGTGTTGGAAAAGAGCCTTAAAGATCATCCTACTCCATCCTGCCTGTCACAGACAGGAGCACTTTCCACTAGACAATAGAATACCTAGACCACGATGCTCAGAGCTCCACCCAGCCTGAGCTGGAGCACTTGCAGGGATGGGATGTCTCCCTACCTTCACAGTGAAGAATTTCCTCTTAATGTGTAATCCAAAGCTACTCTTTTTCAGTTTGAAGCCTATGTTGTCCTGTTACTACATTTCCTTTTAAAATATCCTTCTCCAGGTCTCCTGTTACTTCCTTCCAGGTACTGGAAGGGTGCAATTTGGTCACTCCAACACCTTTACTTCTCCAGGCTAATCAATTCCAGTCCTCTCAACCTTTCCTCATCCACCAAACCATCTTGTTGACCCTCCTCTGCATTCACTCCAACAGGCTGAGATCTGTCCTGTGCTGAGGACCTCAGAGCTCATGCAACACGCTAGGTGGGGTCTTTTTTTTTTCTAATGAAGGGGTATTTTTTTTATTTAGAGCTACTTTGTAAAAATGTTTTTAAAGGTGAAAAAATAATTATTTTTAGCAGTATATTCAACTCTATATCCTGGCATTAAGCAGCTGCAAGATTAAAATAACATAAGCAGTTTCTTTTAT
This sequence comes from Turdus rufiventris, assembly GCA_013186435.1. Classification (NCBI taxonomy): domain Eukaryota; kingdom Metazoa; phylum Chordata; class Aves; order Passeriformes; family Turdidae; genus Turdus; species Turdus rufiventris. The sequence continues at coordinate 5,250,747 of PYHW01010133.1, read as the reverse complement.
ATACAAAACTATTAAACGTATGTATTTCACATCTACAGAAAAAGTAGGTTCTGTTTGTCTTGAGAGAACAAACTCAGTAATCTTTCTTTTTGAAGATAATAAATATCAAAACAATGCAGAGATTTTTTTCCAGCTATTTTTTAAAAGGATAGAAATTTTTAGGGAGTTTTAAGTGAACCAATGATCTCAAACTAGTTACTAGATAAGGTCATTGCATTAAATAGTTATGACAAATTTTAAGTAAAATGCCATTAAGTTATCTTAAAGAAAAGGTTTTTTAAATTTGAATTTATCAGGAGTTAGTTTTATTATTTCTTCTAATTCATCTTTTCTGAGTAAAAATAGACTTTATTTTCTTTGTTCAGGAATGAAGCGTAGGCCACAGCAAAATGTTGCACAGTTTTAGCCTGCGTGGCTCATGTATGGATTATATTTATAGCAAAACACAGTAGTTAATGGTTTCCTATACCTGTTAGCTAGTAAATCAGAATTCTTAAATCCATTCTTTTGCCTCTCCTGAAAAAACTCCTCTTTCAGGAAAACAGTGCTCTTCCATAGTATCTAACCAAATATTAGTCTCCCATATTAAAATTGCATTACTCTTTTTACAAATTCTGACAAAATGCAAATGCCTGAGAAAAAAAGTGTGACTTCTCAAAGTTCCCTCCTGTCTTCTACTGTCAAAAGATACTGTCATAGGTGTAGCAATTCCTTTTTTGTGCTCATGATATTTTCTTAAGGTTCTGAAATTATTATGACTATTAAACATGCTTTATTAGCATTTGATTACTCACAGCATGCTACTGTATAAGAATATTTTGAATGCTTCATGGTTTTTGCTGACTTAGTGCATGTGTGTCTCTCAGATTTTATTGATGTTATTGATCTAGAATGTATACACTGTGATAAATAAAATAAACATCAGATCCTGAGTACTCATTGGTTCAGATTCTATGTATGTAATTTTTTTCAATATGTGCAAGAATTCATACATGAATCAGGACATAAAACTCCCTGAAATAAACCAACAATTATATCTAGTAAAATCTGATAATCTGCTGCTGCTGCAGTAACAGCACAATATCATTAAAGTCCTTTATTACAAAGTCTCTGTTTTTTAGCTGATTTTATTAATAATATTCTTATATGTGTTACTGATTGCCAGGGGAAAAATAACTTTATAAGCAATTTAATATATTTTGAAACTAAAATATATTACTCTGAATTTTGTTTTGTGCTTGATGCCACTGGACATCCATCTTTATCTGTTGTATGAGAAAAGAACATTTGACTTTCCTTCTCTTAACTGCCAGGGACTGTAGAAGAAAGAAGCTGGTGTAGCATTGTGTGCTGCCTCTGTAGTACTGCCCTTTGAAATGAGCTCTTTTGAAAACCAATTGCTAGTTAAGGCTTTTCTGACTATTGACATAACCCTGACCAGCACTATCAAAATGCAGAGTAGAAATGCTGAAAGGCTTGGAGCTCCATGGTGCAGCAGATTTTAACTTGCAATTGCTTCTTTTATGTTACCACAGTGCCTTGCTTTCATTGCTATGGAAGCTGCCTCACCACAAAGCAGACACCTCTATTATACTTGAAACCAGTACCTCAATATGCACATGGAAGGAGGATAATTAGGTTCCATTGTGTGATAGATGAGGTAAGGCTAGGATATAGCACATGTACTGGATGGTATATTTTATTTTCTGGGTTAAAACAGCATGGCATTTCAAAAGCAGATGAAAGTTAACAAGCATCTGTCCTACAGGGTCCAGACAAGAGGCAAATCCTCACCAGGTTGCCATAACTTTTATATTCTAATTTCTCCCAGTCTGTGTTAGTGTAATGAGGTTTCCTTTATTCATGTCAGTGTAACTAACAAGATTCCTATTTGCACCATGATCTTACAAATCTAGATTTTCCCCAGAAACAGTCTTCCAACAGAAGGAATGCAGGTGTTAACTTATTTGTGATAGAGGCAAGTAAGACTAGCTAACTGCAATTTAAAGAAAAAAAGAAAAATAGCGAAATATATCCCACCCAACACCCCAATATTCCTCCTCTGGAAAGATTCCAAATAAGACTATAATCTAAACTGAGTCCTTGAAATTTCTTAAAAATCACAGCTAAACAAACACATCCTTGTCCTTCTTCAGTATCATATTAATTCTTCATTGGATCCTGATCTACAACAGGGCAAGTGCCACTGGTGTGTTGGAGACTCCACCATCACAACCATCATGAAACTTGGCTCAACCATCTGGTGTGTTTGAGACTCTGCCATCACAACCCTGAAACATGGCTCAAAGATACAGTTTTCTCTTTCACGTGTATTAAACCAGCCATCTGTAACATTTACCCTTTACAAAACTTCCCTACTCTCTACTGATCCAGGAGGGATACTTTTCTATCCCACGACGTCATGATCCTTGTGCCAGGAAGCTGAATCAGCCACGGAACAACTTCTGTGCTTGCAAAACATATGAGCTTAATTTGCCTTTTTCTAAGGACAAAATGTATCACCCTCAGGCAGTGGTCTTCTGGGAGCTGAATAAACAATTACTTTAGTCTAAAACATCCCTCTAAGATTTGTACATAAAGGATAGAAGCAAAAATTCTTTGTAGGCTGGTCATGTTTTTTGAGTTTGGATAATCTAAAACTCTTAAGTAAAATGAACAAAGTTAACTCCCTAGTTTGGAGCTTAGTAAAGGGCAATAAATTGTTCGGATTGTTGGTCAAGAAGTGCTAATGGGTTTTTTCTGGCTGTCTCCAAATTGAGGTAGAGGCCAGCACTGATTGAATAAACACCCTGCATAAGCATCATGGAAAGAAGAAGTTCTGTTAGAGAAAGGGCACTTGTTAGGAAAATATAGAGTTACGGAGATACACTATTTGTTGAGGAATTGGATACCAAGGAGTTGTTAGTGATCAAAAGTGGAAAAAAAAATATAAAAGATTAAGAAGGGGTAAAGGAAGCTGCTGACTTGTCACTTGACTCAATGGATCGAGAATACATTCTGTCAAAACCCAAGCAGTGCACATAACTGGGTTCACAGTAATAAAATCCGTGCTGAAATATTGGGAGAAAACATACCTGTTACATGTGCTTGAGAAATAAATGAGTGGTGAAAGATCCCAAATCTGTTTGAGATCATTGTGCTAAACTTTGTGCCTGTCAGACACATTGGCATAAAAAACCACAAGCTGAAGTATCTAATGGAGGACAGCTCTGAAAAAAAAAAAAAAAATACAAAGGGACCCATAATCTACTCATGAACTCTTCAGCTTTGTGTAGCATTTATGTGAAGGCTTGTTTACCTAATCGTACTCTTAATTCAACTAGCTAGGTAATTTAAAGTATGAAATCATTTTATTTTGTACCATCTGAAGCATGAAAATAATCTGCCTACAAAAGTTCTTAGATAAAACCTATTAAACTGTACTAAATGGCATATCACTGTATATGGCAGAATTATCTAAGTTTATAGACAAAACAATGAAAAAATTGTTGCTAGGTGTTTTGTAGTGCTATACAATAAAACACAATGATGGAGCATAAGGAAGACAGCAGTCTACTCATCTACATTGCAAGCCTCTCAGATTTGTGTAGACACAAATGAAAGAGGAATTGGTGCTTGATTGCCTGGGCTCAAGAGGTAGGACTTAGAGAAGTGTCATGTGCTAAGGGCAATTACCTAAAGCTCCTGAGTTCTAAACATTTTGTAATTTGAGTAGCTCTTCAAGAAACTAGAAAAGCCTGTGTTGACTGCACTTCTATTACATCTAGCTTTTATCCAGCTGTCACAGCTATTTGTCTAATAAAATGTCCACCTGGAGCTCTATTGCATTTTTTAATCATACTACTAAAGCAAAAATTTTACACTAAATGGAATATTTCTTTGTAGCAGTGTCCAAATCACTATCCCAGTCAATCATGTTTCAGACATGTGTCTCCACATTTTCTCTATCCAGTGCTTTGCAGCACTTTTCTGTAACTTGCTGTCATAAAAAATAGGACTCACTTCTTTATATAAGCCATAATTAGGCATACATTTTAGCTAAATTGACTAGATTGTTTCTTATTAACTCGGTATCATCAAGCTAAAAATCTCTTTCTGAATATTGCCATATGTACCACTGAAATGAAAAATGGCAAAAAACAGTGATTCTGAGACAGGGAAATCTGACAGCTTAATTATCAGAGTGAGTAACTAGCAAGCACCTCTCCCCACCCCCAAGGTCTTAGCCAGTTGCAAAACCCATAATGTGTTTCTGTTTCAGATTTGCTTGTGAATTATTTTACTATTTCTGAATCACAGTTTTCAACAAAATATGAGGAAAAAAATATTTTAAGTTGAAACCTAATGCTTCTACAGTTCTGTGAAAGAAGTCCCTCACTGAAAGACTTTTCCCTTTTTGTGCATGTGTATGCAAGTGTCTACGAGTGTACACCTCACTTTGGGCCTTAGAAACCTTGAACATTGCTTTGAAGAAGTGGCTTTGCTATTCTTGAAAAAAATTCATTAGTAAGCTCTGATTTGTCACAGTGTACAGTCCTCACTTAATTGCCTATACGATTTCAGTTTCTCATAAATGATCCTTTATAATAAGTAAATAAACCTTTTATTAATCACTCAATTATCCAAACTATAATTTTCTCATCTAATTCTTCCCCCACTGATTGAAATTCTCAATTTTCTTTCAGCCAGAATCTGCATCATAACTTAAAACCATTAATTATGGATTATTGTGTTACACTTTTCTGAAAAGAGCATTGTATTTTTTATGGTCTTTTAGGATGTCACCATAACTGAATGAAATAATGAAACTCTCATTTAAAATATTAGAATCTAAATGTTATGCATACACAAACACATGCAAACACATATGCTTGAAAAGGACTGAGAAATCAGTACTGTGAAAATAATTAATTCCAGTACTCAGTACTGAAAAGTTTAAAAGTGGAGCACTGTAAAATACTCCGAAAAATGCACCCTATCCCTGCACTATTCCGCTATTGTTCAAAAGGTTATTCTGAAAGAAATAAACGGGACCATACTATAGCTTCAGCCCTATTACCTTACATTCTTCTAGTACTGTCAATGTCAACATTTTAAAAGTTTAGTTGAAGAAAGAATGTGTCCTGTCAGTTATTTCCATTTCTTTATCAATAAAATGACTCTTCAATGAGAGATGTTTTAAAATATTCCCTCATGTCTCAGTTGAGTAAAACTTTTTTGTTTGCTGTATTAGAAGTATGAGAAGAGTGTCTTTTTTTTTTTTCCTACTGCCAGAACCACTGGAATCTGGAATGGTTTATGATGTGTTTCGAATTTATTATTTTTCAGCAAAGAGTTATCCTTATTCAGCAAAATTTGGTAAATATGGATGCTATAAAATAGAAAAAAAATTGAGATAATTATTTTTCTCAGTTTTTGCTTGCATCATTATTAGTTCCATATGAACTGAATTTTGCACACGAGTAAAATTTCACAGCATTATTTGACTACTCTTAATTAAATTAATTACATTAGATAGTCTATGCACTCTGCTGAACAAAGGACTTTTACAAAAACTGAGACATCAGTATTTTGCTTGAAAACACAGCTCTAGTTTTGGTACAGAGATGTATATACCTCACCAGGCATCAGTTCATAGCATGCACAAACACAATATAATTGTAGTTCTCCATTAAGTGAAGTGGCTAGATGTAACTCTGGCAGTTGAATTCTCAATATCATCTTCCAACATGAAATTAAACACTTCAAAACAGCAGTTCAGTCAGGATAAAAATGGGAATAGACAGCTTTGCTCTGCAATGCCTCTTTCTTTTAAGTTAAGGGATCCTGAGAGAAAGGATTTGCAGTCAGCCCCACTAAACAACACCAAGACTGAGTATATGTCATATCATACCAGAAGTCTGCTGAAAACCTTGAAATACAAAGCAAAGATCCTGAGCCCTGCTTTGGCTTTGACAGCATTATTGAACAATAAGAAGCATTTCACAAGAAGCCAGGTGAAAAACTGGGAACATTTTGTCATCAAGAGTTTTCCTGAGAATTTTGGATTTGTGCCAGTTATTGTGGTTGAAGTATTCTTAACATGGTTGTTTCATAAAGAACTTTCTTCATATTTTTTAATAACCTGAGATGGTTTCTGATGCATCAAGGAGTAGGTAGAGATTGCTTAGCCATGACTTTATTTATCCTTAATTCTGTTTTCAGCAGACATTCCCTTGGCAATTGCTTTGTGGTGCTTTAATGATTTATAATTCTCATCTATAAATCAATCAGCTGCTCATTCTGTGTTTTTGAATTCCTTCCCAAGTACATTTTTGGCAGCCAACTAAACCAGCATTTTCAGACACCCACCTTCTCAGTTCCTTTTTTCCAAGTCTGTCCAGTCTAGTTGTTTTGTTCACTTGGCCTTACCATTTCTTATCTTCAGAAACCAGTTAGGGTCATATGTAATGCCTTTATAGAATAAGCAGTTTTGTCTTCTTCCCAAACCTGGCAGATCATCAATTTCTCTTCCTTTTCTTCTGGAGAGTGAAATTCAGTTCCTTCTTTTCTGTAGCTGTTCTTCAGTTTCCTCCCTCCTTGTATGGTTCTATGTCTCCTTTAATACAGTAGTTGTTTGATCTGGAATAGAACTAATACTCAATAGATCTGGAAGAGAACTAGTACTCAGTAGAATCCTTTTCAGCTAAACACTGAGATATTTTCAAATGATAAGATAGATGGATACTTCCTGATTTTCAGCATTTTTTTGGGAAGCTGGATCCTACTGTCCAAGAAACACCTTGAACTGCTGCACTGGGTGCCTCAAGATTCTACATGAAACACATGTTTTTAACTTGCTTTTATTTGAGTTTCATCAGAAAAATACCATATAAGAGTTCTATATGGCTCAGCTAAGCACCACTGAAACAAAGGCACGTGTCTGATAGAGCCCTCATTTCACAGAATCATAGAACCATTTGCACTGAAAAGGACCTTAAAGATCACCTAGTTCCAACACCCTGCCAGAGGCAGGGACACCTTCCACTAGACCATGTTGTCCAAAGTCCCATCCAATTCCATGGGGGTCTCACCAGAGCAGAGCAGAGGGGCAGGATCCCCTTCCTCACCCTGCTGGCCACGCTGCTTTTGATGCAGCCCAAGTCAAGATTGGCTCTCTGGGCTGCAAGTGCACATTGCTGGGTCTTGCTGAGCTTCTCCTCTACCAACACCTCCCAGTCCTTCTCCTCAGGGCTACTCTCAATCTATTCTCTGCCCAAGTCTGTATCTGCTGGGATTACCCTGACCCAGGTGCTGGACCTTGCACTTGGCCTTGTTGAGCTTCATGAGGTTCACACTGGCCCAGTTCTGAAGCCCGTCCATGTCCCTCTGGATGCTGTCCCTTCCCTCTGTGTGTCACCTGCACCGCACGGCTTTGTGGCATCGGCAAACTCGCTGGGGGTGCCCTTGAACAAAGTGTCAGTGACACTTTGTCACTGACAAAGCACCAATCCTTGCTAAATGTTGGAGACCCTCGGATTTTTTATGGCTGTAGTTTTGCTGTATTTCTTTATCATTTCAGGTCTTACTATGGCTTCAGGCATGAAAACTTGCTAGGTCTCCAGGTTGATATTCCCTCTTTTGTGACTTCACATAAAACCTGCTTGATGGAGTATTTTAAATGTAACACACAAATACATATCATAATATTAACATTTTCTGCTGATCAGGATTCCAGGCTTAGCCAGCTCTACTTCAGGTCTTGTATAATAGATCAATTTATGCCTTATTTAGAGCAAAAGTAAGTCTGTTTTGATGATGAGTGCTTTTCCATATTATAATCAGTGCAGAAAAATTTGCTTTCTGATTTCCACATTCAGATCAGCAACCTCATTGTGGAGGTAAACTGGAATGTTCTGGCAGAAAAAATAGGAACAGTATGCCCTGCCTCAGATCAGATTGTGGAAAAAAAATTTTCTACGTAACAAAATCTGGGCAAAATTGTATAGCTGAAAAGTGAAGGTAGAATTTTACCTTTTTTTTGCTAAACCATATAACTGAATACTGAACCACAGATATCTTATGCTCTACCACGCATCGATTTATCACAGATAGGATCGGCAACCTCAAATGCCAAAAACATGTTTCTAAGTCTTTTTTGTCCCCTGCTGCCGTGACTGAACATCATCCTCAGGCTCCTCAGCAGAGCTGTCCAGAGCTACATTCTGACCAAACAGTGAGCTGCACAAACGACTCCTTTTTTCTCTGATTTCAGCTAAAAACACCCTTTGCAATATACTCACTCCTTACTTGCACTACTGATGTGGAAATGCTTTTTTGTAATTATCTCTTCCAAAACTTTTACAATTTATGAAGTAATTGAAGCTGGCTATGGCTGGCAATGTGAAGCTGCCTTAGATGAGTGGTTACTCTGATCCAATGTGGCAAGGTTTACGTCTGTACTGCACTTAAGCTTGGCACTTTCAATTGAACAAGTGGAGGTGCAGCATGACACGTAGATGTTACACAAGAATTCCACAGTGCTGAGCTGCTCAGAACTGACCTGGTTTTCATGGAATAAAGGACAAAACACAAATCACTTCCAGTAACATGGCAAAGTTGCTTCTAGAGGGATAAGTGAAATTATCATTAATTTTCAAGGTCAGATTGAAAATTGCACAGCATTGGTGTGCTTCACACTGGTAGAACACAAGTAATAGTAATAGAATATTTCTATTACTATATTTCTAGTAATAGTAATAGAATATTTCCTCCCAGAAAATCCTTAATTCCTTGCTGAATCTAGCATCTAGCGCAATTCTGGTACCAGGCACAATGCATTAAAAACTTGGATTTAAGGAAGTTCTTTCTGATTTCTACTGTGATACAGAAATTTTGACACAGAGCTCAGGAAAATTACCAGTTTGCAAATGCACTGTGCCTAATGAAGCAATAGCCCACAACTGTTCTCAACACCCTGCTAGAGACAGCCCTTCTCACCAGCTGGCCATTTACACGGTATTAAATTGAACTGGATTAATCTGCTCCCAATAGATAGTTTTCATGCCTGGCTGTTCACTGATGATCTTGTGGCTCATTTTGATGCATCTCAAAGAGTGCCTTCAATGAGTAAACCTGGTAGCTGGTCTGAGATGGGAGCACCCACCTTTAGCAAGCACAGCTATTGCCAAGCTGGGAGACAGAATTACAATTTTAGTGTATTTGCTTCTTTAAATGTTTATGATGCTGATATTTAGTCCATGGCAGACTCAAAGCACTTGAATTTTTCCCCCAACTTGTCTAAATATTAAACCATTTGCTAGTTGCTGAACAACATTCAGGCACCTGATGGGATAGCATGGGCACCTTTCCAACTGCACACAAGTGCAGTGGGAGAGTTATGAAAAAAGTAGATGTAGTGCCTCATTTCTGCAAGTTGAACAGAAATGAGGATTAAATTAACCCTGCCTCAGATAATCAACACACTGCAAAAAAATGAATTGAAAATCTATTTGTTAGAGATACATATCAAATGAAGAGTAGAGCAGAAATTCTGAGCGGGTTTCACACAAACCAATATAATATAGGGAGGATGAATAAAAGGAGCAAAGCCTTGAGATTAAATCAATAGTAATACTACTCCAAGAAATCAACTTTTTTTAAATGTCGCTATGGAACTTTTCAAAGGGTGTGTTTCCTGCCTTGAACATTTGGTCAAGAAGAGCAACGCTTGTGCAGGGTTTGCCCAGCATTTATGTCACATGGCATATATACATATCGCACAGCAATGAGAGAGTTTTATAAACTCAGAGTCCTTTACATACAGCAAATTTAGTTCCAGTTGCTCACAGAAAGCTCAGAAACACTAAGTCACCCATTTCTTCAGATCTTCTCTTGGTTTCTTAACTTTACAGCCTCCTGGTGACCTTTTCAAAAGCAAGTAAGGTCTCTGGATGTTACATTGGACAGCTGTCAAAAACAGACAAAATATCTACTTTAGCTCTTGCTTACTGTGGAGGCAGAGTTGCACAGATCTCAGCCACAACACAGCTTCCTGGGTTGGTCCCTCAGCACCCTCTCCATCCTCTGTTCCTGAGGCTTTCTTACTAGATGTAAATGAGCTAGGAAATGTAAAACTTGTCTGTGTCAGAAAAAATTTCAGTTATTTGGCTGCTTTAAGTCTAGACTAAATGGAAGTCTTCAGATTTGAGGGTGATGTGGGCTTGGAGTTCCTTTAGAACAAACTTCCAAGTTTGCTCACCATTTTTCTCCTGCATTCTGGTATAACTTGCTTTTCTGCTTAGGGTTCCAGTGCCTGTATTCGCATAATTTTGTAAAATAAATTTGGGTGAAATTCTCATTCTTTGCTTATATTTTTGACCAAAAGAATAAAAAAGATTATGTACCACGTGAATCTGAAGAACGGTAGAAAAAATGACCCCAAAGAATTCCTAACATGGAAACTAAATATTTTCCCCTTTTGCATATGACATTGCCTGCGTAAACACAGACACACATATCTCTGCATTCTCCTTCCTGTTGACACTCTCAAGAATGCTTTTGTTATGATTATTAGATTATGCTCTAAAGATGACAGGATATAAAATTTACAACTTTCTAAATCTCATTATCTGGGACACAAAAAGAATTTTTAGGCTAGCTCTTCTCTTCATGTGACCACTGCACAAGTGAAATCTATGACTTACAGGCAGCACTGTTGAAATCCTGTAGCCAGTGTTAGTATTGTGGAGCAATTGCACTGTGACTCTGAGTGCCACAGACAGGGAATGTTTCTGAAATCTTGGCTCCCATTCATGGATTAATACTTGCTATCCCATCTGGGTATAACAAAAGGACATGGACATTGCTGATGACAGTGCACCTTGTATCTAGAGAGTATTCCCTGAAAAATATGAGGAAACTAAATGGACACTGAATGGCAAAATCCCAGAGGAGGGTGTGGGATTGACTTTTTGGAGTGTGTTTTTTGGGAGAGATTTTATGGGTTTTTTGGGAGGTGTTGTTTCTTTGGTTGTTTTTTTCAGTTGTTTTTTTTTCTTGTAGGGGGTGGGTTTGTTTGTTTTTTTCCTTTGGTGATTATTTTTAATAATTTTCCCCTTTGCACCATATTCTTGCACATATTGTGCACTGGTTTTGTTTTTAATAATAAAAAAAAAGCTGCCTTGCTTCTTTGGAAAGAAGCAAAAGTAAAATCCAAAGAGAGAAAAGTAGTTTTCCATAATCATTATCTCTCATGTCTGAGTATTATTATCTGCATTCCTCAGGAGAAAATGTGTTTTATAAGGTATTTGCAACCCACCTATATACACATAAACTGAATGTACATCTGATGTGCATCGTGTACTACCACAACACAGCTGCTAGTCCAGTGCCAGCTGCAGCACTGGAGGGCAAAAACATAGAGCAAAAACAAAATGAAAAATCAGACTAAGAATTGGAGAGTTAGAGAAAGAAGGGGGAAATACTAAATACTGCTTTGTGCTTAGTTTCTTAGTGGAAAAAATAATCTTGGTCAGAATGAGAACTCTTTGTAGCAGTGCCATGCTTGTGTATCAAGTCACTGAAGATGCCCCATTCTTAAGACAATAATGACTTTTTAACTTCTTAATATATCAGCAAACTTTCACTTTTAGAAGCACAGAGTTTAGGTTCTGAGGAAGGACCTCTCTTCATCAAGTCTCTGCATTTCTGGAAGACAATGGTAATCTCCTTGCTGATTCTAGTTTTAGTCATTTAACAGAGAAAAAGTGACAGCTGGAATCTCCTGGCTTCTATATCCTTCTAGTAGAGTTCCTTGTCCATATGCTGTTAAAAAGGTCCCTGAAATTTAGAGAATCTTCCTAAGATAAATAGGTCTAAGAATACAGACTGTGTTTTGGCAAGCTGACTCAGACCGCAAAGCCTACCTGGATTCCCAGCTCAAAATAGAAGTTGGACCCGCCTTGGGACAAAGAGCTCTTTGGAAAGCTGCTTCTGCTGCTTCTCCTTGAAGCCACATAGCAATGAGATGTGCCTACAGCAATGGGAGAAATATTTCACGGGGTGGCTGGGGTCAGCTCTGTCAGCTAAAGCAGGGTACTCAGGACCATGACCAGTCAAGGTTTTGAAGAACATGAACAGCTTTGAATCCCTCTGTTGATAAAGTTGCCTGCTGAAGTAGTTTTTCCTGAGTCTACGAGCAGATTATACCTCTGACAGAAAATAAAATATTCAAATGTTTGGTTTTTTTACTCCCTACCTGCCTGTCATCTTAAATTTTACATTTACCCTAAGACTCAATACAAATGCCATAAAATTAACTATGTCAGTTGGATATTTTGGCGAGCAGTTATTTTTCAATATATATAAAAGATTTTTCAATTCTAGTTCTGATCTAAGCTGTTCACATAAAACAGCATCATGTGAGACATGCTTTGCTCTGTAACAAATGGCAGCTACTGTGAGACTATAGTGAGTATTTTGTTATGGACATGGAGTTGTCTGTATGTGTTTTGTGTAAGAAATGGGTTTCAATCTCATTAAAACCAATGTGAGTCTTTAGAGGGACATCCAGTAATGGCCTTAGGTCAGAGGCTTCAGTAAAGTGACATTTGATTAAACTAGAAATGTCAAGGTATCAAAACTTGGAAGAAACTGGGTTAAGGAAGTGAGAGACTACCAGTCCAGTTTCTGTATAGGGTTGGCTGTGCATCCATGAGTTTGGATTAAAACTTGGAATTCTGTATGTATTAGAGGTAATGGTGGAAAGTCAGGTGCAGGAACCAGTTCATGTGACAGAATGCAAGGGGGTGGTCTGTGCTTGGATTTAAGAATACCCATTTCTGTTTTGTCTTTGCTAACTAGATTTGCATTATGGCACTCAATCTTTGAGAGGTACCATGTTGGAAATAGCCTTAATGGGCCATGATACAGTGTGACATAAAAGCTGAGAAAAGGGGATATTTGTCTTTTTGTATTTGTACTCATTAGCATAATTTTGTCTTTTTACAGTTGAGTTCTCCTTTTCAGAATGTGTCATATTTTGAAAAACTGTACATTATAGTCCACAAGTGACAGAAATGGTGATGGGATAGAACAGGATTGCTAAAAAGGCTAGTCTTGCTTTACACATAATGTCATATTATAGATATGCTCCTCTACACATATAAATTGAATTTTAAAAATACTTTTTGAGCAGATAAAATAGATAGACAGCTTCTTATGAGAGTTGTATGTTAGTTTTGTGAGGAGTTTTGTTGTTGGGGTTTTTTTTAACACCAAAACCAATCTGAACTTTTTTGTGGTTCTGGTGAACAACTGGTTACCTAACAAAAGCAGTAAAGAAGACAGAAACAAACATCTGGTGTGTTTATTAACAATCTAAAGCAAGGTAGACAGCCACAGTGAAATTTTTCTGCAGTATTGCTCATTTAGTGACCATACAATAGATGCTCAGCCCTGAAAACACTAAACTGAGACAAGTGACACCAGGAGCTGGCACTGAGGTCCTTACACCTTCCTGAGAAATCTTTTTTTCTGCTTTACTACATGCATCCTACTCAGATTCTACATTCTAGAGAATAAATCAAACAACGATTTTTAGCTAAGTGCATGCCTTTAGTCTTGTATCACTGCACATGCCAGATACTGAAAATAAAGATCTTAATAAGGCAATGAACTGGAGTGAAATATAACCCTTGCAGGAACAAAGGGTAGGGGACACAAATCTCTCAACAGCAGGAAAAAGAAGCAATGTAGGAAACCTACAGAACTATCATATTTGCTTACAAGAATTGGTTAGTCAGAGTAAGAATCTGCAGTCCATTGCCTCCAGTACAGTATGAAACATGAAGAACTCAGAGTCCTGTGACAGCAGCTGAGACACATATCCTGAGTTCAGAGTCCCTCAAGGGGAGGGGGACCAAACTGGGCAACAATGTGTCCCAGGCTCTTCCTGTAGTGCTGCTGTCTGGAAAGCAGCTCCCATGGAAATCTCCACACCTAGAGACAACTTTCATCAATGGACAAGGCTATTATTTGTTTTCTAAGTGGTAATGTTGCTGATCTGTATTTTGACTGGGCTTTGGCACACTAAATCATATTCATCTCGTAATGTCTAACTTCTAGAAGCATGACTTTAGGAGAATGTGATTTACAGGAGCCATTTTGTCTGAGCTGAGAACAGCCAACTCCTGCCCTGCAGAGAGCAATGTGAGTTGACTACATGTCAATTTAACACAAACCAGAAAATTTTATGCACTTAAAATGCATCTTACTGGCAAGTTGTGCCAGAGAAGAGAATTGCTGTTTGACTCCCCAAATCTTTCTGTCACACATATACTGTTAGGGGAACTTTCAACTGAGAGTAACCTAAGTCCAAACAACTGAAATATAAATATACATTTCTGATCTACACAGGCTTGGAAGGTGCATCTTCCCTTGAAAATTAAGCTCTAAAATTTTTTTTAGAATAATTATTATAATCTAAAGGATCATGCTCCCTCACAGAAATTTCATGTATGTTTATAAATTTAGAAATTAATAATGATTTTGTTATACATTGTTTATATAAATAGAAGGAAATGTAAGAATTATTATTTTAAAATAAGGTGTGAAAAACATTCCTAAAACTATCCTGAGTTCAGTGCTTGAGGCTACATAATTTCTGGCAAAGGAGAATAACTACAGTTTATGCCTTAGATATTCCCCTGGTGTTTTCTGCATTCCAGAATGAAAATTTTGGGTATTATTATTTCATTACTTATGCATACTCAGGTCATATATGACTATTAAATCTCCAGATCCACTATTTCTGCTTATTCCTTAATTATATATTTTGGATAACAGCATTCATTTTTCCCAGGCATGACATTTTCACCTTATTTTTATCCACTGAGTACTACAGATTGCAGGGTGATTCATCAGCTTCTTAAACTCAAGTTGAATTATGAATTCAGGATCATCCAGGAATGCAATTAACTGGTCAAAATAGCAATTATACTCTTGCACAGGATCCAATTTGAAATGCCCCAAAAAATCTCAGACTACTGTTTGATTAATAACTTTTTCAAACAGCACTATCTTTATGATGATTTCATGTAGGTTGTTTTTCCCTAGGTCTCTGAAAACACTAAGAAAATTTTAAATAGGGTCTGAAGTTTCCTCTTCCATAGGACAACTATGACACCAAAGGAAGGTCTTAGTCATGCTGATGTGATTTGCCCTGACAACTCCACACTGACTGCTTCTTATCACTTCACAATCTCTATGGTTTACACCAATTCTTTAATCCATTTTTTTTCACGACCTGTCTAATCTAATGTCCTCACTTAAGACAAGCTTTATATTTCCCTCCTGCCTGGGGACTCACCATGTCTTCTTAAATTGCTTAAATTAGTTACTGCAGAATTGCCTGGGCCAGTGCTAGGTTAAGCAAGAGCACACCATCATGAGCACACCTCCTCTGAAACTCTGCTCATGGTCACTGTGGTTGCTCAGAAACCAAAACAGGATATCCAACATTTTCATCATGTTCACTTTGCCAGCACAGTGGGTAACAGGACGTTTTAAGTCCCAAAGTGAATAAAGCCATATAGATTGATTTTGGCTGAAACCGAGGAGGTAACCATGGCAACAGGAGAAGAGAAGCACAAACTACTGTATTGACAAGCACTACATGGCCAGCCTCCCCTGCATTATTTGTCCTGACACTAGATTTAGAACAGAAGTTTCTCTTCTGTGAAATCATAATCTCTGCCTATTGTTCTAATTAATTATCAGACAAAACTTTCCAGCTAAAGCTTCCAGCTCCCTCATCTTGATGCCTCACCATCACAAAGTTTCCCTCTCTCCTCAGGTGATGACAAGTGTTCTGTGAACTCCACCACTTAACGAAAAAAAAAACAAACAACCAACCAAACAAAGCAACTTATAAAAACCTAGGCTTCTAGAATTAAATTCCTTAGCTGCAGACTTACATTTTCCTTTTATTCTTAATTGTGCTGAAGATTGCTGGAGGCAAATAAGAAGGAAGGGAATAAGAATGCCTCAGGCAGGGGGTTCTCTCGCAATTTTCCCTGGAGAAAATTCTGACTGTGCTTTACAATTAACCAGGCTAAATAAATAAATGAATACAATAGCAATCTTTTGAAGAAGGAACAATTTGTCCTTCCTAAAACTTGAGACTAAAAAAAAAAAAAACAGTCTTTCAAACTTTTTTTAAAAACATAAGAGCAAATAGCTAGCTCCAAGACAGGCAATCATTCCCACTGGATTTTCCCTGATTTTCATTAAAATATGTCTCTGTAATTTACCACAGCAGTATGGGTCATCAGCAACTATACCAAAATATATTAATGTACTATTATTTCTTGACTTTTTGGGTTCTCTTTTGAAATTAGTGATTCTGATATTACTTGTAGCCATTGTGAAACCATTGAAAAGCTCCATGAATTCAATCACAATGAGAAATGGTAAAAAATAATCCTTATCACAGTCAGGGCTTCTGGATATCCTTTATCTTGAAATATGCGCTATAATCACTGCTCCTATTATCCTGACAATTCAGTGTTCTTGGATATATATCAAAACCTCCTATGATCGCAGGGCCCACTTGTGGGCAATATTTATCGGTAGCAAGCCTGGGTATGCTCAATGGTGACTTCTCTGTGCACACAGATCACGGTGGGATAAGGGCCAATATCATACATATCTGCCTTTATCTCGAACTAACTCTTGCTCTCAATTCATCTAGCCACAGAGAACCAGAATTCAGCAGCAGTAGTTTCTACACCCCAAGTGACTCCAACAAAACCATTGTAGAGTCTATAAGTAACAGAGAGCTGCCCTTGGAGCTTTTGTCTCAGAAACCTTTGCCATGGGGCTCCAAATCTGAATCACTGTCCATAAAGCTCCCTAAAGCAAGCCAACCACACTTGTGAAAAATATACCTTAGGACAATTTTTTTTTTTTTAACAGAATGAGGTTATTATCATTATCGTTATCTAAAATATCTAAAACCTTGCTGGCTTTAAAATAGACATTTTTACAGTCATCCCTTAAATGGCTACAATATGTAACTGAAGAAAAGGAGCTCTCTCTCCAGCATTTATTAGAGAATACATTTTGTTGTACAGACTCTCATTTCAACGGTTGGATTTGCTTCTTACTGATAATAAGGAAAAATTTTTTTTTAAAAAACAGTCTCTTTTCCACAGGGTCCCTTGGTTAATTTACCACTTCTGTAGCAGTCGCAGTAGTGAGGAGCTTTGTGTAAGCATGTATCTTTCTTCAATATATGTTTTTCATGAAAATTTTCTTAAAGCCTCAGTGTTGTACTTCTATTAGAATTGCAATGATTAAGCACAGAATCTAATCTCACATGGACTATTAAAAGTTACAAATCAAGAGCACATCCAGTAAGGTAATCTAGTCTCTCTGAATATAGCACCAAAATGGCATTATGCTACTGGACATTGAACATAAGCACTCCCGAAAGATGAAACATAAAGTTTTACATGCCTTTTGAATCAAGATTGGTTATTAATTGTAGTTCTTCAGCACTAGACAAGTGCTAAAATCTTTAATGCGTCTGATCAATACAGATAAATATTGATCTATATTCTGTGAGCAAGAAGCATAATTTGACAATTTACATCAATACATAATTTGTCTAAACACATCTTCCAAAGAGAATCATGTGTGAAACACTTCTATCTGTAATCTTTGCTGAATTGCCTCAGAACAGCTCCTGCAAAGAATGATTTATGTATTCTTTAGCTTAAATTTCTGGAACACCTTTTCAGCTGTAATACTTGAACATTATTTTAAGTCCAACCAATGATATCCAAATAAAATCTAACAGACTAGTAATTCTATCAAGAGCAAGCAACTAATACTTTGGCCTAGGGAAATTTTACAGCTCTAATATTTCATGGCTGGGAGATATGAGCACGTTTTTCTCATTTGCTGAAAATCCATAAAGAAAGGATACGTATTTTAAGTAAAACAAGGACATAAGAAATAGTCTACTCCATGTCTGTCTTAGCACGAGCATCACAAGTGCCAGCTTCCAAATATTTCCTGCAGAAAATTTTCAACTCCCTTCTGCAAAGATATTTTTCTTCTGATAAGAACTCCACAGTGGCAGGTCTGACCACAGGAGCTCCGGGAGCTTTACAGTAAGCAGGAGCAGCAGCTGGAGGTCAGGGAACATACACAAAGGCATAAAATTATGGCCATAAAGACCTAACTTTGACTATCTAAATCACTTTTAAGGTATCAATAGATGATTTTCTATTTGTATTTCTGTTCTACAATTTTGGGAGACGTAAGGGAAGTCCATGCAAGTCGGTGAAATGCATCAATAACATCCCTGCATACAGGATTATGTATGCAATTATGTGTGCAGGTGGGATCATCCCTAATCGTTCACTGTGATATACATGAAGAATTTCCTTGTAATTGTTTTCTGAGCAGTAATTGTTAATTTTCTTAGGTTACGCAATGAAAAATTTTATAGATGTGTGTTAAAATTGTACTTTTTGGTTAGAAATGTCACTAATGTTCAACAAATCTCCTACTCATTATTACTTCCACACACTGCTCAAAGGATAGGAGTCTATTCTGTATATTTTAAACTAAAATATTCTAAAAATTGATTTATTGATTTTATTCCACTTGATACTCATACTACTATTTTAAAAATTCTGTATTTTCTGATTTACAAATTTAAAAAAATATGTAGAAAGATCTGTTTGTGCCTATCAAAAAGGACACACTAACTACCCACTTGTTTACATCAGCCAATTAAAACAAGAATTGTTCATCACTAAGTCTTTCTTACTGGCCACAAGAGAAACATGAAGACTGTGCTCTAGCAGCCTGAGAGGGAATGTGTTTAACAAAAGGATATCATTGTCTCATTAAGAGCTATGAAGTTTGCAATATCAATTCAACAGACATTATTAGAAAGATTTTCTTAAATTATTAAATTCGAACCTCAGCAAGCACTCTGAAAGGAAAAGGAATGCAAGACAAAGGAGCTGTCAAAGGATTAAAACAAGTAGCGATTACAAATGCAGTGAACAACATTTTGAATAAATGTACTTTTGTATAATTTTAAGGTTCCCAATTTGATCTAATGTTCTTAAATTTTTTGGAAAGGTGATGAAACTTGAATATAAGTTTTAAATAGATGTACTGAAATGTAGTTGCAACAGTGAGCCATTTTCTTTGAAAAAAAAAAAGTTTCACGTAGAGATGTTGAAGAAGACCAGTGTCTCTGAATGAAAATCTGGTGCAAAATTTTAGACAGTCACACAGGAAAATTTTTGAGCTATAAGACTGAAGAGAAAATTGAATTTTTTTCTCATTTGCTCTTTTGGCCTAATGCTTTCCCTTATGACCCAATAAGGTCCTTGTTGTAGCTTATTCATTCAAAAGCTGTACAAATCTTGAAATCCCTTATCACTGTGTAACTGCACTGTTTTTAATTAATATATTACACTGCATCAGTTTTGTGCATGAGTCAGTACAGAAACGTCTGAAACAATGTGCTGATTATTAAATGATCCCCAAACTATGTCAAATATGACCTTCGTGGCAAATTTCAAGCTTTGTAAGTTGTTTTATTTTTGTCTGCTGCCAATGGAATTTCAGCTTGTGCCATCCTCATCTGCCACAATTTCTTGATCTTGTTGTTAAATTGTAGTAATTACATGCAACAAAATTTAATAAAAAAATATTAAGACACTAAAAGCATATGCACTCCAACTTCTTGCTTTTATTTCCTACATCTATTAGTGCAGTCTCAGTTTGATCATTCCATTAAAAATAAGCAATTGTTTTGAGGTTATATTTGCTTTTTACAGATACCATGGCTCATTCAAGGTAGTTTGAATACCTTTTCATTGTTTTCCTTTGTTCATCATGCAGCCCTACTGCTTGTTTTCTGCATGCTTCTTAAATAGTTCTATGAATACATAATTATGAATTTAATAATTAACTTTTCTTACCAGACAGTGCATGCAACGTTTGCTCTTCAGAAGTGATTTTAACCTTTCTAGGATGTGATTTTGCACGTGTTCACATATTCCTGAGGGAGGACTAGAGCAAAATAACACTAATATCACGAGTGCACATTAAATTAGAACCAGTTCAAGATGCTGCAGAACAAGCTTTTCAGGCAACATTTTATTTTATATGCTCAAATTGCAGCTCTCACTGACTGTATTTGCAGTTTTTCAGATACTCTGTAAATTGCCAGCATACTAGTAACCTGTCAAGGTCACCATTCAACAGTGTAATTTACATTATTTATTCAATACCACCATCAGATTTGTGTGGCAGAAACCAGTATTGAAACTAGTTTCAGCACCTAGATGTAAAAATTAAGACATATCTGGCAACCCTCTAGCTCACTGAAAACAGCCCTTCCATTTTCTGCAGCAGTCCATGCAGGGTTTCACTGGATAGCAATATCACTGGGCATAAAGCATTGGCTTAATATCTAAGAACTCGCTTCATGCATGCTTGGGAATTGGCATGCTAGCTTCTTCTAACTCTTGAAAGTTTGACTTTTCACATGTTACTTCTAAAAATTTAGGCTGTAACAGATTAAAATTCCTCAAACTTTAGTAGACAGAAGTTCTGACACAAAAAGTTACTGTCTTTCACAGAATTTATTAAAAATGTTTTGATCAATCACACCTCAGTTAACAGAACAACTGCTAGCAAACAGGAGAGGGCCATTTCTGTAAAACATCACTTCGAGAAGATACAGTCAACTTTTGTTGAAATTAGAAAGAGGGAAAAATAGCAGACCTGTAGAGAGAAATCCATTAGGAGAAATCATTGCAGAGACTGTATGTACCCCTCAGCAGAAGGCAAGCTAAGTAAAACTTAGTAGAAACCAACAATATTTACCAAACTGACAGCAAAGTTTTAACCCTCAGGGTGTCACAGTAATATTTCTGCAAAAAATTAAAATTAATAGAAGCAGTGAAGCAGTTTATTCCATCTTTTCTATGTCTAAAATCTTTGTTCTGAAAAACAGTGCTTTGCTCCTAGTTTCCCCAAAATATCACCTTAAAGCAGGCATGAAAATTAAAAAAAAAAATGCAAGGAGACAAAATTATTTGTAGAGTAAGGATTTTCTTCTTTGTTGATCTTGTCAGAAAGAAAAAGTAGGTTGAGCAAACCAAAGTTCTTTGTGGGCTTTAATTCATGTTGATAACTTTTAATGTTTGATATAAAAGCACATTCTCCAGACACAGGAGACAGAGAAAATAACTACTCACACCAAGAGAGATGTAATTCACAGCCTTAATTCCAGCAGGCTTTGAAAACTATTGAGGAACTTATGAGCAACTGTGTTTCTGACAGCCTGATGCTCCTTGGTTCACATAATGAATTAAATGCTATGCAGTTTAAGTTCTCTTTTTTTTTTTTTTTCTCAGAAATATACTGCGTTATTCATAGCAAGTGAAATATACATTGCTTTGTACATTCTTTTTTTTTTTTTTTTTTNCTAGGTATTTTTTTATTTTTAACATGAGGTAGACGTTATTTTACTTCAATTAAATATAGGGATATCTTTATCAGAGTAGTTACATTTATAACGTACTGTGAAATGCTTTCCCTTGTAGAGTAGTTGTCTGTGGCATGTTGCAGCATTACATTTACATCTCAGTCAAGATAATGAATTTACATTTAAAGAATGCTAAACATACAAATCACAGCATAAAATGAAGCAAAAAAAGTATGCAGATAAATGCAATTAAGATTTCTATTTCAACAGTGATTTTTGCACTCATATTTGGCAAGAGCAGGAAAAGAGAAATGCTGTTTCTAGTGAGCATGGGTATCTTGGAAATGTCTATTATGATGTAAAAGTATATATGGAGGGAAGGACGGGTGGAGGGGGTACTAGATGCCATCTCTTTCCATTTCCACATCCTCTCACTTTTTTGCTTTTTCATCCATGATCTTGTCATCTGCTTAATTTATGCGTCCATCTTTTTAAAATTTAGATATTTTATTTTCAGGTTCTATTCCAGGTTTATTGGCTCAGCCATGTCTGCAAGCACGTGGCTGTTTACCCTGAAGAGGACACAGTAATCACACCTCATCTGGAAACACTTGGCACATTATCAGGGATGCTCAAGGAAAGCTCCACTGTAAGCAGGTCCAGGGGCAGCTTAACTCCTCACTGAGCTCTGTGCTTTGGCTCTCCCTGTGGCAAATTCTGTAAATCCTGGAAGATGGGAGCTCCACAACTTGATCTCATGATCCTGAGAAAAAACAGGACAATGCCTGAGATGTAACCCCTCATATTCTTACAGTCCATTTGTTTCTCTAAACTACTTAAATCCTGCTATGCATTTAAGTCAGAAATATTTCAGTGTTATTACACATTCGGCCTACATAATATTACTTGTTATGTCTCTAGTGTTTCCCCTTAGCCATTAGGAAAATCTCTCATTTTGTCTCTCAGAGAGGTCCAGTGATAGATTCTACTTGCAGTTAAAATTAAATATTTGATTCACCAGAGCACTGGAAACACATTTGAAAAGAGATTAGGCATTGATTTTCCTGTATACTCTTTTGCTTTGTTGTTGACTTAGGTTTTTACTTTATTCTTCATGTCTTCAAAGTTATTGTTATCCTCTGGACACAAAAGCACAGTTTTGTGTGAAATTTAGCTAAGTGAAACAACTGAAAATCTGTTAGCACAAAAATTATTTGTTTTGGAGTTTGATCAGTTCCACCCAAATGCCACAGCCTGCTGGCTGGGCACATCTACTCTCCTAAGCACTGTGAATTTGTTTTATTTGTTCTCTCTGGAAGTAAATCCTGTACACCAATACAGATCCTTCACAAATTCACACAGTTCACTTGATTTCCACTTGTAATACATCTATCCACAGCACTGTCTCATTAATATTAATGCCTCTGCATGCAGACAGCTGATATAAATGAGTTGCTAATGGAACAGTTAGTCATCAGATGCCAACTTTTCAATTTAAAGTGTTCACACAAGTTAAATTAGACAATAGCTGTTGTGAAATGCATGAAGTAGGATTATATCTATAACTGAATATTGCTACAAGTCCTGGTCATCTCAATTTCAAAAAGTACCAGTGGAAAAGAAAAGTACATCAAAGCTCAATAAGGATAATCAGAGGTGCAGAATGACTTCTCTGCATGACAAGATTGAACAGGTTCTTCATATAAGAAATTAAATAGATGAGGGGGCATAAGATAACAGCATGGAAAATTATAGTTCACATGAAGAAGGGATCTAAGAAATTGCTATTGACCTCAAAGAGCTGAGGGAGTGAGATGGTAATCCAAGGTGACAGATTTAGACATTGAGGAAAGGGTAGTTTTTTATGATTTGTGTAATCACACAGTAGAATTGATTTTCCCAGGTTGGTGAGGATTTGGAAAGTATAAATGGGTTTGAAAGCTCAAGAAAGACCAAGAAAAGGAAGAAGTGTTTACTAATGTCCAGTAGTTTATGACAGCAGCAAAACTAACATTTTTTCTGGAGGCCTTCAACTTTACATTGTGGTAGGGTCTCAAGGGTCCACAAACAGATTTTGGAACCTGACTTTTTTTTTTTTTTTTTGGGTACTTTAAATATGTACAATAAGAGAAAATAGTTTTCCATAGTTGCTAACTTAGATATGAGTCAATTGAACAGTATCAGCAAAGTTGTGGATGTCTTCCATGCCCGAAGGAGATGCACATATTGAGCATTAAGTCTCAGGCTTCAAGCCCTGGCCTGACTTTGCAAAAAGGGAAAAAAAGTCCGACTTCTGGGAGGTAAATCCTGAGTTCCAAGAACAGTTTCACTTGTGAGTGCAAGGTGCTTTACAACATCTTCTGAACTTCAAGAGAAGGCTTGGCAGTTCAAGCAAACACAAACCCAAAATCTTGAAACCATCATTGCACCATCCAGCAACACTGAGTTTGATGTTCTTTATTTACATATTCTTTTTTTCTAAATACATGTTAGAGGGAATGCTCTTTAAAATTATCGGTGTCAATGCCTTAATTATTGCAATAGCTATGGGAAGAATTAGTGCAAATCATCCAGCCTATTTTACTCTTCTGCTTTTTTCTGAGAGTTCATTTATACTTTTGTCAATATTGTTTCAACAAAAATTTTACTGAACTCTCTTTTGGCTGAGCGACTTCTCTGAAGTTTATATAACTCTATTGGAAACTTCCTCTCTGCCATAGGAAATCTAGTAAGCACTCTGAGAGTTTACACCTATGGAAGCTGAAGACTTAGTGTATTGATAGGAATAACTTTATTTAAGTCCTATTTTAAAAGCAGAAATACATGTTTTCAGGTGATTCCAAATAATTTCTGATTATAATATTCCAAATGAGGATATTTTCATTATTTTTCTAGCACATGTAGGTAAGAGAGACCACCCAATGTACAATAATAAACAAGCAGTGGTATTACCAAGAATAACTTCAATAAATATTCCCTTAAAGGCTAGAAGTAGTTTAATTTATTTTTGTTTTAAAAATTGTGACATGAAAAACTGTGCTCTTAATTTGCATGTTCAGACATGACACCTAACTATATCTTGGCCTTATTATCAACCAAAATGCTTTTTTACAGGTCCTTTGATTTGCAATTAACTGCTATGCCTTTTAAGTATTATATACTTCCATGTCATCTGTCTTCTGCTGTCTGTCTTCATTGTATTCCTAGCTTAACACAACTTTCACTGCTGCTAACAAGCCACGTGAAGTAATTAAAAATGAATAAACCAGTGAAACCTCCCACAAGGTCACAAGAAACAGCTAAGTAGCCTCATCAAGCTCTGAAATAACTGTAATAACACACTGTGCTGTAACCAACCATATGAGCAAATAAAAAATTATTTGACCATGAGGGAAAAGTAAGTATTTTATTTAGAAAACCAGAGTAATAAGGCAGGATTAAGATATAAATGCTGGGAAAGAGAGGGAGGAAGAACCCCTGTGGTCACTAGCTGGGAATTAACTACAGAACAGGGTAGTCAGCTGGACCATAACCCTACACTTCAGTAACTTTGCAGTACCAAACTGTACATCTCTACACAGCCACCTCATCCTAAAATGGTAAGGTTCTGACTTTTTTTTAAATGATGTCTTTCCCTTGAAATGAGGGCTTCATAGAAAACACTAGTAATTTCAGTTTGGTTCCATGCCGTGATCAACACGGAAATAAACATTTGTTTTCTAATGGATAATGTGTTTTAAGTGCTCAGATTTTGATTATTACATTGACAAAGCTGATCACGTCTTCAATGTCATACTGGCACTGGAGGACAGTGAGAACCAAAGAAATCAGGTACTCAGAAGTAAGTGGATGTGTCTGGTTGTCTCATGGAGAAATCATCTTTTTCTCTACAGGAAACACAGGCTGTGATACTTTTCTCATTTCATGCCCTGGTCTCTTCCTCGCAGGATAAAAGAGGAGACTAAAATGAAAATTTATTTAATAGTATCATTCAAATAATTTATTTTTCCCCTTTCTAGATTTCTTTCTGTCAGTCTTGCAAATACAGATCTCTTTAGTGGGAATGTATCTGATATAGTACAATACAAAAATCCAGTGTATCTACATGATCTAAATAGGCGAGGAATGTCAAACTTTTTGAACTTTTAGATATGAGTAATTTCCATTCATCTGCAACATTAGAGGCTTGATTCTTCACTCCCTTGTGTAAGTCTTTGGAGAGATCCTAATTCACTCAGAAAGTAAAATTAAAACTGAAGACTCCTCCAAAACAAAACTTAGTTCAAGGTACCCATGCAAATTTTTAGTGTGACAGGAAAATTGTATCAATTGGCAATATTGGAATAAAGTATTCTATTCATTATTTTGCATTGACAACCTCCCTATTATTTGTTCACTATGTAAAAGCAGGGTTTGAAATTCTAAGAATGTGCTGAAAATGACAATTCCCATTCTACAAATGGGATTTTGAATATTAGGTTTATTTAGACTGGAATGAAGCATTTTAAAAATCTTAAACTATCTTGCTAGACCTGGAGGGTATTAAGATTAGTGAGCTTCAGAACCCTGTGCCTACATATTGCTACAGCTGTTTTATCAGCTCAGTTCATGATCTCATAACAGATGATACAGAAATTGTTAAATAAAGCTTTTAAAGACTTTACAAAGCTATGAAGGTTGCTCTTAATTATATGACATTAATTGCTTTTATTCATTAATTCTCTTCTGACTGAATCTATATACTTTACAGATCTTTCACATTACCATATTTGCATATTTTCTCTATTTTCTCTGTCAATATTTGCATGATAGTGTTTAGGTTTTTAGTTTTTTTCTCAGAGCTCTTCTGTTTTTATAATGTAGAGTTATCTTTCAAAATTTATATATATGAGAAAACTTCTCCAGTTCTTACAGTATCGTTAGATGCAATTGGCACTTTAAATTTAGAAACATTTAATAATTTCTGTCTTATAGAACATCTAGCTAGTGACATGCTGTCATAAATTTAATGTTATAAAATATTCATTTATCATCTTTACAGACTAGTAAATAATTCTTCTGCTTTCCAGAAGACAGCATTTTAAATAGAGAATGTAAACATGCACTCTTTGGAAGTCTGTGCTTTCTAGAATATTAGTGAAAGTGTTAAGATTTCAGGTGTTTGTGGTATAAGACAAAATAATTTTCTTCAAAATGTATATTTTTCTGGTGATACCCCTTAAGAATTGCATTATTGTACTGTGTTAATATTTTTTCTATATTTTTGATTTCTTAGCCCTGTAAATGAATCAGGATTCCTTAATTCAAAGAAAGAGCATAAGAGTTGTTACAAACAGCTAAGCACTAGTGAGCAGCAGGTTTTATCTATGTTAGTCCATAAAATTAATCTGAATAACCTGTAATTGTTCTATTAAACAATTTCTCTTTCTCAATGCACATGCAAGTGGATTAGGCTTTTGGCCATCTAAGCCCTGCTGAGAAAGAATTCTCCTTGAGAATGATCTATATCCACTATTTCCTGAGAGAAATCCCCATGCACTTGGGGAAAATTTGGGCAACAATATTTTTGAACACTCTTTAAGAAATAAGCTATGTTTTGAAGATTTGGCAGACTCTCTGGGGCTTCCTTTCTTCTGCATTTGAGCAGTTCTGTGATGTGCTCAGGTTAGACAGAACCCTGAGAGAGAACAGATCCATGTCTGCTCCCAAATGTGGGCTCTTTCTGCAGCCATAGTCAAGACAGCCATGTTTAGCTCATCAATTAAGCACATCCCTTGAACCCAAATCTGCAAAACTTTCTATAAGGCACTGAACCAATTTTTCTTCCTAAACCTTCTTGCTCTTTTTTTCATAACACATGAAAAATAAATGAATTTCAAAATGAGATTAGTAATAACCACAGCAGGTCAAAAGGTGACCTGAGAAAATGTCCCATTTGTATTGGCTATTTAAGCTGGCATTACAGATAACCACTTCACAGTTAAGAGGCAGTTTTCCATTCCAGAATGAGAAATAATAAACCCCACTCTTTCATCGGATGTTCTATGAGTCAGATTCTTTCTGCTGAGTTCTAATCTTTCCCCTCCTGGAATAATAAATATCAGTCACCTCTCACTGCTTAGCAAAGGCACTATTTTTAAATTGAAAGGGTTTTTTTTTCACTTTCCAACATTCTTTCTGTTCTGTGCAGATGAAAATTGCTGTATGAATGCAAATTTCATTCATTTATTCAATCATTTATCCAGCCCCAGCTTTTGATAAATATGATAAGGCTTGTTTCAGGAACAGCAGAGAGGCTGACTGATTCCATTTGAGATTTAATGGTTACTAAGAGCTTCATGAAAAATTCTGCAGGAGTAAACCCTTCAATAGAAAGGAAACACATCACTGACAGTTCCAATTATGTTTTAGCACTAGACTGTTTTTTTGTTGCAGTATTTTACAAAAGATCTGATTTTCATTTATGAATCCAAAAAATATGTTTGTTTTACATCTGCAGTGGGATTTAGACAAAAAGAGACTTTATTTCCATATCTTTTAATAAATAACCAAATGGAATTTTTTTACTCATTTAAAAGACATTGTCTTTTTTCATGGTCATTTTCCTTTCAGTTTCTGCATTTTAACATAAAACATTGCAGGAATGTCCATTACATATCTTTTGAAAATTTTCTCAAATGTCTCTAACCTGTTAAACCACTGTACTAGAGGATTCTTTTACTCTGGTTTTGAAAGGTTTGCCTTGCATAACCTCTAAGCAAGACAAAGGCATTGTGGTATATGGATGATTTAAGGACTGCAAGACAAAATGCTCTTGCACTACTGTAATGCTGCAGAAGTGCAACTGGTATGGTTCCTTCTTTGGAGGTAGTGAAATGTTGCTTCAGACAAAGGAAATGCTTCATCCACATTTAAGCAGAAGGATGGCATCATTGCAGAACTTATTTTCACTGTAATGGCCGCTAGCTGAAACATGCATTCCAATTTCCAGGGAGAAAAATAGAAAATATGTAGATTGAAAAGACATCAGGATATTTTCAAAGAGTAAGGGTATCCAAGCTCTATAACAATATGATAAGGACAAATGTTGAAGTTCTCACTCCAGCACTTGTTTTTCAACAGAACAGGCTGGAAAAACATTTTTGCAGGACAGGCAAGTATGCCTGACTTCACCATTGCACAGACTGAACGAGGCGAATGAACTCTCAACACCACATCTGTTTGTACCTCTCATGAGTTTTGTGGAAATGTCAAGATGCTCATTTATTTATGAGCCCAACCAAGTCAACAAGCATGCATTTTAAAATATTTGTTCGAGGTAACTTTTTTTTCAAATTTAAGTTATAAGGCTTCAAAGTTTAAAAGTAAATGAAATATGACACACACTTACCCAGTATATTTTTTTAGAAAATGACTAAAAATTAATCTTTTCTTATTTCCCAGTAGGGACACAGATGAATGACTTGAAATAAATTTATATGGTAATATTTAGAGGATATCTCAGCTAAGCACCCAAAACAAAAAATAAAGTTAGAAGAAATTTTCACACCTTCACAGAAAGCAACACAGAAAGTAAAATTTGTAGGAACAGGAGTCTACTTTCTACAGAAGAAAACGATTGTCCCTTTTTGAAGTATAAAAAAGAGTTCAGGAGCTGGAAGTTCTTCTGATTTATTTCAGTAACATCTAAAAAACAGCATCATATTAAATCAGCTTCGTTTGCCTATATGAGCACTCAAAGTGTACAAGCATAATAAAATGACATGATGATCTCCAGAATTCTGCTGTGTTTAAAGGCAACAAAAGTGGCAAAAGAAATGGAAAGTGTTCTTTTCTTACCTCTATTGATATCAACTGTTAGTAGGCTCTGCCTGATATCAGCTATCAGTCTCTGCATAATTCAGCTATTGAGTCTATTTTCAAACTTTTCTTTTGCATCCACAAGGGAAAAATACTCCAGAAAAATTCTGTCTCTACTTAAATAAAAGGTAATTTGTGTCACTGTGCATCCAAACACACCCACTTGTTTTCAAAGAATCCTGATGTTCTGACCTTAGTATATCACCTATACGTAAGGCATGTCTCCAAAGCACCTATGCCTTAATTTGTCTTGTAGCTCAAGTTTTTTACTTGGTATTGCCAAGGTTTCAAATTTTCTCAGCAGTACATCTTTATCTGTTTGAATGTGTTCTGTTTGATCACAAGTTTCCTTCTTATGCTTTGAAAGCTTAGACGAGATAGTCTGTTGAAATGACTCATTTTCAGAAAAGTAAAGAGAACCAGCTTTCCTTATGTCACTTAATAAATATTTAATCATAATCATTCACAAAAGCAATATGCATACCCAAGAGGCCTAATTTGAGTAGTGAGGATTTTCTAGCTCTTAATTCTATTGACTTCGACTTCTGAGGACTATTAATCAGCTTTCTTTACAGAACATTATGTTTCTTATGTCTCTTTCATTGAAGTTATGCCTATCCTTTATATTAAAAAGCTATTAAATGTTAATATACTCATTTCTTTTCAGAAAGCATCTCTGCATTCATTAGCATCTCTAGGAATCTCTTCCAAGATAGACTTACAGAACTTTGCTCTAAAACACTAATTGGTGTTAAAGCTGTGACAGACAAAATTTTTTAACCACAAAATACTCCATTTAAGATATTTCTATTAACCTCATCTAGAACTCTGTATATTCACCCATAAACCTAAGGCATGATGCAAAGCAAGAACCTGTAACTTCAAGTCTCACAACAGCAGGTGGGACTTCTAAGTAAGGAAATCAGTTTTCCCTAGTAAGAAAGTCTTCTAAGCAAGGAAACACTGCTTGAAAATATTTTTTGGCCCATAGATATCTGGACTTCCATCCATACAGGATTTCCCTGAGTCTTGAAGTTAATGGAAGTCTTTGCTGATCTGCAGGTTTGAGGTTTTAACAAAGCACAACAACTGGGGACAACCAGTTAGAAAGAAAATAAGGTTTTATGAGATCTTTATGATTCTTTCTCCTGTGCCTGTATGCACATCACTTTTCAGTTGTGATTTTTCCCTGTCTATTTTCTCTGTCCTACTTAACTTCTGGGTAAGCAACAGTGTTTCCCAGTCTAGAGATTCATGATGGCTGAATAAAAATTTTTGGTAAAGTTCTTTAGACCTGTCCATTATCATAACAGTCACTTGTTTTTCCACAGTAATCTTTTAAAAATAAACAGTGGCATTCAAGGTGATGTCACATAATCTTAGCTCTCTCACGGTGAACTGATCCTCTCTAGTTCAAAGAGAAGTTTTACAGATAATATGGATTTTCTTTTGCTCTGATGGTCCTGATGGATTCCCTCCCCACATTTGGCATTGACAGTCAGTGTCAACCAGCAGGAACGTGGGGTGTGCACTGTAGCCAACAGTGCCTGCCTGTAAGAGCAGCCCTCTCTTTAGCTTGTGCCTCAAGCAAGTTGCAGGAGTTCTGGTTCTGGAGAGAAACCTACATCTTTCCTCTCGCAAATGCTATAACAACAATTGGCCACTAGAAACTATTGAAACTTTTGGTCCAATCAGCTAAAAAGCTTCATGGAGTGTTTTAGAGCACTCACCTGTAACCACTGGTAGCTCACACAGAGCTTGGGGCCAGGAGCTCCAGGCCATTGCTGAAGCCAGTCCTGACTGTCCATGTGGCCGTGGTGTGGCCAGACAGAGCAAGCACTCCTAAGGGGCTCATCCTTCATGGCAAGCTGTGCTCACATGTTCCACCCAAAGCCCTTGTGTCTGCTCATCCTGCTGCTTGCTGTGTGTGGTGCCAAGCAGTGTGAATGTCTGTAAGTGATCACACCCTCCTTCTCCTCACACATTTTAGAACAACAGGCTAGCACAGTGTTGGTGATTCAGGGTGCTCATGAAACCAGGTGTGCTGCTGTATAGGTGGCTGTGGAAGGGAAGGATGCGGATTCTAGAGTCATTAAAATGCAACAAACAGATCACAGGCTCCGGTGCCCAACACTAGAAATAATCTGAGTGACTAGTTTTACTTGCCATCAGGTTTTCCAAGTTTTTCAGTTCAGTCTATATATCCCTAGCTTTAAATCTCTTTCAAGACACTTTTCTTCCTGTCTACCTATCTGAAAGTAAATTTAAACATGCAAAGTTTCTTCATTTCCAAACCTCTCCACAAGAACATCCATGAAACGTGGCTTCTTATTCATTATTTTTACCATGGCATAGGCAACACAGAGCAACCAGAGAAACATAGAATCCTACATTGTAGTCCTACATCCAAAGCAGTAGGGAAACAGTTTAAATTCTCTTTTTCTCTACCAGTAGAGCACCTGAAATCTTTGAGAAGTCAATATGAAATACAATATCCAAGTTGTAATAAGAGATATGAAGAATGAACATACTTTGTGAAAATTAATCTAAAATCACTTAAAAGTAATTGTGAGGGATGTTTAAGGACTCACCAGGACACTGTAGTCATGGTGGGGTTTTATTCTTTATCCTGGTTTCAGTACAGCTCTGCATATGTCAAGTAGGCATACAGTTACTACTAGCCAGGAGAACACCTTCTCTGGAAATGGGTCTCACCTTTTATGGTTCAGACACAAGATTCAAGTGCTTGAGGAAATATAAAGCAAGCTTCAAAGCTGGACAGCAAGTCCATATGGAGGTCACTGCCATTCATTTTGATAAGTCCAAAGATGTCACTTCAAAAGTTCTGCTACAGAAAACAAAGACACAGTCCTCAGGGGAAAAAAAAAATCTTAGGTTCAGGGTTTACAGCTATCCTAAGCACAAGAATGAATTCCATTACAAAAGACTGCATTTCTTTTTTGCTTTTTTAGATTGAAATATTTTCTTTTTACTATAAACTTTTCCTTCATTTAATCCTCTATTGATTTCAATTAAATTCTTACCAGGTTTGCATCTCCAGCTGAGGAGTTTATTCACCTCATTCATCTGGTTTTTAGACTGTTCTTCAAGGTTTCAAATCCAATGAAAACCCTAGGGAGTGACAACAAAAATGGGCAATGTGCTAGGATATAAACTTCTTGTAATCTGTCACTGTGAAATTCCTTTTAATTCTCTTTCTTCACAGATGGGCAACAGTGGATCTAAAGAACTAATTAATGATTCTCATGAAATGCTTTAAATTTCAAATTGTTTTGAGGGGTTGTAAAAGAGGTGCTCCTCTCTAGGATGGTGACAGAGGAAAATACCAGTTTGCAGCGAAAGAACTGTTCTGCAATATCAGAGATGTGTGCATGGCTAACTTTTGCCACAGACTTTCTATGAGATTCTGAGCAAGAAAACTTCTTGGTCCTTCTCCTGTCTGCAAATGTCTGTCAAGGCCTGTCCTGTTTCCTATGGTTTAGTACAAATAGATTTACTTGGACAATATTGGTGGATTTATTAGGACAATATTAGTGGATTCCTACCAGGGAAGGCCTGAAAACACAGAACTATCCAGCTGTGCTCATTTATTTGTCTGCTTTTTCAATAAGCAGAAATACAAACAACATCAATAAGTACAAAATATTTGCTTACATAATTTACTACTACTTTCAAAATAGAAGAGATTGTCTCATTTGTAATTTCAAGAACTTGTTTTTATTTTAAAATTACACAATCAGAAGCATTTATCAGAAATACACCTCAGAAATCTTGAAGAATAGTGATATTTGACCATAGTTACAGGAATTAAGATGAGATTTTTATAATTATTCCATCTTAATTTCTGTTACAACACCAGCTACATATTTAACTTCAATAACCCTTGTGCCAAATGTTAAAGCTAAATAGCCTCTTTAATTGGTAGAAGGAGAGAAATGGGAAGATTCCTATTAAAAAATAACAAATGATCAAAAAGAAGGCTGTCTGAATGGGCCTCAGGCATGGTCGGAGCAGATTATTTGTTTGGTTAGGTAAAATCCATACAGCTTAAAGTCAGGAGGAGCTGAAGTGTTTTATGCAAAATCATGCAGAATGACCAATGTGAAACACAGTCAGAGCTGCATACAACTGCACATTTTCCTATGCCTCTTTTAAATTGCAGTCCAGAATATCTGTATATGTTATTCATGACCACTGTTAGAATTTACAAATATTAAAATGAGAAGTCTTTGTAAATAATTTTTAATGGTTAAAAAATTGGGGTTTCTTATATACTACTCTCTATCTTTCCACTTTATAAACTTTTAGCATCCGTACAGGTTTTCAGATCCATAACTTTTTCAAATATGAACTGAAAAACTTACTATGGCAATTTAGATCAGTGTAATATTACTCTTGAAAACAAGCCTGCAAGGGAAACGACTTTCCAAAGAAAAATAATTTAAATGTAATGAAGAGTCTTTTTCTCATTCCCTGCAACACATACTCTCTAAAGGACAAAGTTTTTGCTCTTATGAACAACTTTTAATTTGTATGTGTGTTCTGCTAGCTGTTGCCCTGGGTGATCATTAGTTCTTTTAACTACAGTCTCAAAGGTCTGCACACAATTTCCTTCTGGCACAAGACTTCAGTGTACAGAGTCTCAACTTTGAAAGGCTGCTAAGAATTGGGGGAAGAAAAAACCTGACATAAAACTTCAGCATTACCTGCTGTCTCAGCAGTATTTTTAGTTTACATATGTATAAATCCCAATATTCACAAGTACGCTGGCAGAAAAAGCTGCTCAAGGGATTTTCTCTGACACATTCTGAGTTGGGTGAGAGCTGTGCAGTTTATGGCTAACAGCCTGCTACTGTTTCTGGAATTCTCTCCATTTCCTTTTTTCTAGCTACAAGCCACTAACTGATTTATCACCTTTACCCCTTGTATAAGTTCAATGTGAAACTTCACAACAGTAATTTCATAATTTTATTAAATATTAATGAAAGCAAGAATGGGCAGGCAAGAACCATTGATTTATAGTCAAAATCTGCTGCAGTTTGCAGAAATGTAACTGCTCCTTTTGAATCTTGAACACCAGATGAATGCTGAATTACTTCAAGTGCGTCAGTTACCCGAAAGTATAGAAAATACATAGGAGCTCTAATCTGGAAAATACTACACTTGCACAAAAGTTTATTTCTACAAAGCACAAGAAAAGATAAATAAATGGTAAGAATCTATGTCCTTTTCAAGTTTAAAATTTTTACTTCCTTTGTAGTCCTGAAAAGAATTACATAGCTTATCTTGTACTCAACTTGCACATCTTAAAACAGCCATGAAGTACTAATCAGAAATTTAAGAACTGTATTTGTAAATAAACCAGAATTGATGGAGATGGTGTTTTAACGAAGCTAGGAGAATAAACAGAAAGTATTCACCTAAAAGCAAGTTTGCGAAGAATCAGGTAGAAAAAGTACGTTACCTATCTTAATGACTCACTGAAATTTTTGAAGGAGCTGATTTGATATTTTGCTTCTACTTGATTATCTATTGTTTTTAAATGTGTGAAAAAATAGTAGGCATGTTGTCACTCTGCTTTTTTAATCAGAACTTTGAAGTGTCGTCAAACTCTGTCATCATCCCTTGATGTATGGAACAAGATTGTTTATAGCAAATTATGTCAATGAGTCACAGTCTCAGTATTTTTATAAATATTAAACCCAGTGAAACCATTTCCATAGAAACGTAGAATGATTTATGCTGCAAAGGACCTTTGAAGACCTTCTAGTTCCAGCTCTCCTGCCATAGGTAGAGACATACTTCACCAGACCTGTTTGCTTAAAGCCCCATCCAGCCTGGCCTTGAACACCTCCAGAAATGGGGGATCCACAACTTCTCTGGGCAACCTGTTCTACTGCCTCACCACCCTCATAGTAAGCAATCTTTTTTTTTTTTTTTTTTTTTTTTTTAATTTTCAGTCTAAATCGACTCTCCTTTGATTTAAAGCCATTACCCTTTGTCCTCTTACAGGGCCTGGTAAAAAGTCACTCTCCATCTCTTTTGTAATCCCCTTTATGTAGTAAAAGGTCTCAGTAAGCTCTCTCTGATGCCCTCTCATGATTTTCCTGGTTCTCCTATGGATTCATTCTAAAGGATCCATGGTTTTCTTATGCTTGGGACTTCAGAACTGGTTGCAGTACTCCAGCTGGGGTTTTGCATGAGCACAGTAGAGGAGAAGAATCATATATCTTGAAGTGCTGGACGCAGTTCTTTTTATATAGCTTAGGATACAATTGTCTTTCTAGGCTCCCAGCACACATTGCCAGGTCACACTCAACTTTTCATTCATTAAGTCCTTCTCTGCAGGGAGGCACTCAATGCATTCATTAATCAGTCTGGTGATAATGGTGATTTCACCAATATTGACACAGCACCTTGCACTTGGTGTTGTACTTCAAGAGATTCCCACTGACTCACTTCTCAAGCCTGCCAGGGTCCCTCTGGATGGCAACCCTTCTCTCATGGGATGTCTTGGTGTGCTCTCTAAACTTGATGACGGTGTACTCAATCCCACTGCCTATCTCATTATTAAAGACATCAAACCTCTTCCATATGGAAAGTGCCATATGGAAAGTCCTCTGCCTGAGGGATACCACTTGTCAGTGATGTCCTTTGGACACTGAGCCATTGACTACAACTTTTTTGGAAGCTGCCATTCATCCAATTCCTAATCCAGTGAATACTTCATCCATTAAATGCATACCTCTCCAATTTAGCAGCAGAGATTTTCTGTGGAACAGTTACAAAGGCCTTAAAGAAGACACAGTAGAGGACATCAGTTTCTCTTCCCTTATCCACCAACCCAGCCAATCTACCATAAATCCCCAGATTAGCCAGGTATGAATATCCTCTTTATAAAGCCAGTCTGGCTGTCTTTAATCACCTCCCTGTCATCCACATGTCTTGACATATCTTCCAAGAGGATCTGTTACAGGATCTGTTACAGGCAGAGAGGTAACGCTGGCTAGTTTGTAGTTTCCAGTTTTGTAAAACTGTCTCCTTCAGAAAACTAAAATTCATTATTATGTTATAACTCTACAAACTCTCCAAGCTTCTAAAATCTTCCTGAACAGGCACAATTGTTAAGAAATAGTGATAATATTTTGGCATATCCAGATCATGACATGGAAAAGACAATGTCTTTTTCCTTTGTTAAGTCTCTTTTACATATCGTAAAAGCCTACACATCTTGACACAGACCACAACATATACTAGGGCCTTTCAAAAAATTAATGAACTCTCTCTTAAAATGCCTCACCTTTTTCTTAATGCAATATCTCAAACCATAAATTTCAAAGCTTTAAGGATTCTCTTGTGCATCCAGGAGATTAAAATTCTTTCAATCTGGTTGCTAAGAGGAAGAGAAATAGGGCTATTCATTTTCTCTTGTGAATCACCAGTTACATTGATAGCCTAATATCTTCAAAAGTAAAGTATGTTGTTTTATGTGTTTATATATGTGTGTGTGTGTAACACATAGACATTCTGTCTTAATATTTTTTACCACCATAATTTGCTTCAAAATATTATTGTTATTATATGAAGTTAGTATATTAAGAGACTTGTTAAGGCATGTTTTTTATGGAATGCCTTTACATATATATGCTAAGGCATACCAAAAAATTGCCTAAATAAATCAAAATACATTAATTTATTCCTTCAGTTGTAGCCTCAAATGGCTGATTATTAAAATGTCACATCTTGATTTTTTCCTTCGTTATCTGCCTTCCCTTATATGATTTTGATCTCTACTTCATTAAAGTCAGAATGTTTTGTACACAGTAGTCAGTTATATTCTCTGCAAGGATTCCTTCTCTTAGGACAGTCTGACCTTCAGCAACTGGGAACCAAGAGAAAAATTAATTAATTCAAATGCTGCAAGACCCTTTATTAAGATTCTGTTAATAAATTGAAAAGCATGCTAGGAAGCTCAGCAGAATTCATCCTTTCTCCAAACTAAGACGAAACGCTTAGGGACTCTGGCTGCAGCAGGAACCAACTTCAGTGCTAGATAATTCTGCAAAAATATCACAACGAAGAAGTAGAATATTTATCTCTTCTTCCTCAGTTTCTCACCTGCTACCTAGGCACCTAAAGGCTCTCTGCAGATTAAGATAAATATTCTCTGTGTTCTGGATCACGCTGTGGGGGGACTGGTGGTGGTGGCAGGGTGAGACTGGGTCCACAGGGGCTGATGCCTGCCACTGGAGAGATAGAGGGGAAATTACACTGGTTTCCAGGGATTGCACTCATTTTCATCCCAAAACAGCATCTCCCAGCAATCATCTGCATGGTATAGAATAAGCATTAGTCAGTGGTATAGAATAAGCATTAATCGTTTAAGATGTCCAAGCAAAGCTGTTTCTTTCTTCATCTGTTTATTGTTCAGTGTGAGTTCAAGAAGGAAAGTGTTCAAGTGGAAATAACCGGATAAAGCTTCTCTGCAGAACTGCATTATATTTGACAAATCCAAGAAACAAAAAATTCCCTTCCCTCTGGCCACTCTTGGGTAGTTACACAACTAGGGCTCACCTTTGCTAGTTCATATGCCTGCATTAAAGGATGGGTGAGAGATGGTATGTGTACTGAGCTTTTCTGGGAAGTATTCATCAGCTTTATGTAGCAGACTTGTTGAGGTCTGAATGATGCAGTTCAAGAAGCTGGATAGAAGGTGGGAGCTTAAAGAGTAAAAGACATTAGAATGAAATGTACATTTTTCTACAGTACTCTTTGCCAAGAGATACAGTGTCGAGGGAAATAACCAAAGGAAAATCTGTATCTGATAAAATTGTCAGAGGATGCCAGAAGCCCTGAATCTACTGCAGACAGGCAGACATTTGGGGGATAGACTTGATTTTGTTTCTAAAGATCCTCACCCTGCCCTTAGAAGAAAGCTTTCTAAGGAGAGACCACAGCATTTCAATTGCCAGTGTGTTG
Source organism: Turdus rufiventris (assembly GCA_013186435.1). Lineage (NCBI taxonomy): Eukaryota > Metazoa > Chordata > Aves > Passeriformes > Turdidae > Turdus > Turdus rufiventris. The sequence continues at coordinate 5,212,358 of PYHW01010133.1, read as the reverse complement.
TTCTTCAGCCCCAGCTGGCAACTAAGCACCATGTAGCCTCTTATTCCCCGACCTCCCCAGATGGGACAGGAGGCAGCATCGGGGGAAAAAAACCCAATAAACTCATGGGTTCAGATAAGCACCATGTAATAATTTAAGAAAAAAAACCAAACACATAATAATATAAAAAAGAAGAGTAGGAGAAACAGAGAAAAACACAGTAATAGCAAGTGATGTACAACACCATTGTTCATCACATACTGACAGATACCAACCCAGTCCCTGAGCCATGATAAGACACTGTTCTGAGTAACTGCTGTCAGTTTATATGTGCGACATGATGTTCTGTGGTATGGAATATCCCTTTGGGCAGTTCAGGCCAGCTGTTCTGGCCATGCTCACTCCCAGCTTCTTGTGTACCTATTCACTGGAAGAGCAAGGGAGACAGAAAAGTCCTTGACTACTAAGCAACAACCGGAACATCACTGTGTCATCAACATTATTCTCATATTGAATCCAAATCAGAGCACTGTACCGCCCAGTAAGAAGAAAACAAACTCTATCCCACCTGAAACCAGTACACAGGGTCAAGGCTGAACTCTTCTCACCTGCAACTATAGAGATCAGAGAGGAGAATGAAAATGTCCTCTGGTGATATTCAGTGATAGTGTCTTCTCCTCATTCTGCATTCATCTTTGGTACAGATTTCTTCTAATATAAATCAAACTTGGCAAAATGTCACTATAGATCAAGAAAACATTGCCATTTGTTTTCTTTGAAACAGAGCAGGATACCTGCTTTCAAACCACTCAAATAAAAGCTTAGGAGTTTCACAGACTGGTGCTTAAGGGTCATTCTAAGATGCCACGGCTTTTGTGTTATGTTATAATAAAAGTGAAAACTTATTGTTACAGGATATAGAAAATGATGGATGGTTGGCATAAGGGGCTGCTGTGTGAGAACTGATATAGCAGCCATACTCATACTGTAATATGAATGAGCACCTACACTTAAGCAAGGGAAGTTGCCTGCTGCTATGGTTTTCATGCAAGCCCTTTGTATTTCAGTATTTCAGTATTTAGATCTCGTTTACATCTGCAAGCAAACCTCACACAAATTAAATGATTATAAAGAACACAAGGATTCAGTTAAGAAGTGTGCTCTTTGCTAACAACCCTGTGCTGTTGCACTTTGTAACTCTGAGAAAAACATTAATTATTGAAACCTTGAAGACCCCATCATGGATAATATTTTGTCTGATTGTTAATGTCAGTAAAATGAGAATGACACAGTTCCACATTTGGCTGGTTTGGTTTCTCCATTAATTCTGATTTTGGGCAGAAAGTTATCCTCTGTAACAGTAACAACTTCTTCAAGGTATTCTGGAACAGAATTAGGGAAAATTCTAAATTTTGGGATACATGTGGCAGTGGTCAATCAGTAAAAATAGCCTCTAGAAGAACTGACATTTCATATTTCTCCTTGTTTCCCCATTAGATTGGAACAAGAAAATTCATGGACAAACCCTTGTGAAAAAGAGCAGGACAAAAAGACAGTCTTAATTCTGAAAAGATTTTATAACTTCAGTCCAGCCCCAAAAAGAACAGATCTGCTATTTCACATTGGCCTAGAATGGTTCTTTCTGGTCATTTACATCAAATCACAAACCTCAGGAGTACAAATCAAAGCAATGCACTGGCAAGATACTTTCAGCTATGGCAAAACAAGGTAATTTTATTTGATGGAATAATTTTGCACTCCTTGAAGTAGAAAACCAAATAGACTTAGTATGAACA
>PYHW01010133.1:5175633-5197877 GCA_013186435.1 Turdus rufiventris | reverse complement strand
GTAAATTTGGAAATTCTTCACAAAGTTTGTACTCCCATGAAATCATATCAAATTTTTCTCCATTAGAGTGTTTGTAGAAAAAGCAAAGACCTCTGCTGAAACAAGTATACAGAAATCATCCACTGAGAATACAAAGCAAAATCTTGGAAAATCAGACCCCAGAAGGGTTAATCCTAAGCAATGACTTGCAAGCTGAGCAATTCAATTATTGGCAGGGCCAGAAATTTGCATTCTAACTACAACACATGCATTTTAACTCATCAGACAATATCATAAGCCATACTGGATCAATGTTACAGTCCATTCCTTCAATGTTACAGTCATTTCTTCCACACAACAGGTCAAAGAGCTTATTTTAAAAAATTACCTCAGTGTATTTTTTATTACATTCTCTTCTTTAAACCCAATAGTTGTAGTAAATAGCAGTACAACCTTTTGCTACAGGAACAGAAATATCCAGATAAAGGCCAGTATGATGGAGGGAGGCAGGTTATCTTTTGTTTGGCCTCTACTGTTTCACCAGTGTGTCTAAAGCCATAGAGCTGCATCAGAATACATAGTTGTGCCAAGCAAGGGCCTGACAGCAAGTTCATCAGACTAATTGGCTCCACTCTGTGGAAAATCTAGGATGACATTGGTTTTAAAAATTCATTTTAGCATAAACTGATACATCTGTGAAGAGCAAAACAAATGCCTGAAAACTATAGGTATGTGGAGTTTGGATTGCTTTGGGGGTTTTTTTGTTGTTGTTTTGTTGGGGTTTTTTTCCCAAAACGTATTGGGAGGTAAACATGCACAGAAGACAGCCACTGAAAATCTTGTTCCAAAAACACGTAGCTTGACAAAAATCTTTACAGCAGGAAAGTCTGAACAAAAGGGAAAGAAATAAGATTTTAAAAAACGCTTTTCATTAGATCTGGGGAAATGTTTTGGGTTTGGGGTTTTTTTCAATGTTTTAAATCAATTGAATTAAGATGTTTTTATCCCTTACAACTCAGCTGACTTACTGCTAGCTTGAAATTGGGAGCATGGAACATACTCAATCCTTTTCAACCTGTCATTACCTAACCACTGAGGGTTCTTCACATGCCACCAAATGAGAGCTAACATTTAATCTTCTCCTCAGCTGTTTGAATCCCTAGGGTAACATTTTAACATAAACTCTTATGCTTTAATTGGCTTTCTTCATTTGTTAGTTACAGTTTTACCTCTCTCTAGTTCTTGGCTGTGGCATGCTTTAAATTATCTACTTATTTTCCAACACTTATTGCAGAGGTTGTACAGAGTTCAGCATTGTGGGAGAAGTATTTATGTTCAGTATGTATTTGCATTAATGAAATTTAGCTACTTTGTCATGAAGGAAGGCAGGAAGGAAGGAAATTATTTGAACTGGAAACTTATAGCTGGATAATCTGAAACCCTTATGAATAATTCCTGGCTGGGTCACTGAGCTAACAGTGACAGCACTCATGTTTTTTCTAGTTGGTTATTAAATGTACTCTTACCCAAATGTGCTGTATGTCCTGACTCAAGAAACTCAAGTCAGATCTCTCAGTTCTAGAATATTGTCAATTCAACGGAAGGTGTCCAGACAATGTCTTTGCAAATTAAAAGAACCCAGTAAGAGAAGGAGACTGAGTTAAAAAGAAAATTTCAAATAATTTAATAAAATTAGTTCCACCTTCCTTCCATGATCAATTCTGCATTCCAAATAAAAAGAAGTAATTGTGTGGAAACTCACAAAAGTGCAACAGGCTTGCCTTCTCTTGCAGCAAGGTGTGCAGCATTGCTAGCAAAATGATCAGAAACAGTTCTCTGCATTTTTTTCCTGTGCCTTGGCCACAGAAAAAAACCTGTAAAAATCATCAGCCAAACCTAGAGCACAAGAATAGTTCAGTAGCCTGACAGATATACTGTTACACTCTGGTGATTTCATGGAAAACACAAAAAGAAAACACTGGATTATTCATTGCAATGCCCTTACTCGTGCACGCTCCCAAGGCTTAGGACCCTCGCCTCTACAGAATAATTTAAAAAAAATAATAATTTAAGATCATCTTTGTACTCTCACTCCAAATTCAATATCAGTAATAAAGGAGAATCAGACAGAGGTAGGTACTTACCATAGCTTCTTCTCCTCAGTATCAAGGATCTCCAGGTATTAAAGGATTGTCTGGAAGATAAAAGGTTTGGGTGTTCAATGTATTGTCACTGCACTGTAAATAAATATCAGCTTTTGCAAGGATTTAATTCCAGACATTTCCGAACACTGGTCTGTATGTTGCCCGGAGTAAGTCAGCAGTAGCTTATCAGTAACTTCTGAATGCTATCTCATGGATATGAGACCAACTCTAAGTCAGTAACCACCACATAATTGGATCAATTACCATTGTATATCGTTTTGTTTTTTATTATATAGAATGTATTTCTTCTGAATGCAGCCATTGTGATCTACCCTTGGTTCATAATTACAGGACATTTTTCTCTATGCTTCACAGATGAGAATGTTTCAAAGATATAATAATTTCTTAATATAAAATCTAAAATTTATTTATCATTAAAATAATATCAAACCCATTTTTAAAAATTTATCTTTCCCTTTATTGCCTTTTTTTTTAGCATTTTTTGTAATACCTATCACAAATGGCTGTTTCCCAGAACTAACAACTGCACAGGGGCCCCTTCCAAAAAATACTGTACTGCTCACTGACTTTCTGTGTCAATTTTTCATCTCAAATCTTTATGGTTTCTACCTTTCTTTCACTTATTTTGTTGTTGCTTTTTTGATTTTTTTTTAAACTAAAAGAGTAGACCTTTCATATTTTTCTGTTACAATCTTGTCAGATTAACACAGGTATTTGAGACTGTACCACGTTCTGATTCAAATGCCTTTTGCCACATACATCACTGCACAGGAAAATCCTTTCAGTGCAGAATATCTAGAAATATTTGTGACAGGTTTCACATATGTCATTGTTGCTCTTTATACACCATTGCATTTAAACCTCTTTGGGTATTTTTTTACTCATCACATGATCTGTCTTGAACAGCTGTCCAAGGTTGGCTGCTGTTGAATTTCTTTGTAAAGAAATCCATGCGGCTTTATGTCCAAAGGTGTTAAATCTTATGAAACGTCTCGAGAACAGCTGGTACCACGCCATCTTAGTAGCATTTACACTGTCTAGAGAAAAACATGAAGAAAAATATTTTAGAGTCTTTCATGATTCACTCAGCTGTTGCTAAAGTTTAACTTTAAAAAAAGCAAACTTTCATAAATTGTCTTGGCAATTATTGTCCCTATTTTAAATCTACCAAAGCATCTCCAAAAACTCTCAGAGGCTGAGCAAATTCCATTTCCATTGGACACTACAGGCACTGCCTTTCTCCTTAACTGGCAACGTGCTTTGGTGGAGTCTTCAGAGTCTTTGAGCAATCCAAAACCAAGTTAGTTAAAAGGAAGGTGGCAAGATCCCATTTTCGGGAGTAATGAATCAGAAGGGGAAAAAAGTATTTTAAGTTTTATTCTTTTTTCTTAGCATTTCTTCAGTCTCTTCGGTAGGGTATGTAGTGTCAGTGGAAAAGGGCCAAGTAAGACACCTTCCCATTATTATCAAAGAACTAGACTAGCATGAGAATGCAAGGAAAAAACCAAAACTTAATGTAGAGATTTGAAGTTCAGGACCTCTGCAAGGGCATTTGTAGGATATAAGGATAAAAAGGAACTTCTGCACTGGGGCAATACAAGAACACTGTTGTGTTTTCCTAAGCATACAAGTGTATATCAATATTCAAAAAAATGAAAACTGGATATTAATGATAGGCAGGAGAGAACAGAATATTTTTCACTGTTTTATTTCCATTAAAAAAATTAAGGAGGAGTGGATAGACAAAGTAATGCCCAAGAGCAATGGTGTCACTTTGAGGAACATGTGACATCACATAAGAGCGTTCATGAAGTCAGAAGCAAGGAATTGAATAAAAAATTGTGACTAAAGTGGGTAAGAGTCCAGATTCAACTTTTATGCCTATCCCAGTTTTGATGCATGTAACAATGCACTAAGCTGGAAACCACAGTGGTCAATAGACTCACAAACTCACCAAAAGCCAATGTCTAGCTGGTGTTCTCACTTGAACACCTTTTATCTTTTTAAAATTGTCTTAATTTATTAACATCAGTTGACTTTTTCTTTTTTTTTCTTTTTTTTTTTGTTCTTGTTATGATTTTTCTTGCTAAGGGAAGTTCAGCAATTTTGAAAACCAGACCCCAAGTTTTCAGTCTTTTTCCGTCTTAACATCAATGAGACTTCTTCGGATAGTAAATAATTCTGTTAACATTTATACACATCCATGTGTATGAATGTTTGCAATATCAACGTCTAAATATGAAAACAAAGGATGCATATCAATTTTCTATCTACTGACTTCTATCTAGAGCCTTTCAGAAACCCTGGCACACCAAGCCTGGCCTGCAGTGTGGCTCCATAAAGCCAAATTTTCTTGTGGTTGAATCTGGCAGCTCTGTGCTGATATCTTGAGTATCCAAAGATGCTGCATTGATTTTTTGGCTGGGATATAGTTATTCTTTTTTTCACAGTAGCTGGCATGGGACTATGTTTTTGATTTGTGCTGAAAATAGTGTGGATAACACAGGGATTTTTTTTAGTCATTACTGAGCAGTGCTTGAGCCCATTTTTTGCAAGAGTCTGATTTATTTCCATTAGTTAATAACTGTTTTATTATTATTCAACACTTAGAATTCCAATTTTAGTTCAGCACAGTCATCCATGGAATATATAAAACATGGTTTTATTTGTTTTGTTAAACTAACAAACAATAATAACAAAACAAAACAAAGCATAAAGTAGTTTTGGAAATAAAACACAGAGAAACATTTCTATCTTCATTCATATTTTTAAAGCTTCATTAAAGGTACCAACTTTCAATTTTCTACAGTTACTCACATTTTATCAGGAGCTAGATTAGCATTGCTTCATATCCTTTCAGATTACCCTCAACATCAGCAGTTACATCCTTTGTGCCCTTATAGTTCATAGCAGTTTGTGCCTAATGATTTTTTACTTCCTCAGGCTTCAAATCTTCTCATGCTGATAAATAATGCATTTCTTTCCATTTTGTATTTTGGGTGCTGCAATTGATAATAGACATCTTTGAATTAAAATTGTTTCTTTATCCATGGGCACAATTTCCATTGCAGAGACAAGTGGGATGCTGTCAGGGCACAGAGAACAAAAGGAGCTCTTTTAGACAGAGCAGCAGTTTCAAAACAGAAGTTATTCAAATAAGAGTTTGTAATGAGCTTTCTGAAGCTAAAATTTCCTCACCCTTGGCTGCATGAACTTGATTTGGATATTTTTTGTTGCATGGCATAGGGATGTGTCCTGCTCTCAGATCCTAAATAAATGAGGCCCTCTGTAAGTGATAAATTAAAGCCCAAACACCAGATAAATTTGAACTTCAAGAATAAGAGAAAGATGGTCTCTAAAACCTTTGCATTTATCTAAAGCCTCTGATACAGCATGGAAGCCATACCCATTAACAGAGAAATAAAATAACCCCCTTCTGTAAAGAACAGAACTAGAACTGTAGCCAGTTTATTCTTGACCTTGAAGGCTTGTAAACATTTATGGATACCTTAATGAAAGTGCTTGATAAGTCCATGTTTCAGAGTAACTTTGCATCAAATGATTTTACAACTGAAATATATTGAGACTACACAAAAATTCATAATAGCAGCACAATATAGGCTAAAGGTGAACCATCCTAAAGGTGCATCCTATTCTCTGTGACAAGGGAGGGAGAGCACTGATATGCCTTGTTCTTCCTATTCTCTCTGTATGGGCCAGAAAAGTAATTGCCACTGAGAAAGTACTCCCTCTCTAAATGGTCTTACAATAGGTTTTCTGAGGTAAAAAGAGTTCATAATGGTTTTCTAAGGTAAAGGGAGGTAATAAAGAAAGACTAGATATGTTAAGAGCTCTGCTCAAACCACCATTGCTATTTCTTCATTTTGTTTGCATATCAAGATTACAATGACTCATGATTTCCGCTTGACCCTAGTATCACTTGACATTTCCTTGTCTTCCATATAGTACTTTACATGAAGTATAGAGAGCTATGTCCTAAAACGGGGTGTGCTGCCTTTGTAAAGAAGTTTTTCCACCCACCTTGTTGCACATTGAGAACATGAAAGAAGTTTAAACAACCCTCCATTACCATGAGTCAGTGAGCACAAAGTTCTTGGTATCACTCTGTAAAAGTATATATCTTTCTGAAATGCATCACTACTGACTTTTGAATGACTTTCAAAAAACACCATTTTGTATCTGTCAAGCATTTATCAAAAAACAGAACTGAAAGAGAAGACTGTATTTTTTAGGTCAGAAGTTCAGCTCCTGCCTCTGCAGGAGGTGACAAAGCCCCAGGTCCAAATGAATATTTGTAATGTACACTGAGTTTAGACAGAATCTTAATACTAAATTTGAATTTTCAGTGCTCAAATCTCTCATACATCTGGTATTTCTACTCTGTAACACCAATGCTAATATTCCCAGGCACCTTAATGTCTGTAACATCTCTTGGCATCTTTTCAATCCCCCAGTCCCACCAACAACCATGATGCTCATCACAATATTTCCCCAGGATTCAAGCTGAAGACAGCGCTCTTGGGGAACATTACATGAGACCAGTACAATACACAGCATCATCTTTCTTTTGCTGCAGCACTTCATGGACTGACAGAAGGGCCGTAAGGAAGACTGGCACTCAACCTGGTTTACAGCTTCAAGGTGACTCTCACTGCCAAGAAGAGTCATAACTTAAAGGTGCATTTTTTTGATTGTTTGTGGGGTGGGAAATTCTTCCTTCCAAATATTTCTTCAAATATGTAGCATCAGACTATCTCAAAATAAAATACTGGACCAGTGGAGTCCCAGAGAGTTTCAAATGACACATGTTTGAGGTGAGTGACGGGCATTTTTTCTAATTTGTAGTAAACTACAGACCAATCCTTGTGGAATTTTCATGGCAGATAGGCCTCAGTCAAGCTGCAAGGATAGCTGAGCCAAGTTGATGCTTTCTGGATTCCCTGCAGGATTTTGTCCCTGGGTTGCTTTGGCAGGGAGAGGGTGGTGAAGCAGAATGTTCCATTTCACTGAGGGAGCCCAGGCCTTCTACAGTCATATTTGAGAGGGGATGGGGAGGCAGCACTTTCACCATGTCTCTGATGTAGCTCAGAAAGCTTTCCAGCATCCCATCCCACTTATGGCTTCTGAAATGCAAAGCATCAAGCTTTGGTTTTTCGAGGCACAAGCACAGACACCTGGCATCTGTCCACTCACAAAAACAAAGCAGGGCCCTGAGAGAGAGGGGCCTCAGGACAAACATGCAGGATGATTGAACACGTAGTCTAACATTTTATTTCATCTATGACTTTCTATGAAAAACTGCATGAAACTCGTGGTGACATTGGTTTCAAAAGGATTAGCAACGTGATTATACTGACTAGAGAATTAATTAATCACTGACATTTGTCAAAAAAGTCATTGAAATTCTATTACTTCATTATTAGCATAATGAAGAGATTGTGTTTGCTCTCTCTGGCAATCAATCAAGCATCTGGGGTGCACTCCAGCTTCAAGGAACTAAACGTAAAACCAGACAGTATTTGATTTTGAAAAGTGGTTATTTTGCTTGTTTGATGGATGCCACACACTGTTTTTCAACAGTTAAGTATTTATTTTTGTCTTTCAGATGATGACTGATAAGGGTCAGAGATCACAGATGGCAAACTGAAATGGTTTACCTACATTTAGGGAGTAATTTGAACTAGTGATATACAAGGTAAAACTAGTAATTTCCTCCATGACTTTCTATCAGTAGGTCTTGAGGTGTTTTATTTCAGAGATCAGTATCCTCCCTGTTTATCAGTGGTAAAAGTGACAAGAGAAGCAAAATCATGTGCCCTTAGATAAGTAACAAAACCAAGACCTGAAATCAGCACTCCTGAGTTCACTGCTCTGTCATCTGAGTAAATTGAGGCACTACCATTTTCAAAATAAAGGGATGGATTTGTCCCTCACTCATTACTGAAGCAAAAAAAGTATTGCTTTGTCACAGCCCACAGCAACATGAGCATAGAAACCAGTATCTCATAAATGTGCTACTTGGCTGCCAGCTAAGCTAAATACCTTAATTCAGAAGCAAGGCAGAACCATCAGGGTCATTTCTTCTCTTGTTGTCTGGATGCAGACACAGTTGCCATCTGATAACCCTCTACTTGAATCACAATACCACATGCATTTAAGGCATAGCCAGGCAGCAAATCCTGGAACTTGAGGTCAGGAGTTGCTTCATCTACTGAATAGCGAAGGCCCAAATCAGCCTGTTCCACAGCATTCCCTGAACACTCCATTGAAACTCTTTTCCAAATATCAAGATTTCAGCAGGACCTTATAATTTTTCACATAGCAGTATGGTATAATTTATTTTTCTGGTCCTTCAGACACATGGAAAATCAGTGAAAACTTGAACAGAAAATAGCAGCTGGAGCTCCTTTACGAGAACCATTCACATCAGTTTCAGGGTGGTGGCTCTTTTCTCAGTCTATGCTGACTGCGATGGCAGCAAAGATTTATAGTTTAGATATCTTTTTGCTTCAACTGTTATATTGAGGTGTAATTCAGGTGGTGGACAGGATGATAAAACTCAGCTTACCAATAAAGGAGGCTAAAACAGATTAAATTTTAGACATGGCTCAACTTTGATTTAAAACCAGATAATTTATGATGCAATGTGACTAAAAATGACAAACTCTCAGACTTCTTTTGGAGCATAACAGTAACCATCTTCTAGTACTGACAGGGTCCACAGGGCTCAAACTTAAATTTTGAAATATCTATCTGTATCTCTGCAGATAGATAGATAGGCAGATGATAGATGTGTGTGTGTCTATACATTCTATGTAGGACAGAAAGAATGGTTACATCATTAAGAGGAATTTCGTTTTTTCTTCCTAAGATATATTTGTAAATACATATATAAAGATATGGAGATAGTCTTTTCTTAAGGCTTTTGCAAAGATTTTTGGGCCTTTTTACATGTAGCAAAAATACCCATGGCCTTCTGGATGGCTTTGAACAAATTTCTTTTTTTTTTTTTTTTGTTCTGTTTGGTCCCACTCTAAAATAGAGGAAATAATACCATCTCTGTTTTCAAAGCATGTGTGTGTACATCCACTGAGGGGGAAGGTATTTGTGTCACTGGGATGACCACTTTGCTGAGTCATAACCTTATCAGCTCTGGGTAACACAGAAGTTGCTGTTTCACACTGGCAGAAACCTACTGCATTGTGCTAACAGCACTGAAAAAAAGGCTGCAGGATTATGAGATTATGGCAATGGCATGGCTGAGCAGGAAACACTGGAAAAAATCCTGTATGATGGCCACGTAAGCATTCAGGCAGAAACAGAAGCTATACAACAATCCTGGGGATTTCAAGGGCCATTTCAGCAATTCCTCATAGCAGACATCTTCAGGCAGCTTGGATGGATGTCAGAGCTGGTTCTCTCTGAGGAGGAGTCGCAGCTGCTACAGCACCCATAGCTGAGCACAGCCCTGGAGCAGCAGAGTGGGCAGCAGCTACAGCAGTGGTGTGGCTTGTCCCAGAGCAAGACTTGCAGTTCAGGGCAGACTGGCAAATTATGGCTGTCAGCAGGATGTTTGCTACTGCAGAGTGATGTGCTGGATACTCACCAGTCCTCATTTACTTGTGTAGCCTCTCTGCTGACTCTCACTTGTGCTCTTTCTGCCTCTTGGATGATAATTGATGCAGGTGGTCCCTTCTCCTTATGGTCTTTTTGTCCTTCTCCCATTAGCACAGGCAGGGCTTAACCCTTGACTGAGTTTTGCAGATTGCTTTATTATGGTTTTCACTTCTGCAATTTTATGACAAGCATAGGTGCCTCTAGCCTGGTGGTAAAGAGGATTTTTACTACATTTTACCATTGCACAATTCCATCAACAGAAACTGATGTGAAGAAAGAATGAAATGGAGACCTAATACAGGTTAATTTTAGTGTTAGACTAAATGCTATATAAGTTTCACATTTGCTTAAGCCCTTGCTCTGAATTTTAACTTTGCATTTCAATTTCACGCTACAAAAAAATAATTTTTGTAATACATTCAAAAGCAAGTAAGCTTTGAAGTAATGAAAGCAGGAAAAAATAGTCTTTTTGTATTTCCAACTTCTCAGGGAAAATTGGTCATTTCCTATTCAAAACTCAAAGTTTTATAGCTTTTCATTTTTACAAAATAAAATGCCAAAAAAAAAGTCCAAAATGTATCCCCAAACAGAGTGATCACAGTAGTGATGAAAGTGAAGGGGGAATGTTGCATATGATGCAGCCCAAAATTAACTACTCACTCATTAGAAGCTGAGCAAATTTTCTTGTGGATAGCTGTAGTTACCCTGTAGTTATTGTTATCACTGCAATACAATATCCTTATTTAACCCCATCTACCCACGCTGCCAAATGGTCTGTGGTGGTAGTAGCTGTGACATAGATAAACTTGAACTGTGAAGACCAACACTATTTTTGGAAGAGATTTTATCTGTGTCTGCAGAGATTCAAAGATTCTCCTTGAGAGCCTTTTCCCCTACTCCTACAAATGATCATCAAAAATTATATTTCATACACTTTATAAAAATATGTTTATTTATTATTTGTATTTGGTTTCAGTGTTATTGGTACTGGACTTCCTACTGCAGGATATCTACTTTACAAAATCCTTGGAAAGACACTGCTGCCATCAGCAATGGGTACAAGATATGGTTTCCTGGGCAAGATTTAGCTCAATGGATCCCCAATATCAGTCTTCAGTTCCTGTTTGGCTTGGGAGTTTCACACACAACTCCCCTGAGGCACCTGCGAAACCCAGTCACTCCTCCACCGCCCTGGCTACAGCATCTGCTGGCTCCTCACATTTCTGGCTGCCATGTCTGGCAGCTTCTACCATCATGTCTGATAGTTCAATGTCCTGCTTTCTCAGCTAGCTGCTGGCAGGGGCCCACACGCCCCGCATTCCATCTCTGGTGGTGCGTTATCCGTATATCTCATTATCTGTACCATGAGAGCCTGAGTGATCCACTGTGCCAGCTGCTGAGCATTCCCATGCTCACCCGTCACCTGAGGGACACAGGCACTGGTCAGCTCATCAGTTAAAGCTGTTTTCTGCAGGCAAGTCTTCCAAAATTGGAAAATTTGACTCTTGTACCCAAATTCCCAGAGTTGCAGAAGCAGAATGAGGGATCTGAGCTTTGTTAGGTCATTCTTGTCGCTATTCACATCTTATTTTAATTTACTGCTTAACTCAGCATTTGTTCTTTATTCAGAACTAAGGAAATGTTGTTGTCTTATGTTCTATATCATCAGTCTTGAAATAATTATAGGTTACCCAGCTACTGGCAATGGAACACCTCCAGTGAGATATTTATTAAGATTGGTTAGGATTACCCTGAAACTTGGAGGTATTTTCCTTCTCTACTCCCGGCAAGATGTTCAAACATTCAGTTTTAAAAGAGGATATCACAAAAAAAAATTATTTCTGTGCTTGTTATTCCCTGTTTGATAATTTTCCCTGAGATGTTTCTACATTATTTTTCCACATCTCATTAAACTGTTTCTAAACCTTTATTTTGCTTTGTGAGCAATCACAAGTTACAAATTCTCAAAGCTGCTACTCAGAAAATTGTTCTTTAGCTTCCTTCAGCTTTTCTTTTTCTTGTAGGCTTAGTCACACCTTTATAGATTTTAAAAAATTAGGCGAGACCCCATTCCATGCTCTAAAACTTGAAACAAACAAACAAATTTTGCATCAGTGCTGCCACTTTCTTTTCACTTAAAATCTGAGCTTTTCTCTGGAAAAAGAATAAGTACTAACCTTATGAAAAATGATTTGTCAAAAATGAACATTTACTTAATACATATGATTTTTATACTTTTTTCTATATACTCTGAAGGACCATTCTAAAATCACTGTACACCTCCAAATTAGTCTCTATTAAATGAGACGTTGGTTTTCAAATCTAAGGTATCAGCTGTTCACAACTTTGATGTATCAGTGACATTTAGGCTATGTTCATATAAATTATATTCTATGTCTGTAATGCAGAAAATTATCTGCTATTCTAGAGATAAATAGGGGCCATTTTACCCATCTCTAAATTCTTATTTATCTCTATGTTTTGCTATGTATATATTTTCTCCCATTTCCATCTACCACAGGACAAAAAGATCTCATGACTATTAGAAGAAAAAAATACTTTCTTGAGTTTTTTGGGGGTTTTTTTGGTTTTTTTTATCAACCAAAACAAAAAGAAATACTACACAGCAACACTTCTAAGTGATGTGCCTTGCTTTGACATATTGCAACTGTCTGTGAAGTTTCCAGCAGTTCCATACAGACACACCTGGGACTTCTGACTCTGTGTCAGATAGTTGTGTCCAAGGGCTGGCCTTTGGGAAATCATACTGATTATCTGGTTGTTTTATCAGTTTGTGAAGAGGTTTCAAAGTCCCAAATCTCCATTATCCTCTCTGCTGTATTCTACAAGATAAAGCTTCTTTCAACAAGAATCATTTCACCTTCCTTCTCTTTTTGAAGAATCCAGTAGATTTTTGAAAGCTATAGAAATTATAGCAGACTAGTCACTTAGAGATATTGTCTTCTCCTTGGTTGCTTGCCAATCCTGTAGAGTAATAATGTCTCTGAAGATTAATGTCTGAAATTGAAATACTTCTCAGTAATTTTGGTCTGGACAGGTTCTGATTTTGTTGGACTTTTTTGTTTCAAGTTTCTAGACTATCGCCTCTCTAGGCTCTATACAGTTATTTTATTTGCTTGATTTATTATAGGGAGGGAATTCACACTGAGTTCAGGCTGAGAACAAGTTTTTCTATAAATGTAATTTCATATTTTCATTTAATCTTCTGCTTCTTCTTTTCTGTTTCTCAGCTGTGGTTTTAAAAATAAGAGCTTGCAAGCTCCCCAGTAGTCATTCAATAAAATCATAAGCCTTTTTTTCTGTCAGAAATCTGCTGCTGAGACACAATTTAAGCACTGCCTTTTGCTGCACAGATGAAAGGGAAGAATAGGAACTTGAAAACAGAACTCAAAGACAATACAAATAACAATGATCTTTATAAAAGATAAAGGAAATAGAAAACCAAAAATAGACACCCAGTAAAACAATAAAGATATGCTATGGATTTAAACTTGACCTATCCCTTAAAGACAGAAGTCTCTGCAAATTACAACAGGCTTTATTTCTCAGTCACCTAGTGAGGGAGTATCCATCTAAAAGATGGAGTTTATTAACTCTACAGTCATAACCAAGTGACACCTCCAGTTTGTCAGAGAAGGTGTAGAGCTGGACAGCTTTAAGAGGTTCTATTTGTATTTTTCTCCATAGCCTGTGTTGGTAACTAAACTGGAATTAAAATACAAACAAACAAACAAACAAATAAAAAGTTATTTTATTTCCCAGTAAAGATTTGTAGAACACAATGAAACGTAGTCCTTTATTAAAGGTCCTTTTGATCTTTATAGTCTTTGCAGAGGGAAAGTTGTGGGTACTCCTCAGTTGCTGGTCTGACTAAAAAAACCCTGGAATTTGTTGAACACCAACAGGAGGATCATCAGGCATTTAAGTTTCCAAGTCCAAAATGTGTCCTTGTCGATGAAAATATATTTTATGGACTCGGGTTTCTTTTTTGTCTTTTTCAATAGATCCATTAATCCATTTACCCATTCTAATTACAGAACTCTCATTTCTATTCCTATTGATTTGAGCAGCAATTTCCCCATCAGATTTAATGGTACAAGACTACAGAATCTCATCAGAATTAAGTCCCTTGATGCAAGAGCTTTTATAAATTTATGTGGGTCAAGTATAGAAGGCACAACACTAGGGTCACAGATTCTCTTTCTAATGAAGCTGCATTTTTTGTGTTCTTCTGTTCAAAATTGTTCTGCATGTCTGATTCACACAGTTTTTCCTGTGGCTACTTTGTGCCATCTTTTTATATCCTGGGTTACTTTAGAAACAAAAAAATTAAACAAACATAATAATCACATTTACAAAGAGAGGTTTATTTAAAAATCTCCAATATGTGAATTGTAGCATATGTAAAATATACTTAAGCATCCAATAACTGGCTGGATACCAGTGAATTTGTTTTAAGTGTGTTTAGTGTGAAATATATATTCCTTCAAGCATTTTCTGTACCTTATTGTATGTACCTTTTCTACTACATGCCTTAGTACTTGGGATTGGTATACAGCATTGCCTAATCAAGTCTATCACTTGCATGATATCACCATGCTGATGCCACCATTTATTTTCAAAGAATCTCCAAAATTATATATATTAAGTACATAGATTTGTATATGTAAATATTATTTATATTTTTGATGGCTGTTTATGATAATCTTGTACATCTGTGGGCATTTTTAGTCTTCCTTCTAGTCTGAGAAATTAAGTTGTCACATGCCTATTCATGTCTATTCATGTCTATTCATGTCTATTCATGTCTATTCTATTTTTTTAGATATCATTACTATGGTTTTTTTTAACATTATTCTCTTACTCAATGGAAGGCAGAGAAGCAGCAGATATGAAAGCCCCACATCATTCAGAAAACATGTACATCCCTAGATGTATCTAAAACACACAGTAGATTGAGTAATTTGCTTCAGGAATTCAGTGTTCAGTAGCTAAGAGGTTACAATCCTTATTTTCCTAAAACCTAAAGGCAATTCATTAAAAAACCCAAACACCAGAAACTTTAAAAACAATTCTTGAAAGAGAAAGAAGTTTCTGGGATATTTGAAATTATGCGTATCAAAACCACAACAAAAAAAAAAGAAACAAAAACCCTCACAAAAGTATTTTGTATTGGTATCTTGTAATTGATAATCGGCATCAATCTGTCATTGTCTGCAATTTGGATAAAAATTCCCAGGCAACAAATTTCTCCATAATGAAACAGAGGAACATATTGTCTTCAGTCTCCTCGAGCACCACATACTGGAAACCTTCAAAAAAAAGATAAAAGCCTGGGTGGATCAGGCTGATCCAATATCACAGTTTCTGAACCAATATCAGAATTTCAGTTTGATCTCTGATTATGTACTTTACAGAATAAACTGACTTTGGCAACTGTCCTCCCCCTCCTTCTCACAATGCTTGATGTCTCATCCTTATTCCCATTCAATACTTTGTATTGAACAATTGATGTTGCAGGCCATTCAGAAAACACCCAATTTCTATCTGATTTTTTAAGGGCTGCACAAAATTAATTTCTAAATCCAATGTAACTTTTTAAATTTATGGAATAGTTTATGTTTGAAAGCACCTATGGATTTCATCTTGTCCAATTCCCTACCCATATAAATTATTCTGTCAGAATTCATGCTGCTACACATTGTCTGGAGACATGTTTGACTTAGAACTACTGAGAGCTCCTGTCTCTTTGAAAAATTTTCCCCATCAAGTTCATGTGATGCATCACCTTTTCTTGAAGAGGTGATGCAAAAAGAACATTAGTCTGAAATACTTTAAACATTTTCAGAGAATTTTTTGTGTTTCAGTCAGACTTCTGTGAGCAAATTTCCTTCAGTATTTTGCCCCTTGTACTGAGTGCACTGGATAGAGGATGAGATTGATTTCATCCCCACATGCCTCGGCATCAGCATGATAGCAAGGCCAAGTCAGACTTCTATTGACATATCTCCTTTCCCTTCTGAAAAAAATTAGCCCATGCCTGTCCCTTGCTTAAATATCTGAGATACTTTCTGCAAGCTTGTCAATGTAAATTAAGTTGCTTTGATGGGAATCTCATTAGCACCCGCTGTTCTTTGAAGTGCCAGCACTTAGAAATTGTGGCCATCAAAACAATGCAGAACCACTCTTTCCCCACTCTTTCCCATACGCACAAGAGTAAAGTAAATGCAATATGAAATCAAATGCTCTCACTGGTTTCATCCCCTTAAGCTCATCCAGATAGATCACTTTGCTTCATCTTGCTGTGCCCCTTCTTGATTTATGGGGAGCATAATGGCGTAAGACTTTGACCAAAGATGTTCTTGCTAGATAAATTGGTACCCCAAGGCCATACTCTCATACTGTTTATGTAAATAGAGATCCAAAATTATCCTATGAATGTAAGCGAGATTGAAATACGCTGCTTCTTTTTGCCTCACTTTCATCAGTGTATTTAATTCTAAAACATCTTTATAATACACAATAAAAGAATCACTCTGGTTTGCTCTTTTCCAAGCTCCATACCATTGCTTCGATTTTCATGGCAGTTTTTTCCTTTTGATCAGATTATCCCATTACTTGTCTACTTCACAGGGAAGGAGGCCCAGGGCCAGCTGCAAGCAGCTGGGCTTTTCTCATGGATCTGCATGGAAAACCTGCACTCCCAAACACAGCAGCCCACTGAGGGATGTTTGTACAAATGTAAATGAGAACTAAATTCAAGATGCACTGAATAACAGTTTAAGCAACACTCTAATCTTTGCTGTTAGCTTGTGCAGTGTGTCTGTCTGGAGGAACATCAGTAGCAAACGCCTGTTAGACTGATGGATAAAATATGTTGTGTTTTAGTGCCTTCTTGTGCTGATGCCTAGAAGTGCAGGTAAGTGAAACAAGATGAATTTCGCTCTGTTCAGACATAGTAAAGAACAAATTGCTGCTACATTTCTCAGGTCTTTGCTGATAATACCCAATACCTAAAATTTCTCAGATAAATAGATTTTTTTCTTCAGTGACAGAAAAGCATTTTAACTCAGTCAGCACAGCAGCCACTGTAATAGTTGGCTTAAAGAATCCAAAAAACCAATTTTATACTAAAAATGCCTGTGCTGAAAAAATGTGTTGCTTGGAGAGGTGTGATGCTATAGGAATTGCTCATAGTCTTTCAGACCCCACAAGTGTTTTGCTCAGAGTTGTAGGCAGACAAAGTCACATGGAAAAGCCTCCCTTTGTTGTGAGCTGGATATTCAGATCAGTGATGTCCATGAATAGAATTCAGGCAAACTTGATACCCACATAATCATGTGAGGGGAAAAGAGTGGATGCAAGTTAGAAGGACTAAGGAAAGGGGAGCTGAACTGATGTCACCACATTGTTCATGAGAAAGCAAAGGGCAACACCATTTCTCCCAGCAGGCTCAGAATGCACTTCATCCTCTCCTTTGGGCATAATCATGACAACTCCCAGCCTAGCTCCTTGCTTCCAAAGAAAGAACACAAACAACATCCACATCCCTCTAGCTTCACCTTCTTTTTGTCTGTCCAGATAACTGGGAAATGCAGAGAAGTTAGAGTTTTGCAGACTCATGCTTTCTTTGCAATATGAGAGCAAATCATTCCTTCCCTCAAATCCCTACCTTCTAGGCTCAGTATCCCATCAGGTTTCACTCAAGGGTACAATCAAAAGGCTTAAGAAACAGATGGCAAGTAAGATTACCAAATCCATTCTCTTTGTAACTTACTCTGAAATTTTCAGGCTACTCATTAGCAACGTCAACAGTGTCATTGTTTGACACATTGTTTGAATTGTTTATAGTCTGCAGAAGTACATTTCTGCCTTTCTTATTATGGAATTTTCCATTTTCTCCTGAAATATGTTGCAGGGAAAAACAGTTGTGTTAAGATAACATATCTTTCTGAGGTATAAGTCTGCTACATACTGCATAAAATATAATGAACTGAATTATAGAAAATAAAATTCGTACAGAATCTAGAAACATAGATCAAATGCATGGTCTGTTAATCTCTGGAACTTGCTCAAAGAAAATCCCAGAGGAAATTCCAGCTCTTGAATCATTTTGAATGCATTGGCGTTTCAAAAAGTAGTTTGGTAACATGTTGAAGATTGATGAGGCTCAATTACTTCACAGGTCTATATTCTCAGGACGTCCCCATCAGCTGTCAGCCCTGAACACTCAGCCTGAGAGCTAAGGTACAGGTTTGATTATTTCCACTTTGCACACTGTCACCAGCAATAAAGATTGCCCCATGTGAATTATGTCCCCAGAGATACCTGTGTCAGTTCTGTGGCTTTGCACAGGTGCAGTTCATGGAGCCATTGGAAATCTTTCTTCTGCTGAACCATGAGATTTAATGGGTCCTACAGATCAACTTCCCTCCATATGGCCTCCCAGGACCACAAGGAACAAACAAACAAAAACCTCCAGGAACAAAGGGCCAGGGGTTTTGGTTCAGCAAGGTTTTATTAATTATTTCAGTTAGCCAAGAAAACATTTATCTTTTCATTAAAAAACAGCAAAAGGAATGAACTGTATTTCTGTGTGGTAAAATGAAGCTATTTTTACAGAGCCACCAGAAATTACTCTAAATGAAATATCCTAAAATCTTCCTGCACAGGAAATAGTAATTTGTTCACAGAAGATAGACATAAAAGACTTAATGCACATTTCCAAATCTAATTACTATGAAGTTCTCTACCAGTTGAGGATGTATTCCAGAAGATGTTTATAAAAACCTTATTTTTAATGACTGCATTTATTTCATTGGGAGTATTCTGTCACTAGCTTTCCATCCGGACTCCAGCAAGCTAATTAATTAAAGCCTCTTTGGAGCAACAACAACAACAAAAAGTACCAATCCATTTGGGTCACTGTGTGAAATAAAAATGTCGTTTCTGTGGGCATGCCTTTGTTCAAATGCAGAAATACGCTTCAGCCTGGAGCCAGATTTCCACAGGTCAAGACATCAGCTGATGTCAGTTTAAAGCAAGTAATTTTATTTTGCAGTAAAATGGAAAGAGGAGATGTCAGTCATCCTAACAGAATGATTCCCTTCTTGCTCCAAATAAAGGCCCAGCTACTGGCAATGCATTTCACTATTAATATTCTTAGCATTTTCTTCAGCTCCTTTTTCCATCATGATAAGAAGTGGTTTCAAAACCAGGCCTCAATCAATCACATTTTAACAAATTTCAATGGAAGAAGTTCCTTTGCAGTTTTGATTCTCAACACAAGTTTACACTACTTTGAGGGTAACAAAAATTAAGACCTTATCATTTCAGATGCATCTTTACACAAGATTACAGAAAAATTCAGAAGTGTTGTCTACTATTGGCCAAGATCATTCTTAGAAAAGTCTGCAGTAGTTTGTTCATCTTACTTATGTAAATATATAGATTTATAGAAAGGACTAGGTATTAACCAGGTATGAGCACTCTGTTAAATCTTGCATTCCAACCCAGTAGAGGGCATTGTAAGTATACGCTCAAAAGCTATTCTATTATGCAAAGCCAGAGATTTCCTATATTATCATTTGAGCTGCTAATTAGTTAGAAAGAACAAGTAATATTCTCCCTTTTATGAAAGAAAGAGGCAGGCTATGGAGAAGGGAATGCACCATTCTCCCTGTGTGTTGTAGCTAGCACTGAGTGCAAATTAGAGCAAAGTAAATCATTCTCCAGCACAAGAAAAAGTCTTCTAAGTGCAAGGACAGTTCAGCACCAGCGTAGACTTCCTGAATGTAGGATGTTTATCACTGGAGGTCTCTAAGAACTGATTAGGCAGATGTCTGTCAGTAAATGGGTTAGGGATCCCCCTTGGGAACAGCATGGAATAAGCAAGCTCTTGAGATCCCTTGAAGCCATGTTTCCTATGGCTGGTTCCAGTACTAAGTGGTTCCTCAGCCACACCATAAACATTTCTTAAATAGGATCTCAAAATTAGGGTACAAAAGCAGAAAATAACCTCTACTTCTGGTTTTAGAATAGGAATGCTGTCACTTAATAACAGAATGACTATTACTTTACATTACAGAGACATCCCTATATACGTGAAGAATAGTACCCCTTTCAGAAATGGCATTTGATGTCTGTGCACACTTAAGTCAATAGGGTCACATAAAGTTTATGGTTATGAGTGGCAATCAAGAAATGATTGCTAAGGAAAAAAGAAAAGTACACAGCTAGCAAATGTATTAAAATTGTTTTCGTCAAAGGTTTTCTTGTTCAATCCTTTTCCTGTGAAGTTCAAATTGTACCTGGCTGTTTGATAAAAATTTTCAAAAGGAGACAAGAAAAAAACTTGTCCTATTATTCTTCTTTTTTAAAATCTGTACTTGTCCGTGGGATTGCCCTGACCGAGGTGAAGGACCTCGCAAATCTGAAAAAAAAAAAGTGTTATTCTGTGCAGAATAATCTTAAAGAATCTTCTGGAAGTGTCACAATCAAAATCCAAAGTCAAAACTTAGCAAAGCAGAATGGCAGTCAAATGAGATGTAAAACTATATATGCTATACTTTAATCATTGAGTGAATCAACACTACTGAAGCAGAATTGGAAAGAATAGAAGAAAATATATTTTGCATTTACACCTAGGTAAAGCCCATTCTTCGATTTTGTGTTCTTTTYTGTTTGTTGATATTCAGAGAGCCACAAATGCAGACACAGTGGCTAAACAGGAGGAAACCTAAGGTTCAGAGTAAGAGAAACTGAACAAGTGTATAGGAGAAAGTAAAGGGAAAATGAAGAAAACAGCAGGAGATGGAAAGCACAGGAAAGTATCTGGGCTCACTTTAATTTACACCATTCTAGAAGGTGTTCAAACCCCTGAGGGAAACAGTAAAAGGGATTCATTAAAACAGGTATAGCTTATTAATCTAGCCTTAGAAGAAAAATTGATTTTTCTTAAAGAGGAAGGAAAAAGTGGTTTACAGAAACATATCTCCATGGAATACAATTCGCACATGGAAATTAACGCTGCAAGCTATTCTACTGGAAAATTGTGCATGGACAAAAAAAGTTCCGTGAAAAAGATCAGCTTTGAAGCTTACTCTGGTATAGACAACACTGTGATAGTTACCTGTGTTTTCCTTCATACTGTGAGGTATATAATAGTTATCAGCTGTGTTTCTGAAGAAAAATATAGATCATGTGACACAATTATACACAAAATATTTGTGTTTCTGGAGCATTCCTCCACCAAGGGAAGAGAATACCAAACTTAGAGGTACCTGGAACAGAAGTAGTAGTATTAAGTTCTTTGCAAATTTTTTCTTTGTTTATTGTTGAATAATAGAATCCTTAGCATTGGCAGGGACCTTGAAATTCTGTCCTGCCTCCCATGGGCAGCAACACCCTCCACTAGACTATGCCCAAAGCCCCATGCAGCCTCACCAGGAACCGTTCTAGGGATGGGGCATTCACAGTTTCTCTGGGTAGCCTGCTCCAGTGTCTGGGGATCTGCGATGCAGAAAATGATAGTGGTGTTCATCATAGATTAAAACCTTAATTATTCAGGCACATCCCTTTGCTGTTCAGGCTATTCAAGGCAGTTACGTCCCCTACTTTTAGACATATATATGTAGGAACCTAATCTGAATTACTTCTGGTTCTCACACCAGTCCAGAGAAGGAGTTAGGCAGAGATGCTCATTCAGTCCTAAAACTGGTGGCTGAAATACAAGCAATGCCTTTCAGGAGAGGCCCTAATTTCTCCAAAGACTACAGGGAGAGCTATAAGTGTTTTAGATCCAGATGTTTCTTGACTATATCCAGTGGGGAAGACTCCACAACATCTCTGAACAATCTCTTCCAGTGCTCAGTCACCCACACAGTAAAGTTCTTCCTCATGTTGCCTATTGATTTATTGCTTGCCACCACAAAGAAGAGGCTGGAAATATCCTTCTGACACCATTCTTTCAGATATTTATAGACATTGATGAATTCTTCTCTCAGTTTTCTCTTCTCCAAGCTGACCTAGTCAAGTTCCCTCAGACTTTCCTTGTAAGAGAGGTAATCCAGTCCCTTCAGCCTCTTTGTTGCCCTCTGTTGGACCTGCTCCAAGCGCTCCATGTCTCTCCCATCCTAAGGAGCCCAGAAATGGACAAAACTCTCCAGATGAGGAGGCCTCACCAGAGCTGAACAGAGGAACGGGATCACCTCCCTTAACCTGCTGGCAATGTTCTTCCTAGAGCACCCCAGGATGCTATTTGCCTTCTTGGACACCAGGACACTCTGCTGGCTCATGGACAGCTCATTGTCCACCATGATCTCCAGCTCATCTGCAGTGCTGCTTCCCAGCATCTCATCCCCAGCCTGTGCTGCTGCCTGGGGTTATTCTTGCTCAGGGGCAGGACCCTGCATTTGGCTTTGCTGAACTTCAGACAGTTCC
>PYHW01010133.1:5163582-5175583 GCA_013186435.1 Turdus rufiventris | reverse complement strand
TGTGTCCAGTATAAAACATTGCTGGACACCACTCTTGACAGATCTCCAATTAGACCCTTTGCCACTGATTGTGACCCACTGGAATCTGCTGTGCTGTCAGTTAATTCTTAATCCACCCCACTGACCGCTCATCCAGTCCACACTTCCTCAGTTGGCCAGTCAGGATATTGTGAGAGTGTCAACAGCGCTGCTGAAGTCAAGCTAAACAGTATCCTCTGCTCTTCTTTCATCCACCATAGTTGTTTCATTTTAGGAGGGAATAATGTTAAGTATGATTTACATTTAGTGAATCCATACTGGCTGATCCTGATCACCTCCTTGTTCTTCAAGTGGTTAGAGATGGCCTCCAGAATGAGGCACTCTATCACCTTTCCAGGGATTGAGGTGAGGCCGATTCACAGTAATTTTCTGAGTCCTCATTCTTGCCCTCTTTGAAGACCAGGGTGACATTTGTTTTCTTCCATTCCTCAGGCACCTCTCCTGTCTGCCACGACCTTTTAGAGGTGATTGTGAGTGGCCTCAGTATAGTCTCCACTAAGCCTCTCAAAATTTGTGGAGGCATCTCATCAGGGTGCACAGACTTGTGGATATCAGGTTTGGCCAAGCATTCTCTAATCCAATCCTCCTGGACCAAGGGAATCTTCCTTTCAATATTCCTTTACCCTGCTTGTCTGGGTCAGAGGTTCCTGAGAGCTGGTATTGTCAATGAAGAACAATGAAAAGAAAGGCATTCAGTGACTCTGCCTTCCCTGCATCCCCTGTCACCAAGGTCCCCCTCCATTTAGTAATGAGTCCATGTAATCCTTTGTTTTCCTTTTGTTATTGATGTATTTGAAAAAGCTCTTCTTCTTGTCCTTGACATCCTTGGCCCAATTTAAATTCAGAGGGGCCTTGGCCTTTGTTGTCTCATTTCTACTTACTCTGACAGCCTCTCTGTATTCCTTCCAAGTGGCCTGACCCCGCTTCCATCTCCTGTGTGTTCTTTGCCTATTCCTGGGCAATGACAGGAGCTCTTTATTCATCTTGTCCCCTTTGCCCGAGTTCTTGCTCATCAGGATGCAACATTCTTGAGCCTAAAGGAAGTGACTCCTGGATATCAACATGCTCTCTTGGACCATTCTTCCTTGCAGTGCCTGTTCCCATAGGATTCTTCCAAGAAAAATTAAATAATTCAATTAAATCTCCAATTAAATGAAGATTAATCACTCCTTTAAGGTCACATCCTCCTTAGCTGCTGAATTCAATTTGATATATTTATTATAATATATAATGCTATATACCTATACTTAATATATATAACATACATACAGCTATACTATTTATATATACATTATATAGCAGCTCCATTATGAGAGAGCTCTAACTCTAGCCCAGTGAAATTTCATCTACTGTACAAAAGTCAGGAAGGTTCAGGAGTTGAGGATGAAGAAGCTACTTCATGTGGCTGTGCATGCATGCACCGGCACCCACTTGAGTTCTATGCAGAAAACAAGGTATCCTTGACTGTACTGCTTTCCTTGCAAGGATGCTTAGCTGAAGATGGTTGTTTCTTTTCACCATGACTCCAATAGTGTGGGATTGCATTAATTTGGATTAATACAGGGAAAGGAATACTGGGACTCCCACAATTCATGTCACGACAATAACAAAGGGATGACTTGTCTGTGGTGATAAGTCCTAATGTGTGTGGCAGCTGAGGCATTCGATGGACACGGCACTTTCAGAAGCTGATCATGCGTCTGCCTGGTTCTGAGTTCCTAAGCATGATCATGCAACATTTTGTTGTACCTGTGAGCACACCTATCCAATGATAATGATAATGATCAGCCCTACTTCCCTTTTGAAAGAGACAAGTTCCACTTGTCAAAGCACTTAAAAAGTTAACTGAAAATATAGTCAAATAATGCTTCTGAAAAGTTCCTAATCTTCTACAGACATTAAATGACCTTTACTCCCTTTTTGAACACAGTGTCAAACAGGATTACTTAATCACAAAAGGAAGAGGGGTGTAGAAAAAGCAGAGAGGAGAAAAATTGAAATTAGACTCTGTCACAATTTGAATTTAGATCTGTCATTAGAATAAAACTGGTCATTTATTTTTTAAAAAGTAAAATAAAAAACTTTATCAAGCAGAATAACCGTTATAACCATACCTCTGCTTCTCTCAGGAGGATAAGAAACATCACGTTTACTGAAATCTTTCACTCTGTTTCAAGCATAACACCCACAGGAATATTTTATTCCTTTTTAATTAATTAACCAAAATCAACTGAGGACCGGAAACCAAAAATAGTAGGTCTTTTGAAATCTTTTAGGAATTTGATTTTGCTCATTTTGTATGAAAGGCAACAAAGCACCATGAGAATGGCATCATGTAAAAGTGCATTACACCATAAGGAAAGGGGTTAATATATGAGCAATATATAAAGAGAGCTAAAGTGTTTTCAGCTGAGCCTACTTACTGATCCACTCAAAAAAAAAATCAGCTTTTAGTGCTTTTTAAGTTAATTTTCACTCAGCTTTAGTTGTAGCTTTGCTTGGCTTTGTAAGACACTTGAACAATTAGAGATAAATTTTATAAAAATATCCTTGCCTTCCTTGGAAAAATGCTGCTGTTGATACTTGCAAGAACCTCTACACATTTAACTCCTCTTGAAAATCCCAATGGGTGCAAATCTGCATATTTTCATACTCAGATACTTGCATGAACTTGCATCATAATTGAATTTTCCAAAGCTGAAAGAACTTTTCTTAAAGGGACAAATTATAAGTATCAAGTGCTCAGTGTGAATCAGTGATTATTTTTATTTTCTATCTTGTCCAGATCCTCCCATTCTTTTCTGCCTTCCTATTTAATATTTAAAATTTGTTAAGCAATTATTGTTAATTTAGAGGAAAACAGGCTTGTGTAATAGTCATGATACCTAGAAGATTTCATTCTAGAGCACCAGGAAAGCTACATGCACTTATTTCTACGAATGAGAGTTATACATAGGTAATTTTTAAACCCCTACCACAGTGTCTCATGTGACCTGACAGGAAACCTTTTAAATTCTGGACATTACATTACTGATTCAGGAGCCAAATAAGCATGTTGTACTTGGTGAAGTAAGCTAATTTTCATGGTCTTGCTATCTAAGAAATTATTCTGTGTGACCCATTAAAAAACTTTTCCAATATTTAAAAGTATCAGAGGGACACCATATCAAGATCACTTAGAAATCTTGATGTACTGCTGTAAGGTAACCAGGGCTGGATTTCAAGAGCATCTTCATTGTGTTTGCAGCTGAGGACTTGCTGAGATCGTCAGAGCATTATAAGTACTCTATGGAATATTTTCATAGCATGATAAACACTCTATGAAATAGTTTTAATTGGCACATTCCTTTACTTAAACATACTCAGTTAGAAGTGATCATGTCGTAATTTCTGAGAGACATTTTCTAACCAGACAACTCTTTCCAATGTTGTTAGAAATGTGATGTATGGCTAATCCTATCTGCCTCAATTTTGACTAAGAAACTGTAGCTTTGGCCTGAAATATTCTTTTTAGATGGTAACAAACTAGGAAATCTAATGTTTCTGTGGCAATTGTTAATGACTGTGAATATGTTGTGTTAAACAGTTTAGTGTTAAATTAGTCATGAGTTTTTTCAAATTAGTTAATATCTCAGTTTTTCTTTTCTTTTCTTTTCTTTTCTTTTCTTTTCTTTTCTTTTCTTTTCTTTTCTTTTCTTTTCTTTTCTTTTCTTTTCTTTTCTTNNNNTTTTCTTTTCTTTTCTTTTCTTTTCTTTTCTTTTCTTTTCTTTTCTTTTCTTTTCTTTTCTTTTCTTTTCTTTTCTTTTCTTTTCTTTGTTTTTTTTTAACAGATAAATTTCCACTTATTTCTGTGACTAAGTGCTTCATGTATTGAAATAGGCAGTCATTTTCATAATTCTGGTGGTATTAACATCACTACTTGAGGCAATACATTTCAGAAAGCAGCTTGAAAGAGATGATTTTCCACTAAACAATTATTTTTCTAGAATTTTGCAATAAAAGTATTGCGAGAATTTATCTGCTTGTCTGATGGTAGCAATTAAGTCAATATGAGTCACATGAGAAAAAAATGGTTTACAATTCTTGCAAATAATGGTCTGAGACTCTGGAGAGAGACATTTTCCCACTTAGCATGGAATTATAATATAATATAATAATAGGGTTATAATTTCTTAAAGATCTGGTCCAGAACTTTGGTAATTATAAATGCTTATTTTTCAGTAGGTCTTGGAAGAAAAGCAAATCCCAAAGATTTAGAAGAAAAACAATGTTGTTCCAATAACTGTGAAGTATAAATAGAAATTATCGCTCAGTCTTATTTTGTTCATGAAAACAAAATGGAACTGTTCAGTCTGGACTGAGTTAATAAAAAAGGTCAGCAGATCAATAAATGTGGTTCATTAAAAAAATTTACAAGTTTTTATTATACCAGTTAATTTCCTAGAAAAGGAGTTAGAACTAGAAGGCTTATCCCTGTATTTAGTAGTGATGTGGTTGAAATGCAGGTGTTGTCCTCATTTTTTGACAGTTGCACTGCAAGGAAAGAATATTGCTTCATCAGGATAAACTTATAAAAGATTCACAAAGATAGTTAAAGGACTGTGAAACAAACATTTTCACCAAGTATTAAGAAAAGGTGGAATTAGGAGAGGTAATATTATCACAGAGTAAAATTAACTATAGGCATTTGATAATAATGTCTTCAAATAACTGGCAATAAATAATTGTAATAACTGAATGAGATACAGCAAAGCTTGGTGAAGAGGAAGCTAGAAAAATTCATAAACATGCAATAAAGAAGGTATCAAAAAATCTCTGAGCAGTTGTATTCTATTATTCATCACAGTAATTTATCCATAAAAGATGTCTGTTCTGGTTGCAAACAGATTAGTTACAATACATAAATTACTTTCATCTTATGGAAGGCAGCATCATACTGTGGCTTTATCAACCAAGTCAACGAGAGTTCTAGAGTATCTCAGCTAGTGTTAGAAAGGGTCTACTCAGAAAATAAACTGTGTTGCATAAGGAAGGAGGGAACTAAATTAAATGATATTTCACTTTCTCATTTATATAATATACATTTGTATCCTAACTTCTGCCTTACACTCTCCAGCTGTATGATAATACTTTGTCCTTGCACAGTACTTGACATGAAAGCACTGATGTTTGCCCCATTTAGGCCACTAAACGTTCCCCTGAATGTAGTAGGTGACTGTTTAATCTATTAAATGACTCATTTGGCCCAACAGATTGATTTATTTGATAAACCACCCACTTATACAACAATTGTCAGTATGCTGAAGCTATGTAGGGTAATTAACCAGTTTATAGCTTTTATAAATAAATGTATCTTTATTATAAATTTATTTGTATTCTTCTCATTGCAGGTTACACCAATTTAGAAGGTTAAATTCTATTTTCAAAAGTCCTTTACATTTTAAACCTCAAAGAAATTTAAATCTCTAAGAGTCACTAACATGAAAGAGATATCTTGCAGTAAATAACACTAGTTAGTAAATGAAATATCATACATGACTGTTGAAAATACTACCAGACCACCTGAATCACTCAGGCAATATCAAGTGCGCAGAAACCATGATACTAAATTCTGGTTTTCAATGCAATAGTGAACGCTTATATATGAAGTGTCTGATTCTCCAGTAGCAGTAACTTGCCTTTAAACTACTCTTCAAACTGTAGAAAATTTTAGAATTCTATGAAGTTCATTAATTTTATTTACTAAAACTTAAGGATTTGGTTCAGGGCAATATGAAAAATAAATTTCTGTGTGATCTCATGGAGAATCATGGGTTTAAATATATGTAAGAAACCAGTGTTTGTAATTATCAAGTCCCCTATGGGACAGATGTTTAATGTAATATTCTCATATCTTCCATGTAGGAATTAAGCCCACTTCTAAATAACTTTCTGATCTTAGTCCTGCTTCTCAAACAGCAAAGGCCATACTCTGATGTCCCTACCATTAGATTTGCATTTTAAGGACACTTCATAGCACTGCAGAGAAAGTGCCTGAGGACCATAGGACAGTCCTTGTCATTGATAAACTCATTGGATTTAGCATCAAAAGATGCATTGATTAACTTCTAAAAATATAAAGGAACAAATAAAAGAAGTCCTGGTACTGCTGATGGGATTGCTATCATAATGAGAAATACCTTCAGAGGCAGAATAACACTGCTTCAAGAGAAGCAGTTTCACTGCTGATTTTGCATCTATGGGTACACACTGTTACCGTCACCATACAGAGGGTATCCGAGTCACCTTCATGGGTGTGCTTCTCTGCTAAAGCAACCTTCCAGAGAACAGAGACAGGAAATTGCTGTTCATGTAAAACTGTGCAGAGCTCCACTGAAAGGAGGAGCTCAGCCTGCTCAGGCAACCTGTCAGTGTCCCTGCCCTTGGTTCCATGAACTTCCACTCAGGCCTTTGGAATAAGGGCTTGTGGGGAGGCATTCAGTCCAGTAAAGCTGTTTTAGCATGATGAGATTAATGATAATGGGGACCTGAGACTGCAAAGTTTTCCAGGCTTAAGAGGTTTTGTGCATATTAGATCAGCGTCAGCATGAAAATAAAGCCTTCAGAAGATTTCCAAAAAAAAAAAAAAAATCATAGTGATGACTCTATTTATGATCAAAAGGCTCCTCTTCTTCATACAAGTTTTCTTCTTTCCCCTGGGAATGGACTGGACTATGTGCTGAACTGCAAAGGAGTTTTCCCTTGAACATGTTACTAAAACCAGTGTCTCTAAAGACATTTTATTTTCCATAGAACAATGTTTGATGATAAAAAAAGAAACATTTTCTGAAAGTGTTTTGCCTGTTCACTTGATGAATTACGCAATAGTCTAAGGTACTTGGATAGCACAGAGCCCTAGATAAGTCATGAGTCTAATTAGCTAAAACACAAAAATGTATGTAGAATTTGGCTGCAAGATTACTTTTTTAATGACTTCAGAGGTAAAACAATAGCAAATACATGTCTCTTTTTGGATTACCAACAGCATTCAAGACTGTCTGTCTTGCAATTAATTTCCAAAATTCCCAGTGATAAAAACCTTAAATGAGATCCCTCAACTGTGTTTGGAGATATTCACTTCAAAATACTTCATTAGAACCATTAGATTTGCCATGTGTTTCTTTTTCCTAATCTGCTTTCTTGGAATACCCTGCTTTGGTTGGACGTGACTGACAAATACAAATGAACTGGGTTTGTGGCTGTCAACCCTAGATGGCAACTAAAAACCATGTAGTTGGTTACTCCCTTTCACCAGGTGGGATGGAGAGGACAATTGGAAAAAAAAAAGGTAAAACCCATGGACTGAGATAATAGCGGCTTAAGAACTGAAATAAAATAAAATGAAACACAAGAACAGTAGTAATTATA
Organism: Turdus rufiventris; assembly: GCA_013186435.1. Taxonomy (NCBI): domain Eukaryota; kingdom Metazoa; phylum Chordata; class Aves; order Passeriformes; family Turdidae; genus Turdus; species Turdus rufiventris. The sequence goes on along the minus strand of PYHW01010133.1, from coordinate 5,168,137 downwards.
ATATGAGTGGGTAAATCAACCTTAGGTGATACACACATTCAAAATTAACATACAGTCTCAGATTGTTGAAAATATGTAGCAATATAGTGTAGCAATTTGCAGCAATAATTTGGTAAAAAGGTAAAATTCAATTTAAAAGGAAGATATCTGAAAATATATTTAGGTTGCTTTTGTCAGAAGTCAACCTTCAGGAAAGTTGGATCTTTCACCAAGAAGAAAACTTGCTCTGAAATTTATTTCTTTTGCCCATCCCATGTAATGCCATTACCACAATCGTTTCTACTGCACTGGTAAAATCTTTCTAGTAAACTGATAACTTTCCATGCTATTCTGAACAACTATAAAACAATGGGTGATCAACCTTTGTGCCGAATTGATCGGAAATTCATAATATAAATAATTGGATTTTAATTAGTTCTTTCAATAGTCTATTTCAGAAATTTGCTACAGATAATCAGCCACTATACTAATGTAGACCAGCAATAATTAACATTCAGCTTTCTGGCACTAAGCACCGGAACCATGGCTTGCTTCCTAGTATTTAGGGCAGTCCTTGAAAATAATGTGATAAAGCACTCAAGAGCGTTCAACCAATTAGTGTGCTTGGATGAGTGAGCTTTCCAAGCCATCTGATTTTGAAAGTGGGTGCCTCATGCTGTGGAATATTGTCTCTGCTGAATTTCCAAAAGACTGTTCCATTAAATAATGGGGCTGGAAAAGAAAACTGGAATCAGAATATATTAACCTGAAATGAAAAAAAAAAAAAAAAAAAAAAGAAAAAGAAAAAGTGTCTAGCAGAAAAGGATCTAGTTGTACTTGTGATTTTTTCATTCTGTTCCAAAAGGTAGATTTGCATTATGATAGCAAGCTTATAATTGGTAGGAAAAGTATGGTTATGTTACTATGAGAATTAACCTTTCAGAATGTTTTGTGGAATCAAGAGGGTTACACTCTCTATGTTGCTGTGCTTATGATTTAAGATGTTCAGCAGCCTCCAAATACCATGTTCTCCTTAAAATTTATTAAAATTATTCACATTTCATTGAAAAAGAATTCTGTAAGTTTCAGGAAAAATTCCAACATGTTCACAAGATCTAAATGCAGGTGAAAATTTCTTTTGGTTAATACGTGCCATTAAATAAAAAAATTAGCTGTGTTTTCTGTGTCAGCTACACTTGCACACAGCACTCTAAAAATATCTGTTAAGCAAAGTCATGCTGCTAATCAAAACTTGCAAATTATGACCTGTTTATACTCAGGTAGTTTTTTGTCTAATGTACTAGCAAAGTGTCTGATCTATAAATTTTGGTTCATTAAGTTTGTAATCTACTAATAACATAGCACTTTGGTAGAAAAAAATCTCAATTAAAACACAATTTTAGAATTTTTTTTCCTAAAGTGCCTGTAAATTGTTAGTCTATACTTTAAGAGGGGAAAATGAGATCTATAGTATATTATTAGGAAAAAAAGAGCAATTATAATCTAAATGATAGGAAAAATAATTTATTTGATGATACATTTGAAATAACACTATTTATATGTTTTCTATGTTGCATCTTAATAAGCTGTATGCAACTGTGAACTGCTTTAAGTCCCACCCATACTCACAAAGAAAATATAAGTACATGCCAGGGAGAGGAGCAACTGCAGAACACCTTGAAAATTACATCTGAACACAAGCCTGTAGACCCATCCACAAAGAGGAAATGTTTTTTTCTATGATGACAAGTGAGAAGTTTCTAATAATACTGTGGCTAAAAGCTTGCTGCATTTTCAGCATTAGTTGCTCTGACCAGCAGCACTTCTTTCAGTGTCTCTGCCCCTAATACAACATCTGAATTTCAAGGACTGTCTTTGAAGTTATGCAAGAGCCTGTTAGACAGGCTTCATCTTGTGGGAATCACAACATATAGGAGCCCAGAATGCCTAAGCTGTATTCCCCGAATGCAAACACAAAGCTGAGTACTGATAGTTCTCACTATGACTGTTGTGTCACTGAATTAAACTTGTTGCACATTTTCCTTAAAAAACAAAATAAACCCAAACAAACAAACAAAACACAAAATAAACAAAAAAAAATGTATACAGAAAAAAGAAAAAAAAAGTGCTAAAATTGATTGGGAGAAAATGACTGTAAGGAGCTAGTATGTGAGATGCCTATATAGAGTTCTTTCAATAGATTTTGTCTTTCAGAGATGGGGAAGGTCACTTTTTGCTTCTAAAAACCTCAATAGCTGCTGTGAAAAACAATATAGATTAAACTGTCAAGGAGCTCACTGAGACGTAGGAGATCAAGGAAAATTTGCTGAACATTTCCCATGTCCTGAAGACTAAATCTTGCAAGAAGATACCATGCAACAAATGGTAGGCAGTAATGTGGAGAAACATTAAAAAACCCCAAACCCAGCAAACCAACCAACCAATCAACCACATGAACAAACAAAAACCTCAATAAAAAAGAATCTCCTAAGAACTAGAGAAAAAAGAAAACAACTCATTAGGAGATGTGCAAAGCTAAAGCTTTCTGCAGTAATTCTAGCTTCCTGGAATATGCTGTGATTTGTCACATACCTCCCCATCAAAGGAATCCAAACCAAGACTTCTACTTGGAGGTATTAGCCCTGTTCTCCTGACTTCATTATGATGCATGTGGCAAATCTTTTTCTGCACTTGAAAATGGAATTGAACTGCTTAAGATGTGCATGCTATTTCCTGAGCCCTTTTTGTGTTCACTCCTGCAGACCAAGGGGATGTGGTATGATGCCTCCTCAGCTCCTAACATAGTTTTCATTAATTTCTGTCCCTCATATGCACTTGTGAAAAAGGGAAACACATGGGTCTCCTTTCCTACTTTAATCATCCCAATCAAGTCATTCCTTTGATCAACATCACAAATCGCAATACACTGCATATTTTAGAGCAAATAGGAGAAAGGTGTGCTGTAGATTGACATTCAAATGGCACATAAAAGATCTGGAGCACAGATCAAAGAGAGAATGTTGTGTTTGGGCTTTTCAGTTGTGTTTTACTGTATTCCTTATGTCACTGAGTCAGAGCAAGGGTTCTGAAAACAGGCTGATTCAATGAGCTTCTGGGGGAAACTCTCTGTTGGCTATTCAGAGAGCTATCATGCCAAACTTTTATTGACTCTGTTTTCTAATTTGATTACAAAACAGCTGAAGAGGCATGAAAATATATACCCACACAAGGAATATCTAAAACCTTTACTGTGCTTTGGCTCACACAACATTATTTTTCAGTCCATTAAGTCCTTATAAATTGCTTCCATTATCATGGTGCTTATATATGGCTTCCATTATCATGCTCTCTCTGGCGAGACATGGAAGTTCTGCTATCCCCTTCACAGATGGGAGACCTGAGTATCTAAAGTTTAAGATCAACAGTGAGTTTCTTTTGTCCAATTCTCTCTACAAGATACGTAATGCCCTGAAAGCACCTCCCATCATCTCCCATTCTGCACTCTGAACACACACATCAGCAAGTCTGTTCCTATCACATAGTTGTCACTTAGCAATTAGTCCTTTTTATCTCTCTGGAAATTAATAGCGTGGCTCTATTGTTCAGTTCTGTTCCTTCCAAAGCACTTCAAGTCTTAATTCATGAATGTGAGTATTGAGTTTTTTCAAGGTTTTTAAAAATTATTTTTAATTATTACTATTGTTGTGGCAGGGGTGACATAAACACCTTTTTTTTCCTTAATAAAAACAGAGTCACAGAATGGGTGGGAGTGAAAGGGAGCACATTGGGTCCTCTGGTTCAACCTCCCTATTCAAGCAGGGTCATCCTAGAACACAAGGCACAGAATTGTGTCCAGATGGTTCCTGAATATCTCCAGTGGGGAAGATCCACACACTCTCTGGGCAATCTGTTCCCATGCTCAGTCACCCACAGAGTTAAGTTCTTCCTCCTATTCAGGTTTAACTTCCTGTGCACCAGCTTCTGTCTGTTTCCTCTCATCCCTTTGCTTGCCACCACAAAGAACAGCCTGGAAATATCCTCTTGACACCATTCTTTCAGATATTTATAGACATTGATGAATTCTTCTCTCAGTTTTCTCTTCTCCAGGCTGAACAGGTCAAGTTCCTTCAGACTTTCCTTGTAAGAGAGGTAATCCAGTCCCTTCGTAATCTTCATTATCCTTCTATGGATCTGCTCCAAGGGCTCCATGCCTCTCTTGTACTGACAATCCCAGAAATGGACACAGCACTCCAGATGAGGAGGCCTCACCAGGGCTGAGCAGAAGGGCAGGATCATCTCCCTTAACCTGCTGGCAGTGTCCTTCCTAGAGCACCCCAGGATGCCATTTTCCTTCTTGGCCCCCAGGACACTCTGCTGGCTCATTGACAGCTCGTTGTCCACCACGATCTCCAGCTCCTCTGCAGTGCTGCTTCCCAGCAGCTCATCCCCAGCCTGTGCTGCTGCCTGGGGTTATTCTTGCTCAGGGGCAGGACCCTGCATTTGGCTTTGCTGAACTTCAGACAGTTCCTCTCTGCCCCTCTCCAGCCCACCAAGGTCCTTCTGAAGGGCTGCACAG
>PYHW01010133.1:5146976-5163577 GCA_013186435.1 Turdus rufiventris | reverse complement strand
TGGGCTATTGGCCACTCCTCCCAGCTTTGTGTGCCAGTGAAATCTCCAAGGAGGCATCTGTCCCTTTGTCCAAGTCACTGATGAATAAGTTAAGCAACCATGTGCACAGTACTGAATCTTGGTGAGCATCTCTACTGACAAGCCACCAGCTAGACCGTCTGCCACTGATTGTGACTCTGAGATTTGCTGTGTTTTATTTCTCAGAAATCCTGCACTTTCTTCCTCTTTTGTATATTTTAAAATTTACCAGCGCAGATCTCCCACTGATATAGGCAAAAATAACCAACGAAACAAGCTATTTGACTAAAAGTAAACACATACTTAACTGTTTGCAGAATCGTGGCTTCAGTGTGCACATCATGAATCTCGAGAAGGCTGCCTGTTGCTCCGGTTGGATAGCTATACAAATGGCTGGCAAATAAAGAGCTGTCAGACACTTACCTTTCCTTGCTTTTTAGGAGTGGTCTACATCCCAAGGCACAGACCTATTCAGTAAAAGAGAAGTGTAGGCACTTCTTCCTGTGCTTCTGTTTCTCAGATTGACGTTTGGGAACGCTTACAGTGGGACAAGTAACTTATGCCAAGTCACAGTGGTTATTTCCATTGTGATCATCAGGGTGCAAGGCAGGACTGGATGGTGATTCTCAGAATTAAACACTCTTCTTTTCTTGGAGTACTCAGTAAAGAATGAATAGCTAATTAGTAATTTGCCTTGGTGTTGTACGGTCAATGTAACTACCCTTGGGTTTGTCACTTTACTCAGTTGGCAAATAATGGGCAAAAAAGCCTTGTGGGGAATTGGTTTTCTTTTCTTCCCTAATCCATTTCAAAGCCTTGAGCTCTTACACAGAGCCTTTTGGCATATCTGAATGCCTTTGTCTGGTCAGCTCTCAGAGAATGATTTCATGGGGGCACCCTTTCTACTGGGGTTGACATAGACTTCATATGCTGGTAACAAGATGTGTCCTTCTTGAGATTTGTATCTGCTGATGATTGAGTAAATGCCTGTGAAGGTGAGATACCAGCATGCTCATCACCTTTTACTAAGCAAATTTCTATATCCCACCAAGGCTTTGTAAGTACTTGGTACAGAAACAGCTCTATTTATTGGAGGTGCTTTTTCCCCAGCCTCCTGGGACTGTGCCCAGTTGCAATCACAGCAGTGCTATAGCAGTTCCTTCCTGTCCCTTTGATGTAGCATTTGCTTTTCAAATCCCTGCTGCTTTCACTCATTTTTCTCAGTCTGCTTTTTGGCTTGATTTCTGAAGGTACTGGGGCTTTCTCAGGGACAAAACTTTAATAGGGAGCACATGTTTCTCTCACCTCACTGTTTTGTTAATACATAGTGCTAAAGCTTCAGCTGTTTAATAGCTCAAACAATCTCTACAAGGACTGCAGAGAACTGCAAGGACTACATCAAATACAGGATCCACTACATAATGCTTAGGAGAAGTCAGCTCTAATAACCAAGAGACTGAACCCTGTTTATTTCTCAGTTTCTCTCCTTACTCCCTCAGATTACTTCAGGGGTTTAAAGAGTTTAAGGCTCTGGAGGAAGCACTTAGTGCTTGCAGGATGAAATTACTAGAAGTCAATTGCCTTGCAGGAAAAAGTGTTAAGAACATCACTATCATAAAAACTGAATGGACTTTTGTATTCACTTTCATGGTCCAAGAAGACTAAGGTGCAAATCTGACATTAACACAAACTCTGAATCGGTTGTAAAACATTTTGATTTAGACTGTCCAAGCAGTTTTATATAGTTACAAAGCTTGTTTTTAAAATTTTTTACCATAAAATTGGCAAAGGTGTTATAGCTCAACACATGGATGTTAGAAAAAAACCTGGCATTGTTTTCTCTGTATACAGAAGGAGAATGAAGATATAAAACCCAAACTGAGAGCAGAAGGCATTGAATTTAGTATTTTTCCCTAAGGTTAGTGTGGCTAAATTCTAGCAAAATATGTACTCCAAGTATACCTGGTATATCTGGAATGATTTATTTTCCTTTACATAACTCTTTTAAACCAACTTATTTCCTTTTTATACAAACACAACATGTGAGAGCTCAAGATTTCACAAACAAATCTACTGGGAATTAATAGTGGGATTAAAATTAAGTGTAAATGTTGTTTAATGGACCCAGCATTCTTATTATTCCTTATGTGAGCAGTGTTATCTCCTCATTCTTGGTTAAGAAACTTTCCTTAATGATTTTTAAATGGAAACAACACTGATTTCCTTACAACATATCCTACCCTCATAAGATCAAGGTCACAGTCCTACTCCAATGAAGTCCAGGAGAAGAAGGATTCAAGGTAATTTTAGGAACTGTCAGATAAATTTTGCTCTCAGTTTGACCCTATGGACTTCTGTGGGAGTAAGAGGGTGGCACAAGAAGCAGAATCACTCTATTGTCCTTTCCTATTCATACTGTGCCAATCATCACAGCATCTGAACACTTTCCCAAATCAAGACTAAACAAAGAAGACTAATGTCTGTGATGGGAAATTTCCTCCCTGTTCCTCCCCCACAGAGAAAAGTTACGTGAATGCTGTGTAGGAGGGAAGTGATGATCACATAAGCAAAAAAGGTACATGTATATTATAAAAATAAAGGGAAAAAACAGAAGACATAATTATTTATTGTCTGTTGGAAAAGAAAAGCTTACATAAATGAGTATTATGATTGAACCAGAAAGGCTTCTAATTTGTTGACATACTGTTCTCTGAAACAGATTTTCAAATCCCAGACTTGGTTTTCACTCACTGTAAACTTTCAGTAATGAACACTGGGGTCAAGATGGGAAGTCTACCAATGTGGACCTAACAGTAAATGTTATTATACACTGAATTATACACTGAAAAGAAAAACATAAATGTATAGGGCATCTTTTAACAATTTGAGTTATTCTCTAAAATGTATGGTGATAGTGTTTATATTAATTTAGTAAATTACAAAAGATAACCAGTGATCCATAGGACAGGGAAACTCTGCAGCATCAATTAATTTTGGGGGTCACCACTATCAATGGAGATGAAAATCTTTTCAGTTATATTTCAAGTCATCCCTCACAATATTTAGACTTACACAACCTTAGGCCCAGATTTTCTGCTGATGTAATTAACCGTGTTTTAATTAATCCCATTATTTCAATGTCCCTTTGAATCCATTCATTGGTATCATGGTTGCATAGAGATATGCAGGCATCTGATTTGCAGGCTTGCAGAAATTTTGTGGGTTCAAGGGACAACATCCCGCAATAAGGCAAAGACAATGCAGAGACCAGGATATGCTCCAGGCCAATACACATTGCCAATCAGATCATCTTACTGCTGCACTAAACATGGAACATTCAAATAGAATCTAGGATAACATCTAATCGTACTGAAATAGCATTGTCTTAGCTAGGCAGAAAGCAGGGATGTTACAAAGTTCCTAGAGAGAATGAAACCAGCCCTTTTCCTCAGTATAAACTCTGCCCTTTGTCTGACTTCTGTGACCACGCTTACCACTGAAGTGATAAATGCTGGAGACCCTGATTTCAGCAAACTCCAATAATTTGTCTCCATAAGACAAGCACTGAAGTGCAAAGCTGTTAGACCTATTGGTCTGTGTTTCTGCTCCTTGAGCTGATTTGAGATGGGGTAGAGTTAATTTTCTTCATAGCATGATTTGGACTTTTGCTGAACGTAGACCGTGAATAATACGGAGATGTTTTACTTATGGCAGAGCAGGGCTCACACTGAGCCAAGCCCTTTTCTGCTTTTCATATTGCCACACTGGCAAGGAAGTTGGGGGTGCCTGGCAGATTGGAAGGAGACACAGTGGGGACAGGTGACCCCAGCTGATCAAAAGGATGTTCCAGAACATATGACATCATGCTCAGAATGTAAAGTGTGGGGAAGAAAAAGGAAGGAGGGGATATTTGGAGGGATGGCGTTTGTCTTCCCAAGTAACCATTGCATGTGAGGGGGCCCTGCTCTCCTGGAGATGGCTGAACACCTGCCTGCCCGTGGGAAGCAGGGAATCATTGCCTTGTTTTGCTCTGCCTGTGTGAGTGGCTTTGACTTTCCCTATTAAACTGTCTTTATTTCAACCTATGAATTCAGTAGCTTTTACCCGCCTGATTCTCTCCCTGATATTGCTGGTGGGGGACTGAATGAAGGACTGCTTGGGGCTTGGCTTTTGGCTGGGGTTAAACCATGACAATCCTTTATACAGAAATGTTTAGCTCTCTGCCATCAGCAAAGCTTTGTCCTCAGCCTTTTTTCTCTCCTTTTTCCCCATCTCATCAGCAAAATTATCCTACTCCTACCTACAATTGTATTTCTGTGTGTTGATAAGGTTGTTATTCTCCTAAATTGGATGTTCTCAACCCTTGCCTTTTTATTTACTTTGAAATGCAAACTTCATTTCCAATTCCAACACAATAGTTCTACAGAAAAACCCAGGGGAGCTCTGAGTGAATACCAGATTCACTTTAGATATATATTTTTTATAAAGAAATCACATACAACAGCCTTTGGTTTCATAGTCAGGATTTTTTTTATATTCTCCTACATTTAGACTTGCTTCATGCCTAGAGCTGTTCAAGGCCAGGTTCCATGGGGCTCTAAACAACCCAATCTAGTAAAAAGTGTCATTTCCCACAGTAAGGGAGTTGGAACTAGAGGATCTTTAAGGTCCATTCCAGCTCACGATTCTATGATTTGACTCCCAAAAAATTGACAGATGGGGCCAGGGCTTAAGAGTTTGGTAATTAAATTACTTGCCTGTCATTTTCTGTATGCACAAAGAGATTGTATGGTGATGCAGAGATTCTAACAAATTATGGTCCAGTTGTCAGCACCACCAGAAAATTCAGACACCTTTCCTTGCACTAAGTTTTATAATAGGATATGATCTAAAAACCTCTAAAAGATACTGTTGAAGAAATTACTCCCAAGCCTGGTCAGAGCTGGGGAGGTGGGGTTTATTGTAAATTACATGAGGTCTGGGAGGCACAGGTGAGCAAATCCCAGGTACAAAAGCAGACTCGTAAAAGCAGTTTGCTCAGTCCTATGTAACTGAACTGCATCTTCATCTACTCTTCTGCTTGTGTGGCAGAACTGAATTTGTTAATTGACTCTCAGACTGAGCTTGTATAACTGAAAGAACAACTTTACCCAAGATCTGAATTTATAAAGGGCTATTAAAAGAATGACCTGGATAGTTCCTTGAGTAATTTTTTCATCAAAATGTTTTCACAGAAAGCCCACAGCACTAAAGGCATTGTGTCTGTGCATGCATGTACAGTACCATTTGTATTATATTCTCCTACAGCCAGTGATTATGTATGTCTCTCAGAGGTTGCTGCTGCGTGTAACACTGTGATAAACAGAGCAGAAATTATTTTTAAAATACACAGGCACTGCTTGTACTCCTTTCTTACTCTTGCTGTTTATTGACAATATCAATCGCCTACTAAAAAAAAAAATATTTTATGGTTCATTGTTGGCTTGTTTTGTTTTGGGGTTTTTTGGTTTTTTGGGTTTTTTTAAATGTTATATACTAAAGGTGCCTTCCTTGAGTTATGTTCTTGTCTATTAGGGATTTATATGAAAAAGAAATGTTTTCATATTATTGGTTATGGGACCTAAATGTCCTGTGAATTTCATCTTAATCTAAATTAAAATAGCACCACTGTTCAACGAATTCTATTAAATTTGGTGGTGTTGTTTTTTAATTTACAGCCTTTTAATTGAGATCAAACTATGACCATTATTTTTATAAAACAGTAAGTGAATTAGAGGAAAAAATTTAAGATGTTTCTAGAAGGCCAGCATTAGAAAAACTCAAGAGCAAACCATGCTTCTTCCCAGTCCTCTCTCTAAAAGTAGAGGCTTTGGGGTGTCTCAGGTTGTTGAGACAAAATAATGAATAATTTCGGAAATATGTTTATTTTTAATATTGGCAACTTAATCTACCTGCTTTTGAAAACACATCAGCCATGAGAAATATCTGGATCTCTTAAATAACAGTTGTTCAGTATAAAAAACATCCTAGAGTAAGGTACTTTGATGTTATTTCATTTTATGTCCTTTGATTTGATTCATAAAGTGGTGGTTAGAAATTCTTTGTAGCATTCCTTAGCTCAACGACATTTCCAGATGCTTTCCCTCCATTATAGCTCTGATTATATCTTGGGAACAGTCCTTTTTGATTAGAGTGCCAGTTTTAAACATCCATTTTTCAGGCATGGTTTGCTGCTCAGGTTTTGGTCTGTTGCCTTCTGGGCTGTGACAAAAATTGCTCTCCAAAAAAAAAAAAAATCTCAAAAAGACCCTATTTTTTTCTTGTGTCTAAAGTATTTTATTGGGCAATGACATACCCACGTGTAATTTTTTTAATTATTAGACCTCAGAGAGATTTACCAAACAAAGGATTGATCTTAAAAAGTTTGATTTTTAAACTAGCAAACAGTGATGTTGTCCACAGCATGTTTGTAGTTCTGTCTTCTTAGTTTTGAGCTGAAAAGATGTTGGCTTTCATTGTGGGGAAGAAGAAGAAACTTGGTGAGCAAATTTTGACAATATACAAATTTCCCAGAGTTTATCAATTATCTTTTATTGTAGAAGATATAATGAAACCTAATTTACCACACTGCCATTCTGGATGGTATTAAATTAAACAGTTTCTAAAGATTTACAGTAATATGCCCTAGATTAGATTCTAAGATTTCAAAAGGGAGAAAAGGTTTTGGCTGATTTCATTTTAGGATCTTGCAGTGATTTTTCTCCTGAAAAGGAAAAAAAAAAAAATAAAAGGAGTGTGAGTACATATTTTTCATATTTTTCTCTACAATGTTAGTGGGTCATGTTTATAGATTAGGTTCATCAAACTGCACAGTATTAAACAACTGATACAATAGCAGGCTCTTTCCCTTTTTCAAAGTGCTGTAGGTATGTGTGTTAGAAAATAAAGATGGAGTCTTGTTTAAGAGAAATGGCATGTGAATTCAAAACAAGGGTGACAGAAGAAGAAAATAAATACAGGAAATTTTTGAGGGAGGAAGGCTAAAAATGAAATAATGAGGTGATGTGGCTGACTGGTTTTAACTTCAGAATTGCTTTATCATTTTTAAATAAATAAAGACCCATCTAAAAGTCTTTAAATAAATAAAGACTAATCCAAGGGTCTACTTAGGGAAGTGAGTTTTGACAGATACATAATAACCACATATGAGTAATAAGCATATATGAGAGTTACCTCATGAAGGCTGTTGGCTTCCAGTCAGGTGCTCAGCTCACTGAAACACAATGACAAATTTAGGTAATAAATTTACAAACTTTCTTACAATTAGGATTGAAGGTATAATTGTTATATATTCAAATATAACTGCTTTCAGTTCTGCAAGTAAGGCAAACATCTTTCTCCTTTTCTCTCTAAATGAACCACAAGTTTAGGACATAAAATATTACTTAAAAAATTAGGAGTGAAGTATTCAGGACTTTGTATCATTAAAAGTGATGCATAGCTGAAATAAAGGAACTCTTCCTTTTCATGTTAGTGAGAGTGCAGTTTCCACTCTTTCAGAGTTGTAAAGCCAGAGGCCCATAAGATTGCAGGATTAATAGCAAAAACACAAAGCTAAACGAGTCCAAATAGAGCCATAAAAATGCCATTTTGCACAAACCAGCATATTTTCAAATTAATTCTTTAAAAAAACTCTTAATTTACACTCATTCCCTATTTTTCCCCTGCAAACTTCCAAAAGCATTGGGGATGCTGCTGGTCCAGACCTGATGCAGTTCACAACAGTGCTACTGGGCAAGGAAAGTTTGGTATAAGTCACTACTTAAGAGCTTGGGCTTGCCACACAAAAGTGGCAATGGGAAAGAAGAAATGGAACATATCCTACATATCCTAACACCTGCAATTGAAAGAAGAAACTAAATTGGCAAAAGCAAGCTATATAAAAGCATTCAGAATTTATGCTGATTTTGGGCTGAGTGCAGCAAAATTGCACAGGCACTGGGATGTTTCAAAAAATTTAAAATGGTCTTTAACATGAAAATTTGAAAGCACCATTCTCTGATCAGCTGCATATGTCACTTGGAGGTCAACACTATTCTCTTGTTCTGTGAGAAGGACATTGTGGTAAAAAATGTCCTGATCTCTCAGCCTTTGGATAAAACCATTTCTTTGCAGACTGAACTGTAAATTTATCATGCAAGAAAATCCATCAGGGAGACTGTCTCTTGATTTTCAGCAGAGTATTTTAGAAGTCAGGAAATTGCCACTAAGTTTCCAGTAGAAGACTTACATTGAAAAAAAAAAAAAAAAGTTATTTTAGTGGAGATTTGACAAAACTTGCTTTGTATTGGCTTTACTACCTGTTATTCTCAGTCAAAGCAAAAAGAAGAAAAAGTGGGTGAGGAGGAACAAAAACCAAAATAATACAGGTCCAATTTTTTGGCTGATAACTGCCATGAAAGCCACAGTGATGCAGAAGGCATTTCCCTTCTGTGAGGGGCATTGAACTTACTGAAACTATTCTTGTTTTAGAAAGTGGAAAGCATATTTCTGTACTACCTGTGACCTCTCACCAGGTCAAATCCATCCCCATCTACAAAATCTCTTGTTGGCTAGCTAACCCACGGGTTGTATCCTAAGGTAAATGAAGTCATTGATTTTTAAGGACTGATGGAGTTTGCCTTCATAACTTTTATTAGAAGGTTATTTTCAAATAGAAAGAATTAGTTTTTTGTTATGCAAATTCACAGTTGTCTGGCTAGGGCAGTAGCCAGTTCATTGTTCTTGCAACATATACAAATTTTGACATGACACTGTTTTTCAAATATTCAGACAAGTGATCAGAGACATCCAAAAGCAATAAATTAAGAAAATGGCACAATAAAAGCTTCAAATTTTCTTGTGGCTGGCAGACTAAATAAGCCCTTGCAGTACATTTTGAGGCCATTTGTTCTGGTTTTATAAAAATACTCCAATCACTTTTGTCAGTCTTTACTGACAAGTTCTTAAAACACACTACATTATCTGAAAGTATTTGTGTAAGTGTTTACAAGATAGAGGATTAAGTTGCTATTTCCATTTATTATTGGCTTGATGAGGGGATACCCCAAAAGGGTATGTTACAGAATACATGAGGCATCCTCCACAAGGACAATTTAATGATATTTGTCTGGTTTTTTGGCTACCTCTGCTATAGCATTACTTACCTAAGTCACCCTGTGTGGACTGTCTGTGGCTGCATACCATGTTACTTCAAAAAAGTTTCACCTTATACAACACAAAGAGGAAAAAAGTGAACACTAACCAGAGAAGTGTGTCTAAATGGTTGTTTGTGTGCAAATAAAAACACCTTTAGAAAAAGCTGACATCCTCTAAAGAGGGGTGTTGGAAGTAATCGACTGTGTTGCATCATATAATTAAATTATTTGCCCCACATGGAGGGCTCTCAGAGCACAGGTAGAGCACAGTGGTCAGGCCCTGGAGAGGGAGAGCTCTGCCTCCATCTCTTGGTGATCGAGAGGAAGGGCAGCCAGAGGAGCCTTTCATCTGGATTCGTCATTGACCCCACAGCCAGGTGAACAGATGCTTGAAGGGGGAGGACAGCTGTGGACACACGGGGAAGCACGAGTAGATTCAGTAATGTCAGCTTGTCTCCCAGGGTCCTCCCACCACGGCTGTGGGACCCTCCATAGCTGCAGTCAGAGGCTGTAGTGCTGATCCTAGAAAAGGGGAAGAAGGCATCTGGTTTGAGGTAAGGATTCCTTTCAAATTACTGTCAGATGCTGATTCCCAGCCATTAAAACCCATGTAAATTTGTCAGGATTCTTCAATATGCAGTGACTTTAAAGAGGGAATCAAGAACAGAGAAATGCCTTTGCAGTAGGATATGACATTTACTGCTGGAGCCAACAAGGTTGGCAGCAGAAGCACCAGAGTTGAATCCCGGTTGCAGAGCTAAGGGGTGCAGCTGCAGATGATAAGCACAAGACTTCCCAGCTGCCTGGAACTGAGGCTTCCCCATGTGTCTGGAGATGGTGGGAGCACACAAACCGCTAGCACCAGCCTGTGCCTGGCACCAGAGCCAGGTGGGAATGTTGCCCGGTGGGCTCTGGGCTGAGTCAAAAAACTCCTGTCAAACCTAGTGGGGATGACTGACAGAGTTATACACCATCCATAACACAGGAAACTGCTCACCCTGCTCCTTTGAGTGTGTAATAAAACTTCTGAGGTTGAGAGCTGTAAAACCTGCCTTACAGGGTACAGAGGAAAGTCTCAGCCACAGATCAGACCCTCACCACCTTGCCACCATCTGCATGGCATAGGCAGAAATATATAGGATTAAAACCACATGAATTTCAAAAGCTTCACTTTAAACAACTTTTAAAGGTATACCATGACCCTTTATTTCCATAACATAAATCGTTGCTATGATACATCATGGCTTTTCTCCTCAAAAAAGAATTCTTGATTCTCTCAGAAACTCCAGGTGGCCACCTATATGTGCTCCCAATCCCAACTCTTGCTGCTGCTACCAACTTTGGAAGAGGAATTAAAAACATTTTAAAATTAAAAATTAAAATAAATGGGCTCACTTAATTACTAGATATAAAATTAATTTCTTCATATTATACAGAACATATTGCCTGTACTTATAAGAGAGAACAGATACCACCCAAACTCACAAATGAGATAACCAGTTTTATTGCAACACATCTAACTTGTTCTATATTTAGTTACAATTCTCCACCTGAATTATTTGCCTTTTTTAAGAGGTGGGCATGTATTCACCCATATTCTGTGGTTTCAAATGCTCAGAGGTTTTAAGTCAAACCATACTATATTGAATTTCAACAGTATAAGCTCCTATAGGCACTCTTGTTCTATGAGGTAGAGGGGATTTGGGATTTTTAACTTCTATTATTTACACTCTGACCTTTAATTTCAGCTTAACTAAGATTTTCATGGAAATACGAAGTAGACCAGCTAAGTAAAAACAATATATAAAGCGCAAGTCTTTGCAATTTTATTTTACCTTCAGAAAAATATATGACATTATAAACTAAGTAAAACATGATGAACATCACAAACTTCTTGAGAAAGCAATCAATGTGCTATTTTTACAAAACTTCCTAAGTATGGACTATATAAGTTTCATTTACTGAGAACAAACATGTGCTTAAAGGCTTTCTTGATTCAGGATCAATTCTTAAAAAATAATCACTTACTGATAAAACCCAAAGTTTTAGGGACATCACATTACAATAATCCTATAACTTTTAAGGATAGGGATGACGCTGTGGATGTCAACATTAAAAAGAAATATTAAAGAGTTTGTGGACAAGCAAACTAAGTAAAAATTAGCATGTCATTGTTTAACCTTAATCTTGATAATTTATTGTGAATTTGTCAAGATGCATAACCTTGGGATTATCAAAAACTAGAAAGAGATATGTTCCAAATACTTCATGCTAAATGTCAATTCTTGAGAGATACAAATGGGATTTATGACTCCTAGTCTTGAAATTTTACTATTGATCCTTTCTGTTCCGTGCCACTTAAAGACCAGAAATGTTTTGCTGCAGACTGCAAGGATCACCTGGTTACTGAAAAAAAATCTCCATCTTCTGCTTCTGTGCAATGAAATATTTTTAATCTATTCACTCTACCTGCTAAAGAAGAGGAATGAAATACATTTAGTTCTAGGAATGGTGCTAAGAATCTTTGCCTAGCTTGAGATGAAAAATATATTTGGTGAAATGGTAAACTGATACCACTTTACTACTGAGCTATGATCAAGAGACCACCAGGGCAGATCTAGCCCATATGAAGCCATCTCAAATGTTAGAGCTATAGTTCAGTTTGGTTTAGTAGGCAGTGACATTTTTCTTCTGAGTCAACAGACTTTTGTTTTTTGGTGGCTTTTGGCACATAATACCAGTCTTTGAAACACTGATTGCTTGGCCAAAGTTAACAGAAACAGCTGCAAAAAAAGATGCCATTATCTCTGCGTCTTGCTCTGAGTAAGCGACAAGAGCACTGCCATCTGTAAAGAGCAGTTCTTTAATAAGGGGACTTCTGAAGCCTTTGTTGCTGCATACAAGCAAGCCAAATTATAAATGTCGCTTGGGGAACTCTGAAAGTGGACTCTCAGAGACAGACTGTGTTTGCTCAATTTGCTGCTACTAAAAACAAATATCTCCCTTACCACTGAGATGCTGTAGTTCTAATCACATTTACAAGCGAGCTTTCCATCCAAAGAACCAACTGAAGATGATAATTTCTTCAACTCATTTGCTTTGGGACAAAGAAGAGTTAGGTGTTGGGATTGTTAGTTTTTTTTCATTTTCATGGTTTTCTGTATAGCAGCATGGAAAGGTCTATTTAATTCTTTAAATGTATCTTAATAGTGTCAAGTAGCTTTTAGACATCCTGATAGTAATAAAAAAAACCCCACGGCTGAAAAAGAACCATGGTATCACACAGATATAGCTAAGAAGGACTCAAGATTCACTTCTTTTGCATGAAGTAGACCATAAATACACATAAATACATCTCTGTAACTGCAGGATATTTTTCTGACCCATTTCCCAGCCGACACTACAAAAATAAGTGTCTTTAAGCTGTTACAGTACTGCTGCTTACAAAGAAAACATATGTATATGATCTGTGTTTCAAACACATTTTAAATATTTAATTTTGTATCGCATTGAAGTCATGCTGGGACCACAAAAGATGACCGTGACTTTATGACTAATATTAGGTCTTCAACTATTGAGTTGTTTTAATGTTAGCCTTTGATTTCTTTTACATTGAAGATATGCAGGGAATATTATTAACTGACTGTAATCTTGAAGAGTTCATGATCGTAACAAGTTTTAAATGCATGGATTTCTACAGGTAGAATATGAAGTTGACTGAAATGATATAGTCAACTAACAATAGTGTAGACTTAATACTTGAAAATAAGGAAGCTAGCTTCACAACCATTAAATTCAATAGGAATTCTACAGACATTTAACCTCACAATGTTGAAGTGAAATGATTTTATTAGATTTATTTGGACTCTTTATTCCAGAAGACCTTCTCAAGTACATGTTATAGATTTTCACAAGCTCTTTTATAATAAATTTCTCCATTCATTTCACTTTTTTTTTCGAAAGACAGTGACAATTCTTTGGAAAAACAAATCTGCAAACAGGTTTTAATTAATAAAAAAAAATTGTAATAAAGAAACCATTTGGATTAAGAAATGCAAAGAAGCACAGAACAAAACTAATAAACCAGGGAGAGAGGACAGAAAGGCCTGGAAGAAAAAGTCATTGAGAGCAATTGCAGGGCTCTAAAATAGGCACAAGGATTAGACAGTGGCCAGAACAGAGCAGCTGAACAGCTATTGAAAGGAAGTGGGTTTATAAACAGGAGTTCAAGCAACAACAAGGAATGGCTTCAGTGCAGGAAACTATGGTAAATATGAATGGCTGAGCCTGTTCAGAGCTGTGGGAAACATTAAGAGAGTAATAAAAAGAAGTCTTTTATTCATTTAAACATTTTCAGCATAGCATTTTCAAACTTGTAGAATATTTTTCTGATATATGGATAAAATTATTTTCCTTCAATCCTATCCATTACTCAGTCTTTCATTGCTGGTTTTGTTTTAAGTTGAACATCTCTATGTAGATACTAAATCCATAGGAGAAGACGCTTGCTTTGAAAGGTTTCAAAGTTTTTGTCAGAATGGAGCAATCTTTTGAATATTAAGCAAGTACGAAGGCTCACAGTCTACTGTGAAGTCATTAAGCTTCAACATATGAGTTTAAAGTTAAACAAGTCTTGAGAGTATTTTCTACATATGGAGATTTTTCCTAATTGAGGCCTCAGAATAACACTGGTTCTCTTTAAAGCTGCAGAAAAATGCTAAAGAAATATTTTAAGCATTGTAATTAACTAATAAAAACACTGTTAATGCTTTAGAGATACATTTTATCCTTTACGACACTCTTTTGAGCACTGTTTCTAGAGATAGCGAATATAACTTAATTTCCATAAAGACTACCAAATTGCCAAGACAATAACCTTTGGCAATCAGAGTTGTGGCTTCCAGTTCAAGGACTTTTCCTCCACAAGGATCAAGATCAGAAGAATAGAGAAGCCGTGGTTTTATGGGGAGAGACTTTCAGGGAGATTAACACTGACTTTAGTCCTTGTGAGATTCAGAATATGAAGCTTCTATCCCAGAAGACAAAAAGTAAGTCAGACAAGCATAGCTGCTACTGTCATGTTCTAAATTAGTTGTGGTTTGAATACAGATTTCCCGAGAGCCGAGCTGTTTTTGATGTGCCTATGTTCTTACAGCTCTCATGCAAGCCAGCCCTTATGGACTGCTTTCAACTCTTTCAATTTCAGCCCCACTAACATACACATGACCTTGGCTTCAGTTTTAGCAGCACTCCACTGTGGGCTCTAGATGGGATACAAAGGTGTGTTGACCACTTTCGCAAGGAGAATTGATACACATTGATGGTAAGCCACAGAACCACTTTAATGCAGCCTTGTGTGTTTTGCGCCATCTTGCCAGACTGTTTTAGTGAAGTGGTAAATGTAGTGATGCATCCTCTCCTGAAATATTAACATTTCTAGATTCATGGCATGATTTGACAGGATCCAGATGCCAAATACGTATTTTTCCAGTGCTCTTACCTGGAATCATACTCCGGATTTTTAAGGTGCAGGGGGAAAGCTAAACAACATTCTATATTCAGCCAGAATTTGGAAACTGGAGTTTGGAAAGATGGGACAAACTAACTGGCAGGACCTAACGGGATTCAGGATTCACAGTCAGACTTTCAGAGCATCCTGGTCCTGATTCTTATGGTTGACAGATCCATGCGGATCCACTCTGGTTCTTTATTCAGAAATTGTGCTTCAGGCGCCCAACACCAAAAAGTTACTTGGCCACTACTAAATCCCAGCCTCTCCCTCGGCTCCTGAGAATGACATGTTGGACAGTGGTTTAGGGACTTTTTATTTTCTGAATCCATTTGGACATACCGATGTGGGGACCAAAGCAGAAACAAAAGCGCAGCCCAGCGCTCCCCTGCCCAGCACGGCGGCGGGGATGGGGCCGCTCCGGCCCCGCCGCCCGCGGAGCCCCCCGGTGCCGGCAGCCGGGATGCGATGTCCCTGGAGCTGCGGCGTGCCGGGGCGGGAGCGGCGGNTGGCAGAGCGCATGTGCGGGGGCTCCCTGCTCCGCGCCGCTCCTCGCACCCTCCCGCCCTCCCTTCCTCTCCGCCGCCCTCCCTCCCTCTGCTCCCTCTCTCTCTGTGTCCCCCTCCCTCCCTTCCTCCCTCCCTGCCTGCTGCCCGCCCGCCTCCCTCCCTCTCCCCGCCGGCTGGGTGCTGAAGTTGGGCGGATGGCAGCGAACCAGCTGCGCTAGGGGACGAGCCGCACCAGCCCTTCCCGGGATCGCTCAGCGCCAACTGCACGCAGCCGGGCGGGGGTGGGTAAGGCGCTCCGCGCTTATTTCAGCCCGAACCGTGATAAACGGCACCAAAATGTCTGCTTTATAGCGATGCAAAGGGCGTGTGTGGGGGGAAAACCACACCGACCACAGCGAGGGATGTGGGGGGGGAGAGGAAAAGGAAGGAGGGAGACCAGAGGATGGATGGATGGATGGATGGTGGTAGAGTGCAACAGAAAATGAATTCACTGGGGGAGGACAGGCTGTGTGTAAGCGTGCCTGTGTGCGTGTGTGACAACGGGCGGCTTCGGCGCCGAGGTTGCAAGAAGGTGGAGTAGTGTGTGTGTATGTGTGTGTGTGTGTGTGTGTGTGTTGTGTGTTGTGTGTGTGTCCTGCCCGCGATGCACAAAGGGGTGGGGAGAGGTGTCGCCTGGCTCTACCCGCGCCCCCCATCCCCGCCGCCCCCCGGTTGGTGCCGGGGATGCCGCGGGGCATCCGCCGCGCCGGGCGATGCTGCCAGCCCGGGGTGGGAGGGATTGGGCCGCCCCTGGGGAAGCCGGGGGCTCGGGCTGGCGGTGTGACAGCCGCCAGATCGGAGGCGAGGCAGCGCTCCTCCTGTCTTTCCTCTTGACCTTTCCCTGCCTGTAACGTGGGTCTGCTTCGCGCGAGGAGAAGCGGTGTGGTTTTTATTAATATTATTATTGTTGTTGCTGTTATTTCAAGCCGAGGAGCCGGCGGTAGGTGAGGGTGAACAAGCGACTCGTTGCTCTAAGACCAGGAGTTGCTTTCCCATCCCTCCCTCCCTCCCTCTGCCCCCTTTCTCGGCTGCCCCACCGGGCCGGGCCGGACCGGGGCCGGGGAATCCCCGCGGGCAGCGGCAGCGGAGCCCCGGGCGGCACCCAGCCTCCCCCGCCCGCCGTAGCCTGCGNCGGCCTCCTTCCCGCCCCTCCCCTGGAAATGTCGGCGGGAGGCGGGGGGGGGGCGCGGCAGGAGCAGGTGGCCGGGCGCGGCCGGCGGGGCAGGGATGGGGATAGTCATGGGATAGGGATAGGGATAGGGATAGGGATAGGGATAGGGATAGGGATAGGGATAGGGATAGGGATAGGGATAGGGATAGGGATAGGGA
>PYHW01010133.1:5106346-5146914 GCA_013186435.1 Turdus rufiventris | reverse complement strand
GGGATAGGGATAGGGATAGGGATAGGGATAGGGATAGGGATAGGGATAGGGATAGGGATAGGGATAGGGATAGGGATAGGGATAGGGATGCTCCCGGTGCTCCGTGCCCGGCTCCGAGCAGCGCGGGACAGCGGCGCGGCCCCGGGCGGAGCGGGGCTTCCCTGCCGCCGGGAAACACCCGCGGCGCTCGGTGCGGCGGGGATGCGGTGCCGCTGCCCAGCGCCCCGGAGCCGCGTGTGCTGCTCCTGCGGGGCTGCGCTCTCCTCGGGATGGAGCCGCCCGCAATCCAGAACGCCGAGGTTGCCTCGCTCGCTCGGCTGCCAGCCTAACATCCGTCTCTATCTCTTTTTGATTTAGAAGGAAACCTTACTGGTGCTGTCAGGCTTAGAAACAGCAGGGGTGAAATTTATGGTTTTCGGTATTCGGTTTCTTCATTTCTGTATCTGGATTTTCACCAACGCGTGTCATAGGTTTGCAGCCAGATGTTTTTGCAAAATGGATGAAATCTGAAATACCCTTCTAGGTAAATATAAGTAAGTTACATGTTGGCTGGCAATACTATTATGGGTAACAGGTGAAAATTACCTTCCTACAAATGTCATATTCATGTATCAGAAACGCGGGGAGTTCTATAAAAGAAGTTGATTCTTTTTCTCATCAGTGGACGCTAGTGTCATCATCCTTACGTAAATCACTGGGAAATTTACCTGTGGCACCAGCCATTTAGGCAAACAAACATTTAACCTTTATAGAGGAAACAATGTTACCCAATGTTATCACTATTACAAATACCTATTTTTATTCTAGCTCATACCCAGAAAAAGCAAAGTCCTAATAAAAGATGAATGAGCCCCACCCCAGTAAGTTTATGCCCTAAGACGCAAATGCTATGATACACACAAGTATCCTTGAAATAATGTGAGCATTGAAGCATTTAAATGCCTTTCTCCATCAGGGCCTTAGATCCTTTTAAGTAGCCAAAATAAGAACATAATTTAATTAAAAGAATACGATCAAATAAATTGCTACAGTGAGTTGAACATCTAGTCCAATATCCTGGCTCTGACTACAGTCATTAGCAGATGCTGGAGGGAGAAAAACGTAAGACTGGCACACAGGGATCTTTTCCTGGCGTATTCTTTCAAGTTGCAGCAACACATAGAACATGAATTTCTTAAACTGGAGTTTGCTCTCAGACCATCATATTTAGTAGACTCTGAGTTTCCCTATTCCCTTTTTAAAAATCTGTTTATGCTTTGGTCTCAACCCCGTTCTGAGGCAATGAGCACCAGAATTTAATTATGATTTGTGTGAAAAAGTACTTCCTTTTGTTTACTATGAGCCTGCTGCCTGGTAATTTCCCTCAGTGCTCCTTAGCTTTCGTATGTGACAAGGAGCACATACACATAGAGGTGCCAGGAGCGTCCTCTCAAACCAGAGCAGGTACAGCACTGGCATGTCAGGTCCTTTTATTTTGCCTGTCACCAGAGGCCTGCCTAGGAGTGTGAAGCTGTACTCAGCCCTTGGTCTTTATCTTGAAATCTACAGATAAGAATAGTTATTCTTCTCCTTGTTATGCAACATGGACACACATGGACAAAGAATTGCCCTGAACCCCATGAACTTCTTTCCAGAAGGCTACTGAAAAGCTGTCTGTTGAAAAATACTCTCTGCACTATTGATTTGAATTGGAATCTGATTGACAGCTTGGTGAAAAATTCCCTACCCCAATGCAGTTTTCTACCTACCCTGAAAAGAAGAATATTGTGTTCTTAGCTGCAATTCTTACTTTTTAACAACTATATTAAATACAAAATGCAAGCTATACGTCAAGGGATATACATACATATATACATGTACATATATATATGAACTCTGTACTTTTGAAGTAGCATCATTTTCTAATTGTTCTGTGTAACGTTCATTATAAGGATGTGCATATTGAACAACATGCTCAGTTTCAAAAGGAAAGTTTAAATTCCCATAAAACGTAGCTGATTTGTAAGCTATAACACAATTTTTTTCTGCAGAAGAGCACTCCTGAGTTCAGTCCTGCTTGAGGAGTATTGATGAGACCAACACTGCAGAATACTTCCCTGATCTCAGTGGTAGCCCCTCTTTGATTTTGTCATAAGAATAATAAAGGATTAAGAGGCCAGAGAACTACAAAAGCACAACCCGGACCCAAAAACACTGAAATTCTTAAGTTGTAATTCAGCAGCAGACACAACTCGGAGCAACACAATCCACAGCATAACGTGATGAAGCAGAGAAGTGCAGAAACCTGTGAGCTGTGAAATTCTTCACAAAAAATAAAATGCTGGAGAGTTCAGATGTGCCAATCCCAATCTCCCAAAAGACTAAAAGACAGAGAGGCTGAGTGGTATTGTTAAGGGGACAGGATAGGAGGAATGTCAGGCAGTCTCAGATTTAAGACATGATTTTCCACTTACAAGTGGTGTATATGTAGCAAAACATATATATATGTAGATACATATATATATGTGGCATATACATTTTTGATAGCTAAAAATACATTATCTTAAATAAATCTTACAATCCTAGTACTTTTAAATAGTTCTTTCTTACTTGTATCCTTCACATGCATGCCTGTAAGTATGAACATATGGAGATTCTTATGAGTACGTCAGGAGTGTACTAAGTGAAACAGTATTAGCCCTTACAGAGATGTTCATTACACTTCCATTAGCTCCCTCCTGATCACGTCTTCATGATGTCAGGGATTTATTTTGCACTCATACCAAGATGTCAGTTTTTTCAGTGAAAAATATATCCCTACCATACTAGTAGTGCTTATTCTGTGAGTACAGGATGCGTTTTCTAAGAACATAAAATTCATGTGCTAATTGGCTTGAACTAAAATTCATTAAAAACTAAATCCTTCACAAAATTTAGCATTTCTGTTGACATACCCTTTGTTCTAGTTAGTTTTTATAACAAAATAATGCAATTAAACTTTCCATACCATAAATTAATTAAAAGCTTGTGCATAGAGTGAAAACAAATGAATAGATTAAGTTGTAATTAAGTTTATCTATTTGTGGTTATAATAGCTAATGGCTATGGCTCCACAGGTTGTATGTAGAGTTGTGTGAATAGCTGATGACTCCTGGGGGTCCATTGAACCCTCCAAAAAAACCCCAGCCCTTCAGCTTGGCACCTCTGCAGGTCTTGGCTACAGAGGCTCTGAGGAAGTGAGCTGCATGCATGTCTCACTTTGATTCTCTGGAAAGTTAATCATTTCAGAGAGATCTTTTCTACAGAGATTTTGTGTCTCTACTTGAAGTTGGGTATTTGCTCTCAAAAGGCTTTCCTTGGCACTGCTGCTGTCTCTAGTGTGCACAGAGGAAGCAGCCAAGTGGTGTGACTGGCAGGGACCTTGAGGAATGCTTAAAGCACACAAATAGATGAACTCGGGGTCTGCTCTGCTCCTCCTGCCCAGCCACCATGTAACCTTGTGTAACCTGCACCTCGACCAAAACGGTATAAGAGGTTTGATTCCCTAGTGTGCTTCTCTGATTTGCACTGCTCTGGTGATGTAAAATAGATGTAAACTCAATTTAAGTGACTTGTGAGCTTTGAAAAATTTGTGTTGTTCCAGTAAATTTAATGAATCTGGACTTAAATAAAGGTGTTTTAATCAATTTAAAGTAGATTCTATCATACCGTCATAGAAATTTAGAATCATACCTTTAAGTACTTTGCTTATAAAA
This sequence comes from Turdus rufiventris, assembly GCA_013186435.1. Lineage (NCBI taxonomy): Eukaryota > Metazoa > Chordata > Aves > Passeriformes > Turdidae > Turdus > Turdus rufiventris. The sequence continues at coordinate 5,143,180 of PYHW01010133.1, read as the reverse complement.
TATAAATGAAATGCATCTTAACTTGCATAAAATAGAAAATTTTCATACATTATTTATTTGCAAGCAAATGGCAGCAAGTTCTTAGAAATCAGTAAATATCTAAGTAGAATGTATGTGGAAAATTACAGGTAGGGAGATAGAAAGAAATTTTAATAAAATCTTAAATCCAGCAGCCAAGCATTAAAAACATGCACACACCTTAAACACTACATCTGTGCTGCATAATCTTTTTCCATACAAAACCAGTATATATCTAGCCTGGGTTCTACAGTGAGAAAGGGATAAATTAGACAGTGATGCATTAACACTGTAGCCTCTGCTACCAGAGCAGCTTCATTTAAAGCAGTTTGGCTGCTCTCTCCAGTGATGCCAACTCTGTGCTTGCTGAAATATGAGCGATCACAAGCTGTACCATCTGTATATTGCCCATCTATGTATATACAGACTAGCAGAGAGAAGTAGTCTATAGTGCTGTCTTTGAAGGACACAGCCACTCTGTCTCAGATCCCTGATTAATTGCTTATGCCTCCTTGCTGAGTTCAAGTCCAGCCAAGACTTGAGATCTTTTTTTTTGTTTGTTTGTTTTAGGAAGGCTAAATATGGTTTAGGTAGTTTTGCTGTGTGGTTTTTGCTGTATTATGGTTTGCTATGCTGTGGTATGCTGTAACAAGGTCTTCATTTAACAGCAGCTCATCTCAAAGGAAAATAATCCTGTGAGAGAAAGCAATCAAACCCCAGGATGCATGGATGAGGGCAGTCATGGTATCCTTAGCACAGCACTTTTATACCTGCTTCCAAAACCAGGTTGGACATGGCTTCGAGCAACCTGGCAGGGGTTTGGAACTAGGTGATATTTAAGGTCTGTGATCACTCTGTGATTCTGTGATTCTCTGGTACTGTAGTTCAGGCAGCTTTCAAGTGAGAGATCTCAGAACAACGAGCACCCTTAGAGGCAGCATGTCCTAGGCACGTTGCAGCTGTGGCAAGGAGCTGCAGGAAGTCCTGACATTTCTCACAGCACCACTGCCTGATTGATATCACCATATATATGCTGGTCTCATAGAAGCTTAAATTAGAGGGAAATCATAGAATGTCTGGTCTGGAAGGGCCCCTACAGGTAATTTAGTTGCAATTCCCCTTGCCATGGACCAGGACACTTTCCACTAGACTGAGCTGCTCAAAGGATGGGGCATCCCCAGCTTCTCAGGGCAACCTGTTCCAGTGTCTCACCAGCTTCATAGTGAAGAAATGTATACTAAATTTTTAATACCATTGTTACTATTTATGGTTTACTTAATGGGAACAATCTTCTGAACTAAGGAATTTCTTATCCAATCTGCCTTAATTTGACAGTACTGCAGACAGCACATGCTCTCTGATATTCACATTGCACCAGACCTTTGGGTAGTGTAGATTCTGCTCTCTCAATGATTTGCATCATATGAAAATTGAGAACAGTGAATAATAACTTCCTGTACAAGAGCTTCACAAGTAGCCTTGACTTAATGAATGTAGGTGGGAAGTGTCATCCTAATTACTCAGTGTCCAAAAGGTACTTTTATTTCCAAGCCTTATTATCTTCAGAAATTACAAAATCCTAAAATATTAATCAGATGCTTCATAGCTTTCAAGATGGGTTTGGGAAGAGTGAGATGTAAAAGTCGTTTTTTTATCATTTATGTAGAATGGTTTAAAAATATATCTACTGTGTTGTAATGCAGTAGTCTTATAATGGTCTGATAATTTAACTGATGCAGTTTGATTTATCTGATAACTTGGTACCTGGAATCTAATGTGTAGAATTATATGTATTACATTTGTCCAAGTATTTTTATAAACACTTACTGACCCTCACAATGTAAAAACTCCAGATTATTTTAATTAATAGAATCTCAGCTGTATGGTAAGCACTGTGCTGACCAGAATAGACAAGGCTGTTTCAAGTTTTTGATTATTTGATATATGAAATTAAGTCACAGAGCAACCACAAAAGATATAAATACTTGTGTGGTGAGAATCTTGAAAGGATGGAGGGAATACCTATAACCAGTGAATACTTAATAAACTATGAAGTTAGGAAGGCAGCAGCTTTCAGCTGATAGCTCATGTAGGACAGGGCACTGGTCAGTGATTCTGAATAGAGGAATCTGACTTTACTGGATTTGTCTTCAGCTCTCTCTGCAGAAGGACCATCCCATATCCAACATCTGTCTCAAAGCCTGTGCCTACAGAGGTAATTGCAGTCTAGGGTAGAGATAGCTAACAAAGTTCAGGCACTTGAAAAATCTAGTTAAAGCAGCCCTTATAAGAAAGTTACTTTATTCTACCTCTACTACCTGTATGTCATCTTCCATCCTGCAGTACAGACTACTCAGAAACTGAGACATACACTCCTGAAATTTTTCTATTTTTAACCTAAATGGCTCCTGAAGACATTTACTACCAAATATGTTCCATACTCCTTCAACTGTTGTCTTAGCTCTTCTTAACCTGCTTCAATTGATCAGTAGCCATCTAAGGAAATCACAGCTGTTGTTTCAATAGCAGTCAGTGCTAAAATGCAGAGGTAACGTGGTGGCCACTTGACTGTCTTAAGATTTTGGCTTTATGTAGCCAAGGTAGCACAACCCCTGTGGGTGCAGGACTGCCCTCAGCACTTCTTTTAAGTGCCAAGACTCTCAGTTTTTTGTTAAGAGTCCTGGGCTTTTTCCTCTGCAAACTAACAGAAGCCTGAGCTTTTGCACCAGAACTTGATAGTCTATATATTGAGTTCTTAGAATGGTCCCAGGTCTGACTGGAAAGTTACCACATTCCAGGGATCATTCCCAATAAAACTCTAATATGAGACTATCCTGTTATGCAGAGCAGGTCACTCTAATTGTATGAATGAAACTAAATTGCCCATTTAGCCTCAGAGGCAGAGTTTCTTTCCAGTAGAGGCACATCACATCTCTTCAGGAAGGCCTCTGCCTTTGGCCTGCATTCTTGCTGCTCAGGAATACGCTATTAACCAAAGGAAACTGTGTTTGCTGAGATTTACTTAACAATGGATCCAGATCATCTCGAGTCAGTGACTTATTTTTATTAGCTTATGTTGTTCCCTTGGTATTCGCCTACCACAAGCAAGAACACTGCAGATTTTTATGGTTCTTTATTTCCTTTTATTTTCTTCACAACAGAGGGGTAGGTTGTCAGGTTGTATAAATGAACATATGCTTGAAGGATCCAGTTAGTAGCACACCTGCTTAATACTCATTCCCCATGTTTAATTTCAGACCAAGATTCAGCTTTAATACATTCAATGTCTATCATGTTGACTTTTACCATGTTTATTCTAGAACACAATGTTGTGTTCACTAACAGAAGTCAACATATTTATATTGACAATACCATTAATTTGGCAATCTGATATGAAATATCAATAAAATCATCTTGTACCCATCTCATATATATATACGGTTTTAAAAATTACATTTAACATAACATATTGAATGGTTTTAACTATACTGAGCTCAAGTCCTTCATGTGTTTATTACTATTAATATTCTATCAAACCTGTGGGGCAAGGAGGTTATGATTTATGTTCAATATTAATTTTTTGAGAGAATTGTTTGAACATATTTTTAAAGAAAGTGTAAAGTTAGAAAAGGTGAGGTGCTTATATCTGTATGTGCATGAGATAATAGGAAAATTATATATCTTGTATGACCTTACTTCTGCTGAGCATTTTTCTTGGTCAGGCATATAATGCTGTGGCAAATACAGTGCCCTGGTTTCATACAGTGTGACCTTTCAAGAACTTTTAAGACAATAAAGAATCCAGAAAGATGAAAATAGTAAAAGAAGAAGTGACTACTCATCATATTATTATTATTCTGAGAATCTAGCAATTTAGCCAGAATAAATAAAGAACACATTATGAAAAGACTATTCCTGTCCTTCCAGATTTTTGGGATTTAGACCTAATAAGTGCTTTTTAATTGTTCCATCCTGCTGTCTTTTCTACAAGCTTACTTTTCAAAAAATTACCTTTGCATGCTAAGACAATAGCACTGCTTTTCACAGAACAGAAGTGCAGATACATATCAATTAAGGGATTAGAGGAGTAAACACAGTAAAACAGAGGCAGATGCAGAAAAGAAACATACAGGGCAAAATTTCTTGTTGATTTCAAGGGTTAAAATCTAACATTAAGACTCCTGTCTCCTACTCCAGCTTCCTTATTACCAAAGTAATGCTCATATATAATCATCAGAGAGAGCTTAGGATGCAGAAAATCTCCAGAGCCAGACAATTTCCAGGACAAAATTGGGAATTTGCAGCTGAATGAGAAGTTAGTCTTTCTGATCAAGCATTCTTACTCATTTGAAGATGACCAGGGTAAAACCTCTCCAATATGCTCCTTTGAATATATAATCTGAATATCAATATGAAAAATATAAATTATGGACATGTGAGAAAAAAAAAAATTGCTCAATAAGCAGAACACTGCAAAAACATGAAGACTTTGGGTGATTGAGCAATGTAGACCTGCATTTAAAGATGAAAAAGAGAGAATGGAAACATATGGCAAGTAGCATGGGATGCCTTCTGCATAGATGTATCCCATAACTCTCAGCTCATCAGTTCTTTAAAAATACAGGGGATTTTGGAGATCCATTAAACTGCTGCCTCTAGATCTGTCATCTTCATAAAATGACTTAACTCCAGTATAGTCAACTCAGTCCTGTTCATAACTGAGTAACACCTGTCCTAGCTTTACCAAATTATGCATTAAAAAAAATCTATGCTCGTTTGTTTTCACTTGATTGTTTTTTGATATAAGTTTCTGTAATATCACAGTTATAATACAATAAAATTTTTTTACAGGTAACAAAAGGGGGTGGACTAACTAGTCAGTGCATACCTAATTCTAACAATGAAGGCAGCATACAATTTCTAATCCCCAATTACTCTGAATTTTAACATTTCAATCTTGTATGCAATCAAAACTAGGGAAGATGCTTTACTCAGTCTATATCAGCATATACTTTTTATATGCTTATATATATTTCTTTGTAATTTAGCCTCAGATACTTTGAATCTATTGCCTTCTGGTTATCACTGTGAGAGGACACACCCATCGACTGTGGCACGAGTTACCACCAATCAGCTTCTCCAGCAAATTTCCCATGAAGTATGCTGATGGCCCAAGTAAATGCAATTTAGTTTATTTTGTAAAGAAAAGAAGTAAGTTACTGTATGTCCCTTGGAAAATGGGAGAGTGGTCTCTGTGAATTCAAGAAAATATGGTCTGAGAGAGCTTTCATGTAAGAAGACTAAATTTGTCGGAAAGCATAATTTATTGCAGATCCAGCTACAGATAGGAGAGAATTCACAGGGGTTTTAAGACTCCAAAGAATTGAATTACTATTTATGTTCAAGACATTTTTCCATTAAATTGAATGGACTTCTATGGCAGAAACTATTCTTACAATGCAATGCTATTCATCATTTACACTTCAAGCATAGGATTTTAAGGCTCTGTTTAGGCTCTGTTAAGTAGAAATTGTTCTGATGGACAGTGAGATCATACACAACAAGGGAACTGAATGCCAGAGACACCTTGATTTTGACTGCTTAGTATTCAATGAGGTACTATCTGGAATAATCTAAAGACAGTATTTCATGTTTTAAAACTAAGTTGTGTACTATTCATACAGCAGACTGACTTTTTTTGTTGGTTTATTTCTACATTAAACCTTGAGCTGTTTAGGTGAGATACTGTTTTAAATTGTGCTACAGTCCTGTCCTCTGAGGCAGAGAGTGTATCCAGCAGGGTAGGAAAGAAATCAGCTGCTATTGAGCCAGGCTGGCAGTGCGTGCTCAGCAGCACTCTGGGTTAGGCTGCTGTTCAGTAGCGTGGCTGATTCCAGCAGGTGCCACAGTAGCAACTTTAGGAACACTGGAAAATAGGAACATATGCTGAGGGGAAAACCCTGGCTAATTTAATCCCAAACTCTATCTGTTTTCATCAACCAGTTCTTACTTTTCCTCTTCTTCTCTTGATCAAGCTGATATTAAGAGCAGGAAGTCTTTTTTGTTTTGTTTTGTTGTTGTTTTGGGTTTATGGGATATTTTGGGGGGATGAGAGGGAAGGAGATTGCTTGGGTTTTCTTATTTCATTTGGTTTGGTGGTTGGGTTTTTTTTTGTTTGTTTGTTTGTTTTGTTTGTTGTTCTTTTTTTACATCTATTCTTACCCAGAGGCTGCTCCAGATCTCCTGTAGAAAAGCTTTTTCTAATTTCCAGCCACATTCACTCAAAGACTGCTTATTCTCCATTTGCTGTTGTGCAATGATCCATATTAAATTGTTCTTCCTCCCTTCCATTTGTTCACCTGACACATTCATATCCCTCCCCTTTAAACATTTGTCCTAGAAACTCTCTTTAGATCAAATGGACATGAAAAAATGAAGAGAACACTCAGAATGCAGAATTTGTATCTTGTGAAGCAAGGGGGCTCAAATATCCTGGCAGTAGTTCTCCCAGTCACAAAACCCCTCCTCCAGCCTTTTCTCTTCATAACTCATCTGTGGGGCTCCCTGGAGTAGAAAGACAGTAAAGCCTGTGTGACTGCTCCATGAGCTTTGTCTCCTGTTTATCCCTTGATAAGGAGTATTCAAGGTGCAGCTTATACCTGAAGAAAGAAATCTTTGAAGTGTGCTGCTTGAATTTCTATGCTGTGTGACCCAGTGTGATCATCACTGTGAATAGTGGCAGCAAAACACATAAGGTCATGTGTATAAGAGAAGATTTACTTACCTACCTACACAAATTTTGGGGNCATCATCAAAATACATTTCCATGTTGATTTGGATACAAAATAGCTTCAGTATTAGTATAATTTCTCTTCTCAGACTCTTTCAGGAGATGGCTCTTTCAGGAAACTCTTCTGTATCTTACTTAAAAATTCTTCACAATCTTGGCATCCTGTGGAACTACATAAAGATGTAAAATTCTAGTGCAGACTTGTACTAGTCTAGAAGAGAAGGGTTCCAGCAATAGCAAGTGTGTTGCAAATCATTGGTTCACCTAAATGAGATTGCATTGGACAAACAAAAATGTCATCATTTTGATTTGTTGTCCATGACTCACCTTCTAAAGAAAAGTCAGATCACAAGAGAAAATTAAACATTTGTCAAGGAAATGAAGAATCTGCACCACTAAAATGAGTTGGTGATTGTTTATGGTTGTTCTCAGACTTCAGTTCTGTTATGCTGACCCACTTGCAGACTTGAATGGAAACGGATCACTCTTCTCTGTGAGGGTTTCAGAGTCACATCTAAAAAGTTGTTTTTTAGAACCAAGGAGAGGTTTGAACTGACAATAACCATGATGTATCCTTTATTCTACCTGTTAACATCCTACCTGTTACTATGCACTGTGAAAAATAGCGCTATCTCAGGACAGGCACTTCAGGCACTTCGCTAGAAAAAGAAAAATGGCTGCACCCAAGCCTTTGGTGGCTGAATAAGGATCAAACATTTAATCAGCAAGCAGGTCTGCCTCCCATGCTCTCCTGCAATTACAACGTTCAGTTTACTTTTTCTATTAAAAAATAATTGTATTGTTCAAACAAAAATAAAGCCATTCAGAAAATGTCTGAATTTGGCTTTCAGACTCAGATTTTGAATGCCTGGTCACTGCTTCTGAGTGATGTATAATGGAAATTGAAAGATCAGTGCTATTAGCACATCAAAAACATTTCCATCCACATCTCCTTCCCAAGATGTTGCATGGATGAAGTACCAGCAGACAATGTGTGTCACATGTATTATCTATGTGTCAGAAAGCTGTTCTCTGATCAGAAGGAGCAGCCACTCTGAGGTTGTAGATATGCACACACTATTTATTACAGGCAGTATGGAGCTCAGAGTCTCCCAAAAAGCATGTAGGGACAACACTGAGATGGCCTGGCTGCCCAGGATTAGCACTTATCTTTTGAGTGTCCAGTGGATGGTCCTCCATCATGTCCCACTTGAGTGCCTGAGCCTCCCTGGCCCTGCTGCTGTTGTGATGCCACACACAGGCACAACTAATCTTGTCATCTTGCTCCCCAGAGGGCAAAGGGTTCCTCAGCACATGCTTATTCTTGCTAGGACTCTAATCTGCAACAGAATACTGTTGGCAAGGATATCTAACCTGTCAATCTTTTTTCAGAAGTCATGGGTCATAGCACAATTATAGCAATAAAGGTTATAAGTTAAAGTGGAGCCAGAGAATGAAACTTCCAGGAGTTTTGAGACATTTAGGTTGTCTTTGAGAAGCATTTGAAAATATTCTCCATTAGAGTATCCTGACATTTGCCTACAGGTCTGCCCCAGTGAGGAAAGATGCTAGTCCAAAATCAGTAACTGCAAGGCAAAATTCCTTCCTACATTTCCCCCAGTGAAACAATAAACATGAACACAGGCATTCACCCTAGCAGAAAAATCTGCCAAATCTTACTTTGTGACCACACATGCAGGTGGTTCAATTTAATTCTCAATAGTTCTTTCCACAAAGCTAAAAAAAATTCCCCGAAGGAAGAAGTGCTTGAGTCAGCTCCACAGAGAACAGAAGTTTATCCTATTCACAAACTGGGATGAATCTTCTATTGAGATGCTAAGTGTTGTTTCATTGCTTTCCATACAGCCTTTCCATAAGATCTAAAGAACTTTTTATGCCACATTTATATTCATTGTGAGATTTTTGCCCCTGGCTCTCCAGCTGTTTCCTTGCTTACATCCTGAGGCAAGAACTGCTGAACTTGGGGAGCAGGAAGATGGAGTTATTGACAGGGACAGACAATTTTAGAGTGTGTACACCACAGAATTGGCTATCCAGATGTTCCAGGTAAGGGACAAATCTCAAGAGCAGAAGTAATAACCAGCACAGACTAAGAGAACACAGAAAACTTGAAAAGGACCTTTAAAGGTCAAGAAACATGTATAATACACAGTGAGACTGAAATCTCAGTAGATAGCAGTGAAGAGTACTGAGTGTAACATGGATCTGGATCCTACTTAGTGAAGAAAGAAAGAAATTAGTAAAGAACAGGTGAATTAAAAGGCTACAGTGATAAATTCTGGAAGTATGGAATAGCAGAGACGGACACTGAAAAATAAATGTATTAGAGTCACTTTTAAAAAAATAAAAGTGGATTTCTAATAGCTTTTGATTATTAGATATTTGTAGCATTTGAAGAATGTAGTCTTATAAGGAAAAGTTTTTCAGCCTGATTATTAAAAAAGATATTACAGAAGCCCTACCTTAAAAAAAGTGTTAGCATTTAAAATAATTCCATTATGTGCAATAAATAATGGCATAGGAGCAACAACAACAAAAAACCACACTAAACCCAGGTTGTTTTCTTTCCCTATCTGCAACTAGAATTTGCTTCTGAAACACTCAAAATTATGTGTGGTTCAACTAAATCTCCTTGATCTAGAGACAACAGGAGATAAGAGCCAACAATTGGGTGATGCCTGTTTTCCTGCTCCTCCTTTCTGATCCTACACCATGGTCAAAATCAGTGAAAGGGCCTCTGGCTGAGCAAGAACAGATAATCTTGAAAAGAAAGATCAGCTTTCCCAGTCGGGTGTTCATTGGATCTGGAGATCTGCATGTGAAGAGGAAAGAAGGCAGACAACTTTTGATGGCAATGGAAGGTCACACTATTTGCTGCATGTGGCAAATCTACTGGAGGCTTTCTTACTTGCAGCACACTTACTAATACAAAACTATGGTCCTAATGAGGAAGGTACTGTTGAGTCAACTGCAAGTCTCCAAAAGATTTTATTGCTGTTACAGATAATTTGAAATTTCATCATATCCTGATCAGTAGCCTTAGTATTTAAAAACTAATTTTGTTTAATAGTTTTTGTCTTTTTTTTTTTTTTTTTAAAGAGGCAATTTTCTACTATATAAAATTTCCCTAAAATTATTTTCAGCAATTCTGTTTATGGAAGATGCATAAATATTAGAGTAGCATACTTACTGGCACCACTGGTGTCCTCTGGTAAACAGAAAGTGGACATTTCAGTAATGCCATAAATATACATTCAAGGATCACATCTAAGAACTCTGTAATTCAGAGGATACAGGCATTTTTAATAGCCATTTTCTTGAGGAAAGCACTGGGTTTAGATGAGACTTTAAAAACGCTATTAAAATATTTCTCTTAATTTAAACATTTTCTGTAGCTCCTTCCTCCGTGCAGCCTTCCAGGGTGAGGTATTTGTGCACAGAACTGGCATAGCATAGAGATGGACAAGGAGGAATTTTTTTTCTTTACTGGGATGTCAGTAGCTGCTGTATGCATCTCCACCCCAAACTGCTACATATACTAGGCATCCAAACTAGGACTTAGTTGGCTTTCAGTCCTCTAAAAGGACTGAGTTTTTAAGAACACACAATGTCCCATTCCCCTCTCACCCTTAGGTACCCAAATTTCCCCAGTCAAGTGCATTGAATGCCTATTACTCATGCTTGAAACTACATCCTGCTAACTAGGTCACAACCAGCTCTCAGCAGGGCGTGTTGTCTGCCAGAGATCTCAGAGGAGTTGGTCCAGAAGACACGCTGAGAGTGTGCTTCTCATTTTCTAAAAGAGCTGAACTCATCACGAAACACCAAACCCAAATGAACTGTCATTCCAAAACAAAGCCAGAGAAGGGGGCTGGTCAGATCTACCTCCTGTTTCATACCTCCTGCCCTCACCAAAACTCTTGCCATTTTCTCAATTTTTCTTTCATAAAATAAAGGAGGAGTGTCAGGTTCAGCCAGGATGTGATACACCTGAGTTCATCCAATGTGAAGCTGAGGGAATTCAGATCTTCCCCTCCCCACCACAAAAAGTCTGCCCTAATCACAAGTTTTGAAGATGCTCAAAGACAGAAACATTCTCCACTATTACCATTGACACTATGCTGTTTTTTAAAAAAATCTACCCAAAACCCCATCAAACAATTAAAAAGAAATTAGCCAGTATCCACCATTACAATGTTCACTGAGGAATAGGAACACCTTAATTTCTGCCTTTTTCTAAGCACCAAAGAGTGTGGGGGCCCTATTATTTAATCTTTGCAATGCAGAATAAAAGCAAGAAAGTTCATCCACCATCTCATTTTACAAAGCATGTTCTAGTCCATAATGTGTTTTTTTTAAGGAATGACTCAGGGTCCCAAATCTAGGTGAGGGCTATGGCTGCAAATCTCAGTCATTCTGCAGCCCAGGCTGGGTATTTCCATCCAAGGATGGAGACAAGGGTAAAGCACTCTCTTGGTCACCAATAATTTGCTCCTAGTTGTGCAGCATTTTATGCAAGTCTAAGCTGGAACTGCTGTCCGTCTCTCTCTGCCACATATAAGTGACTGCAGTTAATCAATTTGGAGAGTTAATCCTCCTAAAAGCTAATCATTGCTTCTACAGAGTTAGTTTTCTACCACAAAACCTGCAGGAGTTGAAGGACTGATGGCTTGAACTTTATTTGATCAAAGTAGCCAAGGAGCCTCATGCTTGGGATGCTGCTTCTCAGAATACATTCTGAGGTGTCTCATGTTGTCAAGGTATTGTAGATGGCCAGGTACTTTACACAAGGCTGTTCTCTTCTGCAAGGGTGAAAAAAATGCAAATCCAACAAAAAACTTACAAAAATGCACACACACACACACATACACACACACACACACACACATACACACCCCCTCCAAAATCCACAAAAACCACTCTGAAAGCAAATGGCTCATAGCCTCTCTGCACCCAGAGCTGTCAGGTCTGAGTGGGAACAGCTTTGGGGAACCCAGAACTCCTCACAGTGCACATGCTAGAAGCAGAAGGAACATCACACAGGCTTTCTTATTTCTTCATTTTGGTAAAAGTGCGCATGTAAACTGATATTTTTTTTCCTTCTGGTGTTCTGTTTATTGGGCTGCAGTTATAACTGTCGTGATTATGCTTGTGTTTAATATTTTTTTATCTTACAAAAATATGATCATATGCAATAGGACTAACTTATTATAAATAACTGAATCAAAAGCTTAAAAAAGTGGTCAACTTACCAAATATTATTCAAATAAATAGGAAAATGTAATTAGGGTGCACATTAAAACCAGCACAGTCTATGTGCCTACATGAGACAAAGACTAAACCTACAGTAAATTTTGCTTAGAACAGACAGCCTACCAAGTTCTCTTCACAGAACTGGACATCCTTAAAGGTGCTTATCCTTGCATAGAAGTTTGGCAGCCCTATGTTTATCCTAAACCTGTTATTCCACAGCTTCTTTCTCTCTTGTGTTTACTAATTATAGTATAATAAAGTCTCCTTAAACTTCACCTGGGTGAAAATACTCACCAAACCTGGATGCTAGGTGAACTGAAGGCAGACCTTTTCTAAGCATTTCATCTAACACAGCTTTTGTTCAGGGCAAAGATGAACTCTTCTGAGAGTTGTGTCAGACAATTTTGAAATTGTTACTTTCTATAAAAAAATACCTCTTCTTTTAAAATCTTTCAAGTGCCGTGAGAACATAAAAAAACCCTGTAAGGAAATCACTTCCTGGTATCAGGACCCATGCTGATGAAAGCAGAGTGTGGATGGATTTAGAAGACTCCACTTAACATTTCTGAATTATCTGTCAGTCCCTGGTTCCAAAGACCCATGGAAAAGAAAATGTACCCCTATTCCATGAAATTATCAGTATGACAGGTGTCATATGTGGGAGATAAAAGCTGTTGTTTAAAAGTGATTGTAGGATTGAAAAAAATAATGTACATCAGGTTTGGTAATTCCAGACAGGGCTTCCTTAATACAGACAGGTACTGCCCACACAGCAGCTTAGAGAAATGCTGATAGCAAATTTTTACAAGGTAAAGTTTTTCTCTTGCCATTTACATTTCTTTTTGTATCTGTCATTATCATCTTGTCCAAGTGCCTCAGAATCTTAAAGTTCTGCTCAAGTCCAAGCTCAACTTTTTGACTATCTAATCAAAAAGGAGAAGCTCCTTTCTCCTCACCGTCTGTCACTGATTCTTCCACCTGGTTTTAGAAAGCAAGGTTCATGATGAGCAGAAAAGGTACTTACCCCTACATCTCTTACCTCCCCTGTTAGCTTTGTACCTGCTTACAGCTACATCCCCTTTGAGGCAACCTACCCGCAAGGGAGCCACTCACCTCAAACCTGGAAAAAATTTTAAATCAAATATACATTTCATTAAATGGAAAAATTATGTTTTATGAGAATATCTGAAATACATGATTTCACAGCCTCTGGTGTCCAAATCCTATTGAAAGAGGTAGCTTACTAAAAGATAACAAGCAACGATTTAGTCAGGTTTCTTAAATTCTAGGATAGTCAGCTGCTGGGTCATCTGTTCTAGAAAGTTTGATGCTTATGTTCTTTAGTGGAATCTGAGCACTTGATCTTGAAATGCCTCTGGCTTATCTATTGAGACACTGCCAGATGTGAAGAGTTGCAAAATCTGGGAAAGTGTTCACATCTCCATAACCAGATTTTCTATTTAGTTGATATAAACATTAACTCTATGCTGTTGGATTTTTTTTTTTCCTTGGAGTAATGTCTTGCTTATACACTGATAAATTTGGGATATGATAGAGCAGTGAAGATGAACACTGAAAGATAAATCAAATAAAGAACTGTGTGGTCTGTTAGGGGAATGGAACAGCAGAGAACCCTGCTAAAACCAAAGTGCAATAAGTGAGAGGGATTTTTTTGCTAAATTAAACTTTAATTATAAGGATTGCACCAGGAGCTCAGAACTTAATTCTTCAGTTAAAAAGCATGCACGCATTTTTGTGTGAGTCTAAGAAACAGACTGAACAATTTTGTGAAGGTTCTCATGAAAGTGACACAAATGGACAGAAATGGGAATAAGTGAGGAAGCAATATTTCTATCCATTGCTGCAATAACTTAGATGGAAAAGGAGACACCATTAAAAGAGAAAGTGTGATAAAAGCCTATCACTAGACCACTAAGTTTGGCTTGCACTTTGTTGTAAAAGCTAGGGATCATCAGTCTGAGTGTTCTGAAAGCTTCTCCATTCATCAGGACTCAAAAAAGCAGTTCCTACATTTTGTTATGAGTCAAGCCAGCAAAATGTTTTTAATGGGCTCTCAGGCTTGATTTTGGAATTATCATAGTGTCACTTATGGTAAAACTAGAAGAAATAATAGCATCTGTCTTGAATATAGCCATCTTAGCCCCATTACACCATAGCAATGCCATTAGAAGCAAACTGGTTTTCCTGTCTTCTCTGCCTATTAAATTATCTTCCCAAGTGATAGCATTCTTACCAGGAAAATTTGCCAAACACATCTACAGAATGATTAACTGTTTATATATTACTTCAATTTCTCCATCTATTGCAGTTTCTGATTTCCTTTAATTTATATCTTGAACATCACATCCGAAAGGTAATTTGTTGCCCCCATTTGATAAAAAATACCCTCTGTATCTGAAGGAAACTAATGTTCAACTTGCATCTAGGTTGGTATGAGATAGTTGGGAGATTATGGATCAGCGACTCCAAATTTAAAGAAATTCATCTTTTCAAGAAACTGTGGTATATGAAGTATGTTGCTGGACTTGGGGTTGAGGTTATGGTGTTAGGGTTTATTTTAAACGTCATCCTTCAACCTTTCCCAAAGGAAGCTTATTGAAGTAACCCATGTAAACTGCAAGTGTGCCCACAAGGTAAGTAATGTCAGCTGTCACTGAAGAAAATGTTTGTGTGCAATGGTGTAGACCATTTAGCATGGGATGGAACACTGAGTCTCTTTCATATCACTTGGGGAACCAAATATGACATGGTGCTGGAGAAAAATGTATTGTTCTCTTGAATTGCTCTCTGCAGCTGATCCTTCATAAACTCACTTGAACTAATGGACTTTGATAGGTAAACTACCAGAAAGGCATAGCTTCAGCAGGACTCCAGACTGAGTGGTCTTATTCGTGAAATCTGAGGTCAGTCTGTTGTAACTACATGGCTGCTGAACCTCACTGACTCAAATCAGTTTCCTGACATGGTAAAGCATAAACCATCTTTCTTTTTGCCAAATGGTTGTGAGCTGCTCACCAGTGCCCCACAGTAGATATTTCTGTGACTGAAGCATAAGCACTCACTGGGTAACAAGGCAGGAATAATCCTGACTCATTTAGGAGACAGGGTGTTTCCAAGCTGTTACTTGGCCTTTGGTAGAAGTAATCACTTTGCTTCTGCTTGTTCTATGGCAATTTGATATCTTGTTATCAACCTTCTTGACTGTCAAGAAAATAAGTAAAAAATCTGACACCTGTGCCATTCTCTCATTCTTTGTAGGAGTGAAAAATTCAAGTAAAAAATCCATTCTGTTTTAAGAACCCAAAACTCCACTTCCTTCTAGGGTTATTTGGGGTTATTATATAGGCTTATTGATGTTTATCTCATGTGTTTGGAATCTGATTCTATGCAAATGCATGAAGCTGTTTTCTTACCAAAATGTGTCTTTGCAAATGGCTAGGATGGAATTAAACCAGAAATATATTTGGGCAGCTTTATTGGGTCACTGGTTGAAAGGATTATTCTTTGATCTACACTACAGCTGCTCTTTAAATTATGCTTCTTCTCTAACAGCTCATATAAGCTTTTGCTCACTGTTCACTTTCTCATTTTAAAATACCAGTTTATATAGCTTTTCTAGTTTAAAGTAAAGGGATGGTAAATGGTGCCGAATAATTTCTAGATGTATTTATGATTCAGCAACACTAGAAAACAGCTATGCAAATAACAGATACTTGCCTTGTGAAAGAAATACCAGGGTAATTTAATAATCTTTGAACCAGAACTTTTCAGACACCAGTCACTTTGTATCACTCAGTTTTGCATCTCTGATCCATTCAGTTGGCCAGAGAAGAAACCTTTCACCCAGTTCAAGTGCTGAGGTGCAATCAGGATGAAATATCTTGTCATAGCATGCAGTAAATGCGCTTGTAGTCACTCTATTGCTTTATGGATGAAGAGGAGTAATTTTTGTTTCACATATAAGATTTCTTTTTGCACAGGTTTACCATGAACATCAGATATTATAATTATTATAATATATCAGGTATTATATTATTATAATATTATATTTTTCCACTTACGGACTCTTTGAAACTACCTGACTGTGTGAAGCTCTAGCTTTTCCTCTCCATTATGCCCAAAATGTGCCATTCCTTCAATTCAATCATCTAGCTGTCTATTGGTGCACTCAAAAGGAATTGGCCTGATTAGCAGAGGTAGCCTAGATGTCTGTAACAGAAGAGATTACATTGTCAAGAAGTTCTAAATATTGTCATTTTTTTTTCTTATTGTGAAATACTCAGAATAACCAATTTACTTCTAGCTGTCATTATTTGCCTTTTTTACATACTAGTGGCATTCAAGTATAATTGTTTTATTAATGGAAAAGCTTTGGTAACTAAAAACCTTCATTAGTATTCATTCTAAGCTAAATACTAAGCTTGCTATGGGGGAATACTTCTTTCCTATAAAATAACCAGGTATAACCAACTGAATCACTAGCAATTAATTGATTAGAGACAAAATTAAGGTATCTATTTACATCATACAAAGCAAGCAAATACGGTTTGGGTACAAGAAGAATTCTCAATGTATTCACTAAGTATTGGTTTGGCTTTTTTTCCTAACCAAGAATTTATGAATTCTATAGCTCGAGCTCTGCTTTCTCCTCTGAATTGTTCACCCATTTTTAGCTGTACTGCAGCCGTTTTCACTATTCATGTGGAAACACTGAGGGTGTTTTCAGCACAACTGCTTGAAAACACAATAAATAGGGTTCCAGAGGAGAATGAAACTTTTAAATCTAGAAAATTATTGGTTTATAGGCAAGTAGGAAATGGATATTATCATAAACATTTTGTATTCTACCTTTCACTTGCTGGGATCTCTAGGAATGTGTTGACACAGAGTCCTGAATGATTCGATTCTAAAGCCAGAAAGATTTGGCTGTTCCATAAGCATATTACTATTTTCAAAACTGTTTCTGCCTTGAATAGTGGAAAAAAAAAGTCTTAAACATAAGCATCCTTCATACATGGGAAAATATGGGTATTTGGTTGGACTTAACGAAAGAAACTTTTGTTATACCTTTATTTCAATTCATAATATAAATTGATTAATTTGAACTAAAGATTAAAATAAAAACTGCTCTTCATTGATACAAAACAAAACTAACTAAATAATTTCACTAAGATATGTTGGCAACTTCCAAACTTGTTATAAAAGATCTTTTTTAAGACATCTTTAAAAAACAATTGTTTCAGCAGTCAGTTTTGATTCTAGCAATTGTAGTCTTTTCTAATAAATATTTAGTTGAAAACTTCCTGACCATATCTCTACTAGATTGATATGGGAGTTGTCTAGAAGTTGGCACTGTGCAAAAGAAATACGATATTTGTGTAGTCGAAGGAAGAAAAGAAAGCTGGGAAGTGAGGGCTTAAAAATTAAGGTGGTGTTATCTCAGGCAACTTCTTTCCCAGGAAGATCTCATAGTGAGCAGAAAGCATTACTGGTTTTGTTTGCTGTGACTGCAAGGGGAAGTAGCATGGCCAAACTGGGATGGCTATTTCCCTGCCCTGGAAAGCATCTGCACATCTCTGCAGGACATAGTATATCAGCATGCACAGTGCCAGTAGTTGAAATTTCATGGGAGACTGGTGCCATAAATATCTCTTTTTGATGAAAAAAGATTTAAATCTTGATTTTCCTTTACTCCTTGGGATAGCCTTTGTGACAGTGATGCCCAACAAAAACTTTACGTTCTGCTAATTGCAGAGCTAAAGAAAACTCTGTACATGAAGAGAATTGCAGAGCTTCCTGTTCCTCTTGAAATACCTTAATAGAATAATTACTTTGCCAATTATTACAAATTAGCCCTGCTTATAAAGAATCCACCCATTTTTAGTCCAAATTTTCAAGAAATTAAGGGGCTCTTCTTTGCTGCTGTTTCACCTCCCACCGGATATTACTGCTGCCTGAGCAGAGGCATTGGCAAGGTGCACTGTCACAGAGCAGAGGTGCCATTGGAAGAACAGTGTCAAAAGAGTTGGGTATGTGTAGGATGAGTCGGAATTCCTGCATTCCTAGGATGAGGAAATGAGATGCTGGAGAGATTTCAAACCTTTTTATTCCTCCAAATCAAATCCTCTTTTTTTGGATTCTTTCTGCTAGAGTACAGCAGAGGAATAGTGATTACAGTCTCCCTGTGCAATTCCATCTTTCTAACCATAGACATTTGGGGGGAAGATATAATTAATCTTTTTCTTGTGCACTTGAGAATGCCTTGGGATATTCTCCAAGTCTCATCTTCAGCAGATACCTTTGTTCCCCAGGGGGAATTTATTCACTGCCACAAATCACTCACTTTGAACATCCTAATCAATATGTTTCAGGAGAGTTTGAATAAATTATGCTGGGAATCTCTGGTGAATAATTCTTCTTCTAAAAGGAAACAAACTGTCCTTGAGAAGGTGTGCATCATGTGTAATTCCAGAGAATGAAAAAATGACAGAGATACCTGAATGCCTGGTTCACTACAGCAACTACTCTTCAGCGTGAATTTTAGGCAATAATAAAACAAAAAGACAGAAGATACTCAGGTTTTTAGTGTAATGGCAGAGGTTGTTCTTTCAACCATAACAGCAGTCTCATTTGCATAGGCCTTGCTGACTTTAAAGCCCTGGAGGAACCAAGAGTATAACAGATCACCTTCTCAGCCTCAATAGATCATGAAACAAAGTCTTCAGTCTTGAACTGCTGAATGAGAAGTAGGTGGAGATAGAGACAGAATTATTAGAAGTGCCAAAGTGGTGGCATTCCTGATTAGTACAAGAACACCCAGGCTCACCACACCTCTGCAAAGGAAGAACACCTACAATAGACTCAACAGAGTAGTTGCATTTACCACTAAATAAGAACATCAGAATTTGGCCTTTCGGCACTAAAATTTCAATTCATTAATACAAATAATAGTTTCAATGCAGGCAATTAAAACAATGAGTGATGAGAATAGGAAAGTACCCACTCCAGTAAAATTATTCTTCTGCATTAATTTGAATTTGAAAAGAACACAAAGCTGATAGAAGTGACAATGGACTTTTTGAGCATTTTTTCTGGCTCTGTAACATAAATTAACTTGCACAAAAATTACAGTTTCAATCCAACGGTAATCTGCCTTACTTAAATATGTGTTCATTTCAGATGTTTGAAATAACTGCATAACTTCTGACCTTTAATTATAACAACTCCAGTCAAAGTACAGTAATTTCACGATTATAAGCCACACAATTTTGACTAAAATTTTGGTCCAAACCTGAAAGTGCGGCTTATAATCGTGAAATTACTGCATTTCAGGTATTACTTGCAGAATAGCACCTTTCCATTGCACCAAGATCTTTTCTACCTGCTGTTTCCTATGAGGCACTTCCAGTAATGGGACTTCAGTGATACATTGTGCGGTTTAGGCAGTGAGGGAAAAGCAGTACATCAGAGGAGACAAATCTTGCAAATGATCCCAGCATTTGGGAAACTGATGAATCACGGCATCAGTGGAGGAAGCAATCTAATGTTAAACTGAACAAATCTGAGAGGAGGCAGGGAGAGGGGAGAATTCCTCCAACCACAAACTTAGAATATAACTAGCAAACTCTGTCCACCACTACCACACCACCAGAAACCTTTGGTGTTGCAAAAATTCTGTTTTCCAGCAGTCACAGGGAAACTTTGATTTGGCAGAACATGTTGTTCAGTAATTTGCAGCAAGACACAACTGTTTACTTCTGCAGTATTCTTTTGGATTTTTTTAAACTATCTGCTATGAGCAGCAATACTTAATTTGAGTCTTCTTTTTCTGGGAAAAAAGTACAGTCATAGTTGGGAATATTATTGAGTAATGCACTCAATGCACAAGTGTTTCAGGATAGAGCAGGTTATTTTGAAGTTTTGTTTATGGATAAATAAATCACATGTAAGATACCTGGTGTGTTCACAAGAACCTGAGCAAGAGTGTCCAGCAATATCATCTGAATAATTTTTCATAAGCCATTTTTTGTTTCAGCTGAATTTCTTCTAAGAACGCATGTTACTAGTGGAGCACACAACTTCCAGGTTCTCCTCATTTTCATTAACTAAATTCAGATTATCTGTAATGATGAATCAACTTGAAAAGAACTGCCTGCAACATGCCTTTAAGCACTTCCTGCTTGTGATTGAAAGCACTGTCTTGACATGGGAGGGAAGGGCTGGAAGATGTATTTACATAAAAATAGAAAGAAAATCTTCCTCATGTTATCAGATTCCTGCCTCCTGCAGTAAGAATTGCTTGTGGAGTTGTCTCAGCCTGTTCTGGGGGACCTTATTCCTGCAGTTCCCTATGTGGAACAGCATCCTTCTGTGGGCTGGAAGCAGGGATGGAGCCTGGTGGGTTTGAAGGAGAGAGGACATGGAGGGATCTCGCAAGGGATGCTGCCCTCAGACAGGCACCAGTCCAGAGATGACAAAGCAGTAATTGAAATTGTCACCTCAGCCTTAGGGGAAGAAAGGAGCAGGTCATGCTCCATTGAGAGCTGGAAGTCTGGAAATGGGAAAGACTAATACACTAATAAAGAAGTTTTAGATATTCTTCTGGTATTTTTACAGGAGTCAAATTTGCTATTTGAAAAGGAAGGTAGGGAGAAGCATTATGTTGCCAGAAGTAGGTGGTACTAAAGAATCTGTTGGTTTTTGTTATTTTAAACAACTCAAGCAGAGGTGGCTAATGACCTATGGTATGCTCAAACTAGGAGCAGTGCACAAAAATGAGCCCCAGAAACAAAAAATTTTATAATAAGATGTTACATGCAAGTACAAATGGAGTTATGGACTGGTCTAGATTTCAAAGGTAATTTGGGGAAGGTGAATTGAGATACAAAACCCCCCTAGGACTGTGGTTTGAGACAAATCCCTTGGTTTACTGAAAGATGCCTGATTGATTCTTATCAATATGTTTAACAGGCAAAGGAAGGGCCTCTGCCTGAAATTTTGAATTATAAACAGGACTTTTACTTTCTACTTCAGGTCTATTTCCAAATGCATTTTATTTATGTCCTCATTTTTCACAATGTCAAAGTCTACCATGAGCAGCACCCCACAAACATCATGAGTATTCCTGGCCAGTGTAGAAAAACCAGAGGAACTATGTTGGATTTTGCCCTTAGGATGACTCTGCAAATTTTAGGAAATGCAATGAGCAGAAGAATGCTTCATTATAGTCCAAGACAGCCCTGAAATAAAAGATGAATGGATTATTAACTGCAGATATATGGAGTGCTCCAACGTTGAATGCTGATGCACAGTTAGTCCTGACAGTATTTTAGAGAGAGAAAAGCCGTAGATAGTAACAAGTAACCAGAAACAGAGTTGCCCAGGTGACTTTTACCCCACAAGAGGACAGCTAGATCACAAACAGAAGAGGTAACTAAAGCCTGCAGCACAACTGGGGGAAGTATTCCTGTTAGGGCTTATATATGTTATGTCTTTTCTTTTTGTCTGTGAGCTGTTCTCCCTTGAGAAGCAGCTTCAGGTGACCTCCAGTGGAATGGTAGCCCAGAGACCTCTGTCCCCACATGCTCTGTGTGTCACCTGTGCCTGCCCCATCAGCCTCATTTGTTCCACTTCTGTGAGCTCCTTTCCAACAGCACAGGGCAGTTCTTCTCCAGAGGTTGTCTCCAAGCATAACCAAGTAGTTCCACTAGCAGTTTTTTGTTCTCCTTGTCTGTAATGTGGAATGAAGCCACTCCAAGAGATGTGTATTAGAACCAGCAAGGACTGTCAGAGTGGCGTTAGGCATTCTGACCTGTGTCAGGTGTGCTGGGAAGAAATGCTGTTTCAGCTGTGCATTCACTGAATGTACTAAAACTTTGCAAGAGGCATGAGTCAAATGTAAAACAACATGGAAGAACAATTTCATTTGAGAGCTCTTGAAACAAAGCAGTAGTCTCTCTATTGAGATATTTTGTGTTTAATGTCCCTCTCTGAAACCTCTGTTCTTACTTGTCATTGTGCTTAGTTGCACACCATTCAGATATCAACAAGGAAAGGCATAAAAGTAGAACTCTGAGGCTGCACAGTTGTGTTAAATATTCCTCTTTTGTCTCAAAGGATGAGGATTTATTTAGCTGTAGCAAATGTAATGTTTTTTACTTTGTGAAAAACTACAGTGTCAGTGGATCCTCTGCTCTACGTCATGAAACCTTAGAAAACCACTACTATGAAACAACTTATGTCTAGTGCTTAAAACACAGATAGCACTGCAGTAAATAAAATTAATTTCATTCAGCTTTCTGTGATTAATGTATTTTTAGGTTATTTTTCTAAAATCGTTTATACCTATAGTTTTTAGAGTATCTTCAGAGATGTCACCTTCTTCAGACTGAGAGCCTCATCTTCACTTTGCTTCAAATTAG
The DNA here is from genome assembly GCA_013186435.1 of Turdus rufiventris. Lineage (NCBI taxonomy): Eukaryota > Metazoa > Chordata > Aves > Passeriformes > Turdidae > Turdus > Turdus rufiventris. Next base: position 5,120,656 of record PYHW01010133.1, on the reverse strand, counting down.
AGAATTTTTGAGGATTCAGTACAGAAAGTACTACAATAATATGGATTTTTTAAAAATCCTATCATACAGAACATGTTGTATTTTTCATAAGAGGAAAGATAGGTCTTGGTGCGTAACAAGCTCTGCTTGCTACAGTGCCCTAATTTCCATTTTGCTCACTCAACTAAAGCTTATTCTCAACTAAAGCATTATTCTTTTATTGTAAAGGCGTTTAGAAGAAAATATACTAGAAAATGCTATGATAGATATTTTAAAGTAGCTGATTCCATATTGCCTATAAATATAGAACATACTCTACTTTTTGACTCAAAAGAATCAGCTGAGGCAAGTTAAAACAGAACATAAGAATTTTGACCTGAAATGAGTGCTTGATACGGCCCTAAAGATGGAAAACTTTAAATTATTATGTCTTATGTGACTAAAAAAAGAAAAATAAACATTTTTTTTCTAATTTTTGCCTTTTTTAAGAAGAGGCTTAGGTAGTTGTTTCTAATATTAAGCTTCCTCCTTAGCCTGCTGCAAAGCTTGGTAGTTTCAACCATATTTTCTAGGGTTTTTTTTGTTTCTCCTCCCCAAAGCACATGATGAAATGGCATAATTGACAGGACTGAATCTAGGCTAAATACTCCTGCCATAGGGAAATAAAACCACAGCTCTGCTAAACTCAATGTAGCTGGGCTAGAAAGCAAGCACTATTCTCCTTCCACACCCTTTTCCAGCAACAATCTTCCTTCTTTGCCTGGATGACTGAAGGTTGCTCTTGGATCATGGTTGTGGCTGGAAAAACCAGAAATTTGTTATTCCGTGATGGGTTATCAAGAGCTCAAAGCTCTTCACCATTCATCTAATTTCTGACTTCTCATGTTGATTTCCCAGCAGATAATCTTTGCTGTGTCTGCCTTTCTCTCTCCACTAATTTCTTGTATGTCATTCAATTTCAACCAAAGGACAGGTTACACTTTCAAAGACAATCTCAAAGGTAGAAAATTAGCCAGGTTCCTGGAAAAAAATCAAACTACCAAGTAAAGGAAAGAGGTCCTACTAAAGCTTTTGTGCAGAGAATCACAGCTGAGTATCTGGGAGAGGACAAATTGTGGGGAAGGCAGAGTTGCAGATAGCTGGATGGGTCAGATCTGCCATGCCCATAGTTCTTTTTAACCCACTTAATGCTGTGCTTAAGCATACAGTGAACAGACTTCCCAGAGCTCCTCCTGCAGAGTTCTTTTAAATTAAAACATTACCTTGTCATCTTATCATTGTAGACATTTTTTTTTTAATTCAGCAAAATCCCCCTACCTAAGTGTATTTCACTGGGTAGAGGATATATAAGGATACCTCTTTCTAAAAAGTTCTGTATTTTTTTTGTTTGTAACATAGGTAGTGAAGAGCAGAGAGCCCGTAAATGTATGGATATGACTATAGAAATGAAACTTTCATACAAAATTCACGTTTCCAGAGATTTTGAAGGTTTTAAGTTTTCACAGCAGATTTTCAGTCCCTTGCGGCTTAACATATTTTTTTTTACATTGGTATAATAAAAAGATAAAGAAAAATTATGAACTTCATATTAGAGGAGAGTAGTTGTAAGTTCCATTCTCTAAACTTCATAAGAACAAAGTTTTAAAAGTTGACCTTTTATGTAAGACTCTTCTGTAATTGAGTTATAAGTGGTATTCAAAGGGTTTTCTGTGTTTGGATGTATTTTGCTCTTTTCTAGTCATCAAATAATTTGCAAATCTTTTTCTCTTCTTAAGCTTTGAAAAAGTGCAGTAGCACCACAGCCTTCCGTAGGCACATATTGCTTCAATTGCTTTTCATAGAAAGAAAAGGGTGAACAAATTAAATTCTGTAATATCACTTACGATTGTTGTTTGTCCTTCAAAATAAAATATCCTTTCTGAGAAGGAAAAATTATGGATTCTTTCTATCAATTTTTTTATTTAGCATTTGTAGAAATTATAGATAAAATAACTCATATGCTTGGTAGGGTGAAAAATGAGAAAAAAAAAAGGAATAAAAACTTCTATATTGTTTTTTAATATTAAGTTTTCCATACAGCAATAACTGTCAGGTTCTGCAGGAAGACATAGTTTTTCTTTACTGTTGGAAAATATGAAAATACATGCACAGTTTGCTATAAAAAATTTGCTTACTGGGATGGTTGGCATTTTGTATTTTCAAACTGACACATTAAAAATGACCATAGGAAAAGAAAAGAGAGGAGAAGAAATAATTGGGTTTTGTTTTCTTTCTCTGAACCTCCAAACATTCCCTCCAACACACAACATGCTAGTTTTCCACAGTGGTTTCAGAACATCTTAAGCTCTCTGCCTCAGTGTGGTACTTTGGAAATTTCTGTGAACTGAGAGATAGCACTTAGACTTTTAAGTATTATGTGTATAATTTAGACTTTTGTCTTTTTACTTCACACTTGCACCATACTTCTATGTTTAGGAGAGGGGGACTGTGCTACAAGCGTTCACCAGTGAGTAGCTGTGAAGAAACCTATTCTTCCAGGCAAGCTAACAAACAAGACACCAGTGAGGATTCAGGCAGCTGAGGCAGATACTCAAGTTATGAGGTACACAAAGGAGGCTGCAGCTTTCTGCATGGGAATCCTTCCAGTAAGAGAAGGGATAAAATGAGGACAAAGGAAAGGAAACTTGCTTTCCCTCACTGAAAAGACAGGAAGTTCTCAAATGCTCTTATAATGGCAAGGGGATTTAACCTGGAAGTCTGATTTTGTTTTTTTCTCCACAAATCTGTTTTTATTTTCTGTGCTGCCTGGTGAGTTGTAGTGAGTCTTGCTGCAGCAGCATTAGGCACACATCTGCCAGCTGTATTGCTCTGCAGGTTTTCGGTTTCACAGCAGAGATGGCAGACACCTTAGCCAGGCAAAGAATGTGACCTCAGCAGTGGGAAGGAGGCTCTGGGAATGGAACTGAGCTAGGACACTGGTACAAATCAGGAGGAGGCAGACGGTGCCATGAAAGGCTGTCACTCTGCTATTGGCTGAGTGCGTCCTGTACCACTGGGTTGTTGCAGGTGAGTACAAATCAAAGCTTGAAGAGCACAGTGTCATAATTTTTTAAAACCTGTGATGGTTTTCTTCTGCTGTCAGAGAACCTTAGATGCAAACATCTTCAAGGTCTAGACCAGTAGCTTCCACCACACAGAGCTGTGTTGGGCTTGGGGTGTGGCTTGTCTTTTCCATGAGACCTAGGTTGACCTTTTGTATATTTCACCTCATAAATGTTGTTGCTGAAATGTTCACTTTGTTAACATATCAATATAGTTCAAGACATAGAGTAGCTGAAAGCTGTGTGCCTGATCTTCTGTGCATTAAAAAAGCCTCCCATTAGAAGTGTGGCTTTTCAAGCCATATGGTTTGTGTTGTCTCAGACTTCCACTCCAATTTCTTGCTCCAAAATGGTTCTGACCCAAGATTTATTCAGGTAAATTCATGTCTTCCATCCCTAGTTTTTCACTGTCTTTCTGTTTTCCCACTCTAGTCAACTGCCCTTTTTATTTCATGCCAGTTTTTCCTTGTAACTTGCAGAATAGCAGAAAGAGAAAAAAGAGCCCTTGACAGCTTCTCCCAGTGACTGTCCTGTGCATCAGTCTCCCAGCTCTCTCTGCACTGGTGAAGCCCTCAGCCATGTCTCAAAACCAGCTGTAAGGGACACAGAGCCTGGGGAAGGGAGAGCACCAATTACAGCATGTAGCAAAGCCTTGAGGAAGTATGTGTCCACAGCACTCACTCCAGCACATCCATATATCCATGAATCCTTCTGAGAGTAAAGACAAAGGGCCACATTCTTTTTATAAGTGGGAAGCCCTCACATGTGATAGACCATGAAGGAAGGACGTGATGCTTAGTATCAGCAGATGGAAAAATGTGTGTTGCTATATGCAACATGCAGGTAAACAAAATAGTATTAAACACTGAACAAGCAAGTACAGTGAAAGATTCAGACAGTAGAAATACAGGATTTCAGACAAAAAAAACCCTTCTCCAACATAGTAACCACAGGTTGTTCTAATAGCCTGTGCCAGCATGGGGGAAAAGAACACATCCCTTGCGCAGAGTAGAACTGGTTTCTCACTTCCTCAGACCAGCAAGCATCAGGACTGTCTATAAAAGCACAAGTACTAGGAGTTTTCTGTGAGTTTAAAAAAAGTAGCACAGCTTGTGGGAGAGAAGTGGAGATTCCTTACAGGTGGATATGCACCAGCCTGGCCACTCTCTGCCAAGGGCAAATCGTTCTATGGTCATGAAGTTCATAGAAACTGTAATGTGAGCAGAACATGGCAGCTAGACAAGCCCTACCCCTGCCTTTCATTCTGGAAACAGCCTATCTGAATGTAATGCTTGCATTCACCTTCTCCCACTGTTCCAAGCCATCAGAAAGACTTTAAGGCTGTTTCTATTTCATGCCACCTTCTGCTCTTCTCCCTCTTTTACACCATATTAACCAAATACCTTCTCTACACCAAACTAATATCTTTTTTTTTTTTTTAATACTTATTATTGTATTTTATTTTTTTTCCTTTTGAGGGTGGCTGAGGAAGGGAGGGCTGAAACACACATTGATTATGTCAGAAGATATCTCAGAAGTCAGTCAGTGTAACTAAAATTACCATGACTTCCAAGTATTGAGTTATTTTAAAAAGCCTAGAGTCAGGAAGCCTTTTTGAAGATCCTTCTGTTCAAATTTGAGACTTTCATTTTGAAAAGGAAATTGAAAAAATAAAAGCCCTTTGAAGTAGAGGATGCAAGTCTTCACCTTATAGTGAAAATGTGGATTCTGTCATTTCAGAGACTAGAACCATGTCCAATGTCGTTTCGGAAAAGCTCTTCTCACATTAAAACAGTTTTCTTAATCCTTTCCTTTGTCTTTCAGGCCTTAGTAGCATGTGCACCATAAAGAAAATTTGTGTGCACTTATTTGATTAAAAGCTGCCATTTCTGCAGATTAAAATTTTACAGAATGGTCTTATCTGCAGAAAAAGTAGTTCACCAACAATAAAGCTTGGATCACACCTGCAAATCTGTTTAGCCTATGCTGGCTACAAATTCTTGTGCTATGATTATGACTTTTTTCTTAAATTTCTGAAATTTGTACAGAATCTTTGCAGTTCATATAACCCCCAAATGACAGCTGGCTTTTTATACAGAGAAAAGGCTTTGAGTACAGGAAAACCTATTTAGAAATTACAAAATGTTAATGCATAAAAGGAAGTTCTCTGGGCTCTCAAGTATCTTCTTAGTATCCTCTTCATGAGGAATGTCAGAGACTTCTACAAAACACTTCTTTTCAGCAATATGTCAAGGTCTGTATTTCACCACTGTAAGGAAATTATCTTCTCAGCTTTCTAAAGTATACTGGCTTCATGTGTGTAAGTCAGTGGAAGCCATGATAGCTATAATGAATAGGTATATAGATGTCATGTAAACAGGATTCTTAGATGTTTTTCTAACACTTATGGATAAAAGCAATACACTTAAAAATAAATAAAAGGTTTCCTGATGAGTTTTACATTTTCCTTTTTATAAAATGTTCCTGAAGACTGCAAAGTGCTCTTAATCATAATTTTAGTGCAGCTTCTTAAAAACCACATGCAGCCATCTCAAACATTTCAATAATGCATTAATGTCAGGTTTAATGTTTTCTTACTGAATAGTAATGTCTGATTCAGAAGCACAAAAACACAAATGCGTATCTACTTGATGATGCAAAGATTTAAGCAAGGCTTCTTCAGGATACCAAGTTCATGATAACATAATAAAAAGAAATCTCAGACATCCTTTATGAGTACAGAATCTGTCTGGTAAAGTCATAAAAAGAATATTACTGTACCAAAGACAAGGATTTCATAGTGTTCAGCCAAATTGCACAGTTTCAATTTGAATGAATATTTTGCATGGGAGTATTCTACACTAAATAAAACATTTAATGTCTGAAACCATTCTGCCAGTTTTCCAGTAGATTTTATTTTCTTTTTATCCTATCACTGTAATGGATAGAATGTCCACTTTCTGACCTTCTCAGGGTTTGCTACGAAAGACTTTAGAAAGAGTCCTACATCTCTAGGCCAAAAGACCTGACAGGAGGAGGATATCTGTATGGCAGTAGGAGATCATTTGAATATTTTTTTTTGCTGAGTTTCAATAACTAATAGAAGAGCAAGATATTTTGCTGTAGATACTCAAGTCCTCAGTTCTCCAAAAGCAAAAGTCAGTAGGTGCAATAACGTTTTCTGAGCCAACAAGTATTCAAAACCTATGATGACATAAGTTCAAGATAACTCAATTGCACTTCTTCTGATAGATTTCTTCATCTCCATTACTTTGTATGAATTTATTTGTGAGGTAATGAATGAATTTCAGGATTTAGTAACTAAAAGAGAATGTACCCATGTCGAGGTTTCCCTTGTGCCACTGCTGTAAGTGATCAGCAGCACTCAAAAGGGTGCCTATGTGTGGCCAGCGGTGACCTCTTTTATGACTTGAGATCACTCACCGCACACATAAAAGGTGGTCTGCGAATTCCTGCACCACAGGCCGAGCACGCAGGGTGTCAAAGAAGACTTGAGCAGGTTGATTTTCTGAGTTCCAAGGCTGTTTATTTTATCTTATCTAAGGAATTTTCTCTCTAGCTTACAGCGGTCTGCTCTGCATCTCATTCAAGGCTCTTCTTTCACCCTCAGGGGCTGGAGTTTTCTTTTATACCCTAAATTACGACACTTTATTTACAATTAATCACCAATACTTTATACCCACATTACACTGTGCAGTTTTCCCTTCACCAATCCCAAGTTGGCATCCCGACCCAGAAGATGGATGCCATGAAGAAGAAGAAAGAATTTCTTACTACGCCACAAATCCTCCATTTTATGTTTAGGCCCTTAATGTAAACAATCTTTAAAACCTTACTTTTCTACTTTCTAATACACCAATTTACACTCTACTTATTTTTGTGACCTTGTAATTCTTCATATAAAGATGGTAACTTCTCCCATGGACTTAGATCGAATTCACAGGTACTTTGGGCACCTTGCCAAGGCTTCTGAGCCCCCTGCCCAGTTTCCAGAGAAGCCAGGGGAATACCCTGGGTTCCCACACCTGTGGTTCTGCTGTCTTGATTTTGCTGCTCACTCAGCATAGCAAGGGGTGTATGGAAATCTTTGTAGCTCAGAGACATCTGGTAAAATCTTGTGGTCTGTTTTCATTTAGCTTGTGGTACCTCCAGATGAATGAAGACAGCACAAATAAAAATCGATGTTGTGTTAGGGCTGTCTTTGCATTGCAAGTGCAGAACATGCATCAGTGGTATTATTTAACTGGCAGCTGTATCCAGAGTGTGTTGCATGGTTCTGTTACTTTAGAATGTCTGTTCTTAAAAAATCTGTGGATTTAAAACAAAGAGCACATCGCAGGTCATTGGATGTGTCACGTTGCAGTATTCCCTGAGGGTTTTTGCTTAGTGTTTCAAGTTAAAAAGTGGTCTATGCATTAAAAATTGACTGACTACTGAAAACTGACTATTTGGAAAAAGAACAAAAAAAAAACCAACAGTATTTCCGGGTTATCTTTGTCACTCTCCTGCTGATTATTTTAGGAAACTACAACCCAAGCAACCAATCAAAATCTTGTAAAGGCCATCCAATTATCCCCAAACAACTCACTGAAAAAAATCATGGAAGTGTTAATGTAGCTCTGTTCTAATAAACTTTTAGATTTTCCAAATATATGGAATGTATTCTAAAATGATAGCTTGAAGTCTTAAATCCATAGGATACAATGCTCTCCTCAGTGTGTGTTTTGGTTCTTATGGTGAAGCCTGGATGGGTCTTAAATGGATATTGCCTACCTTAATATTTAGGTTTTTAAGGCTCTCAAAATCCCTAAACTTAAAAACAATCCTCGTTAGTAATTAAGTGAATGCTAGTAAAGACAGTGGAAACAAGTATGGTTAAGAGATTGAGAGAGTCACATTAGAGTCTGAAATAAAATGGTATAAGGTATGAATTTGTATAAACTACATGGTTGAGATTTTGGCCCTTTATTTTCCAAGTCAAAAGAAGTAAAGCAATGTGGGAGAACTGATGTGATAGATCACAAAAGAAGATGTTTTAAGGGCCAAGTTTCTTGCCTGCAGTGTAAATCACCCTATATATCCTTAAGTCATTGACTTTTGCAAGGTGATCTTTCTTGCCTATTGCAAAGTTTGAAAAAGGACAGATTGCTCTAGCTGATTCTGCACCAATTCTGTCGCAAAATCTTAGCCATTATGTGTCCTGCCTCCAACAAAAGACAAAATGCCACTTCCTTGCTGTATAAAACGGTGAATGTTTATCCTCACCCTTACATGATCTCTCTCTTTCAAAACGGCCATTAGATAATGGTTCCAGAAGATAGGATAGAAACTCTTTTCAATCCCCTGTGGAGTTTCAAGATTTTTCTCTGGTTTCATAGTGATGGAGCTTCTCTGAGAAATGCCTTCTCAATGCTAAGAGAGGGACAGAAATTATTACAGGGAGATCATGTGCAAGGGGAGGCTCCATAACAAGCAAAGAGGGCCAGATGGGACAGTGACAAAGGTTTGGAAAATTGCAGTACTGTAATGAAAAAAAAAATCTCTTCATCAGAAGAGAGACATCAAATTAAATTATTTAAATGATACTGGCTGTATTTTTTTGCCACGTCCAATACCTTGGAAATCTCTGGGGAAAGTGCTTTAAAACCTATCTAAAACTTAGCACAAATCCTACAGGAGGTGGAGAGTCAGGGAAGTGCAACAATTCAGAAATGCCTTATTTTCATTTTCTAGAGGTACTCAGTGGAATTTGAAAGGACTTTAGTCTGTATTCAATAGGCCTTCCCAGTTATAAATGTAATAAACCAAATAATTCTTCCATCAGTTATTTCTTTTTCAGCAGTCTTACCAAGACAGTGCTCTGCACACAAGGGGATTTCTGTAATAATTACTCCTGGGAACCCAGTGGAATTGCCTTCCTTAATAGGTAATAGGTAATTACACTATCTAAACACAGAAATAGATCTTTGAGCCATTGGTTCCAGAATTAATAGAAACCTTACTCCAAATTTCTAAGGATTTTTTAGTATTCATAATCTTCCAGCACTGCAGGATTAAAGATACACACAGGGGTGCACAGACTTTCTTGCTCTGCAGCTTTTAAGAGCCACCTGTCTCATAACTGGTATAATAAACAGTTGCTGTACCCTTGGGTTCCTTTCCTCAGCTACAGAGTAGGGCCAGCAGATGTCCTGCAAAATGAAATCTTCCATGATTATGGAATTGCTCAAAGGACCATATTACCAACACACCCCCAAGAGAATGAGTCAGTCAAGCAAACTCAAATACTTTTCCTATTTCCTATCAGTACAAATGGAAATCATAACACAGTTAATAAACCATGCCACAAAATGGAGGCAAAGAACCAGATGCAAAACTAGCAGAAGAAATTCATACCTGTGACATGAGGGTCTGAGAGATCATATGTAGTGTTCCAAGGAGAAAAACCTTTCAGTTGGACAAAAGGCCCACCTTCACTACCTGGTACTTTTGCCAAGCTAGAGGGTCTCAGGAAGAATAAAAATGGTGAAAAAGCTAAAAGGAAAACCGATATCTTGGAGACAGTGTGTACTATTTGTATTATTATTCTAGAAGGTCTACTCAGAATCAGTTCACAACATTCTAGTCCTTCACAATTATGTACTAACTTTCACACTTCAGAAAAATTGTTCATCTCATCAGAGTGACTTGCTGAATCAAAGATTCTAAATTTCTTTTTTATGCTTTGGACCAAGGCACCAAATATAAACCCTCTGTCTACTCAGTCTCTAAATATAGCCAAGAATTAAGATATTCCTGCCTCTGCATCCTAAATAATCTAATGGAATCAATTACTGTTTTGCGTAGATGACATCTGGTATTTGCAAATAAAACATGAAACATGAAATCCAACCAAAATAAGCATGAAACTAAAGTTTCCACCCACCCAACCACATCCTTAGTAAATGCAATAATTTTGCATCGCAGGCTGGGTTTTTCATATTTTTCATAGACTTCAGCCTGAAGTTCTTTGAGAGAAAGTTAGACAAACAGAAGAACAGGACTGATGACTTACTTCAGCCACTGCATAAGCCGGTGAACACTTCATGTATTCAATGAGAACACTGTTCCATTGCTTGAAGTTTCAGCCTCATGCTTTTATTGATCAGAGCCCCAGACATGCCAAGCAAAATGACTTTCTTTGTACCATGAGACACAGTAAGGTTCAGCGTGAACAACAATGTCAGCCGTAGGAAGGAGAGAATCTGAAATGGATTAAATGCAACTTTTCCCACTGTGCCAGTAAGATCTTTCCCCATTATATTTGGAAGCTAGGGATAGTCCTGCTATATAATATCTGTATTTACAACCCATTTCAAAATATATTCCATTGCAGTACTTTGCTGGCATTGCAATTAATGCTTTATTTTGCTTGAGCCAGAATCTCCTTGAATGTACATACAGGATTTGGGGATGTTGCTCGCTCTTTCTTCCTTTCTTCCTTCCTTAGGAAAAAAAGTCTTTACTGTGAGAGTGGTGAGGTACTGGAAAAGGTTGCCAAGAGAAGTTATGGGTGCCCAATCCCTGGCAGTGTTCAAAGCCATGTTGGATGGGGCATTGAGCAACCTGGTCAAGTGGAAGCTGTTCCTGCTCATGGCAGGGGGATTGGAAGACGATCTTTCAAGTCCCTTCCAACCTAGGCTGTTCTATGATTCTGACTCTGTGTTTCTTTTTTTTTCTTTTTCCAGTTTCTTTTATTATTTTTTTTCCAAATACAGCCTAAATAGATAAATGTAACTTCACCTGCAATCAAGGACTGCTCTCTTCCTTCACCAGATAATGAATAATGCATGGACAGAAAAGGGATGGGTTATGTGCCTCCCCATACTCCAAAGCTGCTAGAAATAGCAAAGCAAGCAGCTCTGCTCTAAAGACTGGCTAGACTGACTCCAAGCAATCTTGGAGGAAGCCATTTCTCCTGAAATGCTCTACAATGGAAAGCCGTATTTCCTCACAGTTCTGTGTCCTGCCAGACTTGCAAACCACTGTTGCCATGCTAGTTCATACTAAAAGATGAATGCTGGAGACTTTTCAGTGGTTGAGGCTGTTGGGCAGGATTGAAAATGTGAACCATCCCTGTGAAACCCCACTTCTGACTGTCCCTCTCTACCATTCTGTGTGTTGGGAACTGCAGTTGCAGATTTTACCTTTCTGCAGCTGCATAATTCCCACACATTTCACCATCACGTGCTGACAGTGTGAGCAGGAATGGAAGAAAATGGTCCCCACATTCTCCTTGCCTGCTGGATGTTTGGTTTTCTCCCCTGCTCTGCCCAAGTGCTCTCATCACATTCTCTTCCTGAGGTAAATGAGAAAGTATCTTGAAGCAAGTTAAATCTATTTTTTTTTCTTTTCTCTCTAGATTAAATTTCAATCATGCCTACTCTTTTATCAAATTCCCCAGCTACCTGTACAAATGCTGCTGCCAACACAGAGAAGAGGTCAGTTCAGGTGAGGGAATGAGTGACTGTGAGCTGTGCAGGAGAAAAGGGAGAGGGATATGTATTTTAGCAGCAGCAGCATCTTATGGTGTAGTAAACTTTTTGTGAAACTACAGCAAAGTTACCAATTGTCATCATCATGTCTGAATGGATAACCTTCATCCTGTCCCCTTTATTTATAGTGCTATATATTCTAGCCACAATAAATTTTTATATATAGCTAAAACAGCGAAAAAAATGCTTGATTTCAGGTACATAGGTGGAACAAATGTGATTGCAGCCCAAAAAAGCTCTAAATGTGGGTAACTTACTGGTTTCTGAAATTGATTTTTGGGGGTTTTTTTTGTTGTACAAATATTTCTGGAATCACTATCTTACTCAAAAGAAACAAGCATTCCATTTGAAAATATCTGGCTTTAATTCCTTTAACCGTAGTCATTGCACTTGCTGAAAAAAACACAGTTGACATGACACATCTACCTATGAAATAATTTAACTGCATCATGCACAGTCAGCAGAAGTTCTGTCTTGTAATTTGGAGAAAAGAGACTTCATACTGTCACTTAGTCTCTGAGCTACATATTATGCTTTAACAGTTTTCCTTCCTTCCCATATATTGAAAAAATATGAGCAGTTATCCGTTTACACCAGAGCATCCCTTGTTAACACCAGAGGTTTGCATTTGACATGAAAAAAGGGTGTGGATTTTGTTTGCATGTCATTTTAATTTTTAAGAGCAGCTATAAACCATAAGTAATATCAATAGCATAAGCAGGTGCACCTACCAGTGATAGTTAAATGGTTCTTCATTGTTTGATTTGACCAAACACTTCAGAAATTATTTGCTTCTACTCAGTGACAGTATACATGGAAAAGGTTGCTATGCAAGAAGCCAAAATAACCACCAACCTTGAGTTTTAGAGCATGAGCTTGAGTTCTGAAGCTTAGTATCCTTGCTGTGTGTGGTTGTGTGTAAGCTGTCTAGAAGGACACTATTGCAGAATAAAAACCTCGGGAGTTTTAGCAACCATGTAAGTGAAAATTCTCACAGTTGCTGTTTGAGTGCATGTAGAAGAAGTGGCATGTCTCTTCTTTGGCTGTGCATGGTGTACCCAGGTGGCAAATCACTCAGATTTTTCCTTTCCCCAGCACTCCTGGTTGTAGCAGGATGCCCTGGGAGTGTGGAGCACAGTGCATGCTGCTCACACCAGAGGCCATCTCTATCCACCTCTGTTTTAAACCAAGCTCCTCCCCCCAGTAATCTGTTAGTGCTTTTTCAAAGGCAAAAGCCTTAAATTTTACTCTAACTTACATGTTTGTACTAGCCATCACTCGGGAAACTTACAGTTGTTGTTGTTGTACAAAGATGTGAGTGAATATTAAGGTGAATAACCATCCTGCTGTATTTTTGGCTGTATACTTGGTACAATGGAAACAGCTGTGATCGTCCCATGGTAAGGAACAAGGCAGTCTCTCCCAAGTGCTACAAAAGCTGTATGGCTTGCTGTTAAAAACACTGATAATAAACAGCTCTTTGAGTCCAGCCAAAGCAGTAAGAATGGGCATGATTCAGCGGCACAGGAGCAGGCGTGTCACTGAGATTTGGTCTTCTGGAAACTGCTTTTGACACAATGGAACTATTTCTTGTCTGGCTCAATTGATGGTCACATGCTTCTGTTGCCATGAGCTGTGAGAACCAGTTTCATCAGACATTGCTGTAGAAATGTGAATGTAATTTATGACAGTCTGTAGTAATTCTGTACATCTCTTATGTCTGTATTCTTATAGCCACTTGGGCACTGAAGTAGCTGAAATGAGAAAGAGGCAGCAGTCACAAAATGAAGGAACATCAACTGTGTCTCAAGCACCTGGAAACCAAAGGCCCAACAACACATGTTGCTTTTGTTGGTGCTGTTGCTGCAGCTGTTCATGGTATGTCCTGTAGTATATTTGTTTCCATATCAACCACAGGTAAATGATGAGAATGGAAAGCACTGGGAATATGTGTTAACTTCTGGGAGACGAGACACAATTTAACTTTTCACTTAAAAATTTGATTTAAATATTCCCTGATTTGGTTGGACATGTTGAGATGGGGAAGAGGAAAGAATAACAAATTCAAGCTATATTTATCCTACTTAAGCCATAACTAAATGATGAAATTTCAGCTGTAAAACTTGTATTTGTGAGTGAGAGACTCAGTAATGAATACTTTATAGCTTGCATTCAAAATATTTTTTCTGCTTGTACTTTTGCTACTGTAGTTTTCTACATTCAGGAGAATAAAAGGGAGATAGTCATAAATGCGAATATGTGGTGTCCTGTTATATCACTAATATAAACTCTGTGAATCTGAAAATGTGAGCTTTAAATTCCACTTTATCTTTTAAATAGAGCGGCATAATTTTAGGGGCTGCTTGTCCCTTTCTCTACTTAGAGTTCCTTTGTAAAGTCAATAATTTAAAGTCAGTTTCAGAAATAGCTTTAAATTCTCAGTGTTTTGAGATGCATGAGATCTTTTTTTTTTTTTTTTTCCATGAAGACAGTATTGAAATATAAGGTAAATGACATGCAGTAATGTTCAGAGCCCGTGCCCCATATTAACCAGACAGTTCAGCTTTTTTGGAGTGACATTCCTCTGTGTATCTGTGTTATTTTCACTTCAATCATCCATCAGGTCCTAGTCTAAAATCTGAGGCTATTTGCTTCAGTATATTTAAAAATACATA
>PYHW01010133.1:5015958-5098856 GCA_013186435.1 Turdus rufiventris | reverse complement strand
GTTGCGGGCTCGCACTTCCGGGTTTGCAATTTTCCGAACTTTGTCCAACAGATAAGGCGCACCCGTCTATAAGGCGCACTTCCAGGTTTGGGAGAAAATTTTAGTCAAAAGGGTGCGCCTTATAGTCGTGAAATTACTGTAAATACTACCCAAGTTAAGCATTTCTTTTCCCTTTAAAGCAAAAGAAAAGGATGGTCTCCAAACTGAAAAAAAAATCAGAGCAGGGAAGCATGTCTTCCTAATAAGCATGAAATTTAATAAGCTCTTTTCTCCTTTACAATTAAGACAGGAGAAGTGATTTTGCTGGAAATTTATGGAACTTTAGATCCTCAGGGCAGGCTGGAGACAGGTGGCTCTATGCACGCTTGTTTACACAACTCTCCTAGGGCAACACAGCCTGACTTGCCAATCTCTGGGCTTGTACCCTTCTGTGACACTGGGCCAGACTGTCAGGGTTAGCCTAATAATTCCTGGAAGTCTGCTCTCTCCTTGAGCCAGACCACAAATTTACCTCATATGTGATTCAATACACAGCTTATCCCAAAGCTCCAGAGCTGGTAAGTAAAGGCAGCTTTGACAACTTCTTGCACCTCCCTGTGAAGCACATGTGAAATGCTGCCTTTTCTTTGCCACAAGGTGTAAAGGTAGGTGGGCTCACAAATATGTTGACTGCTCCTAACTACTAGTCTATAATTTTTCCTGCGTCTTCTTCTAGAGAGTAAGATGTGAATGCAGGAAAACATGATGTTACTGGCAAACCAGAAGGACTTTAGAATTAACATTTACAGAAAACAAAAATGTAATGTAAAAACAACTAAAGGAAGCTTATAGTTAAGTTATTGAGTCTCATGAGAACCTGCCTCGGTCACTATGGAGCCCTCTTCTGAATTCATCAATATATCTCACCTCCTCTCATCAAAAAGCAGCTAAGAAATCCCTTAATCCAAACACCTTTTGTCTTTTTCCTTTTTTCTTCTTAGCCTCTTGCCACCTATCTCCAAGTTCCTGTGGGAGCACAGGCTTTTGCACCATCTTGGAGTAGGGGCAAGTAGAATAAGCCACTAGCTCCAACAGCAGAAAGGGGCATCTACAGGAAATTTGCCACACAGTAGATTTGATGCAGGCCATTGCTTTCTGGGACATATAAAGTAAATTACAATCATGTCCTTCTCTGAGAGAAAGCTGTAAGCTACACACTGCGTTTATTTTGGCAAGTGGTGCTAAGGGGTAATCACTAAGACGCTTCCAGTCTACCATGAAGTCATGGTGGAAGCACAAAGAACACAGATGTTCAGCATATATAAATAATTCTAAATTCGTTTCCAACCAAGAACCCGGTTTGAAAAATCTTTTAACACTGTTAACTAAATTCATGCAAACTGATAAATGTTTCTTTTTTCAAAGGTATGAGGAAAACTTGTTTCTCCCCACAATAAAATAATAAAAATAGAAGGCTAATGTGAAGAGTGGAGCAACAGCTTCTTCTGCAGCTGGTCTGCTAGCTTTCCAGTGGTGGAATCCTCATTGACATCAAAACCAGCCCTGGGCTCTCTGTGCCAAGCTTTCCTAGTAACAAGATTTTATTCCTAATAATTTAAACTTTGAAACTTCATTCCATTTTGAGGAACAGATGGAGGCTTATGTGTTTACTGATATTTTTCTCCA
The DNA here is from genome assembly GCA_013186435.1 of Turdus rufiventris. Taxonomy (NCBI): domain Eukaryota; kingdom Metazoa; phylum Chordata; class Aves; order Passeriformes; family Turdidae; genus Turdus; species Turdus rufiventris. The sequence continues at coordinate 5,097,191 of PYHW01010133.1, read as the reverse complement.
TCTGTGATAACACAAGCAGGTTAGAGAATGAGTAGATTGTAAACATAATAGATTAGCAAATTTTAAATGAATGTTTCTAAAGATTAACAAATGAAATGCAAATTCCTTTGTGTGTAGTACTACTAAAATACAAACCTCCCAACAGTCTTACTGCAGGAAATAGTCCTATTCCAAGCAAACAGTTCTGTAAAGAAAATTACAGTAAAAAAAAAAATCAGAACTGCAGTTCTTCTAAATTGAAAAATAAATACATGCTCAGAGGGGATTTGGGATTACACAAGGCTCATTCTATTCTAATTCAGTGGTGCAAAAGATACCAACAGTAGCTCCTTAGAAGGAGAGAGCAGAGTAAATCTAGTTAACTTCAGAAAATTATCTTGATTCTGTCCTGGCACAGCACCCACGAGTTTATTCAGGGACAGCTGCTCTTGAGGAGACTGGAGGGAGAGAAAGCAGTGGCAGAATCACTTCCACTGGTGAAAAGCAGCTTGATGCCTCCTCTGAGGCTGTTTAAGAGATGGATTGCTTCAGAGCATCAGCATCTTGGCTCTCCCTCACCCCTCATACCCGTTTCCCACCTGCCTGTGCCAAAATGCTGTTCAGCTTGATGTCTGTGGAACACTGGCTGGAGGAAGATTCGTAATGTCATGACAGATTTTCTGTCACCAGAGCACAGCTTGACTCTTGCTGTGGAGAAAAGATATAAAATAGGAGTGCTGAGAATGCCTGAGTCCAGCTTACGCTGTGATTTACAGATATTAAGAGTTTTGAGCCTTTGAAATCTCCCCTGAAAAAGGTTTGGGCTACTTCTGGTTTTCTTATGACAAATTTGCAATTAGGTATTTACACAAAGATGCATTAACTCAGAAATCCATGGGAAACCCCATAAACAGAGAAGCACATGAAAGGTCTCAATGGGTCTGAGATTAAAATAACACTTGAAGTAAGGCAAGTTAATAAATGGTGACATTTTAAAGGTGCCAAAGTCCCCTTGCAAACCCTCTGTACTTTATTCATTGTGGAATAATAAAAACTTTAATATTCAACATGCAAAAACAATAACAAAACACCCTTATCCAAATTCAGCACACTCGCAGTGTCTATACCGCTAAGTAGACTAAGCAGGTCTGGGGTCTAATGAGCTGCAGTCAGACTGTACAGTAAATTGTTAGCAAGTGCTCACTTTGTAGCAAAGATTTGGCCAGTGCCAAAGTCCAGACTCAGCCAATGGCCTGTGGCAGGTGCAGAATCCCTGTTTTAGGCATGGTCTTTAGTGGACTGGGGCTGTATGTGCCAGTCAACCTCAGGACTCTCCCAGACCATTTTATCTGTAAGAATAAATGCAGCCTGTAGTTCCAAACCAAAGGGGAAAAAATTAGGCTACTAAAATCTGTCAGCAGCAGAATTCCCAACTTACATAGGTTTATTTTTTTAACTTCATAATTCCAAATCGGTTTAAAATGCCAATTAAAACAGGAATAAATGTCTAGCCCTTTAAGGAGAAAAAACTGAGAATATTTCATGGAATTGAGTCCAGACCCCTAGTAGGAAGCACTTATTAGATGGAGATCTTCTCACTAGAAAAGTGGGTCAGACACTCATTAAGTGAGTTAGAAAGGCAACAGAGATATGAGTCTTGTCTAGTCACCCTTAATAATTCCATAGCACATATATTTATCTAGATGGCAGCTCTGGTTCTTCTGAAATACCTGGTTGAAGGACAGATGCTGAGCACCCATTTTGAAGGAATGGGTAATTTCAGTTCTTGTTGTCATCCATGCTGAAAGTGCTGTCCCAGCTGAGGGTCTTGTCTAACAAAATTTGGAAACCAGCACCAACAAAGCAGATGTCTGTAATATACACAGACTGGCACGGAGGGTCTCAATCCTGTTCATTATGTAGAAGAATGCAAAGTGCAAGATTTCCCTTTACTTGACTGTGAAGTAGATAAGCGTAAACTAGTTTAGTCCAGGTTAATTTCACAAAATATGGTGTTCATAAACATCATAGTAGGTAATATCCTTTGAAATTTCCTAAAGCTCTCTTTAACTGAATTACTTTGCAACACCTTATAGAAAGAAAAATGTGAATTTAGTATGAATGTTTCCAGGCATCACTTCCCATTTGGAAACTGCATCTAAATCTATGAAATCTATCTACATTACCAAAGTAGTGACCCTATTCAAGCTCAATTCTTTACTGTTTCTCCTACTTTAATATCTGAAACCCAAGAATAATAAAGAAAAAACCACTACAGAAACTGAGACTAGGCTCATTTATCAGAATTAGCTGAGACCATAGGATTGCTTGCTAGTGATTTTGAGAGCTTTTATTCATGTAGCTACCCTTTAAAGGGATACAATTTCCTCTTTTTTAACAGTTCTGAACTGTCACTTTTAATTGTCTCAAATATATGAAGGAATTGCTCACAAAATAGCTGTAGCCAGGAGTAAGGACACTGCAGATTGTCTAGAAATTAAATGTATCCATCATATAAGATGGAATATGAATGGTAATAATATTCTGAAGGAAGGAGTGAAGCTGACAGCCAGACTAGTGATCTGTTGGGTGACCTAACAAGAGAAATACATCCCTGAGTTAAATATTGCCTAAAGCAGCAATCTCAAAACTAATGAAAGAAAGCTAGAATAACTCTACTAGAAATCATTGGTAAGCAAACTTTGGCAAGCTTTGGGTTTCATACCTGTAGAGAAATTACATTCCACATATGAGAACAAAAATCTCAAAAAAGTATCCTAGAAAGGACTAACAGTTTGCAAAAGTTGTAATTACTTCTGCTGTGGCTATCATTATTTAAAAGTAATATAATTTCTTGAAGGTAAAATCCAGCAGAAAGTATATTTTCTTACAGATTTTCAGAACAAGAAAATAATGAAAGTAAAAAAGAATAGGAAATTCAGATTGCTGTAAATCACTAGTTCTTTCTTCTCTTGCAAAGTTACACATTTTGCTCTGTGCAAGTCTAAGTTTGAGGGTGATATTGTCCTTTATTTCAGAAGTTCAAGTACAGTGCACACTGGTAGTTTCCATCTGCCTTTGAGCTCCTGCTGAGCTGCAATGTCTGCAGGTAGGAAGATGAAATAAGTCACACAAGAGCAGAGGAAGAAAACAACACATTCAGCAGGGCTTTTCATTAAAAGGGCCAGTTTTCTTTCATGTAACATTTAACCTTTATTGATCTTGAGAGCAGTTCTCTCCACTCTGACGTAATCTGAAATGTAAATACAATTGCATTTTTTAAGTAGTCCCCCAAAATATTCCTCAATTGCAGTCCCTTTCTAAATACGTTGTTTGTGGCATTACTGGCCATGCCTGGAGCACTATATGCAGTTCTGGACTCTTCATTGCAAGAGCCCTGGGTATATTGGAGATTCCAGCAAAGGACCTCCAAAATGGTTAAAGCACGGGGGCTACTCTTCTGTGAGGAAAGGCTGAGAGGCCTGACATGGTTCCACCTGGAGAAGAGAAGTCTCAGAAGGATCTTACCAATGTGTATAAATACCTGAAGTGAGGGAGCAAAAAGGATGGAGCCAGTGTGTTTTCAGTGGTGCCCAGTAACAGGACACCAGAGGCAAGAACTACAAGCTGTAATACAGGAGGTCTCCTCTCAATATCAAGAAACCCTGAACTCAGTTTTAACACTGAAACTCAGATCTTAAATGTTTGCAAAACATTTCTGGGTCTTTTTGTGAGTATTTTAGGAGAACAACCCTTTTATCAAGGGTTTTCCAGCAGATTAGATTTTCCATTACCAATACACTTCTGAACATTTTCTAAAAGACAAAAGAATCAATATAAAAATCAAAGATCATATTGTAAATATCAATCTATGATGGAAGATGTATTGACATGTTGATTTCAAATTCTACAAGGCTTTGCTTTCAAATTTTTCATGGGGTCCAAAAGGACTCCATACAAAAGGAAAACAAAATTTGAACACATTTGACAATTTGTCTGCCAAACATACACTGCTTTCAACTTTGATGGAAAATACATAAGGACAGTATAACTCCTGGCTTTATAAAGAGACTGTTAATCTGACTGTCCTTTATGAAGAAAAAAGGTTATCAGATTTTATTCCATTTTAAAATATTAAATACACAGGAAAGAGAAGAGGGTGAAACACCGCAGATTTACTTAAACCTTTTAAATACTCTCTTTACGCAGCACATCCCTCTATGACTTACTTTAGTATAGCACTCATATTTAATTAAGGATGATCTACCTTCACAGTGCCATGTGGGATGCAATTTAATAACCTTATATAATGATCTTACATAAACTCCAAAATCTTGGCCAAGACTTTCCATTAACAAAGGGATGATTATACTCTTAAGCAGTAGATCATTTGAGTTCAATTCTGCTTCTACTCAGGCTGAGGAATAGCACAACATAATATTATCAGGACAGAGCTAAATGTCTTAACTGACTAGACCTTAATAGCCTGAGGTGCTCCAGATATCTTAAACTGTGATTTGCATCAATCTCCTTTTTCTTTTATGGTTTATAGTTGTATCTATATTGACTTTTGACCAATTAGGCTGAACGCTGCACAGTATTAAGAAAGCACAGCAATTAAAACCGTAAGAAATCAAACCCACTGTCCCCCACGTTCAAAGTGTGGCAGAAAGATACAATCTCAAATTTTCTGAGAAGCTTCTTCGTTTTCATGGGAAAGTTCAAAACTCTGAACATAGATGATCTGGCCTTGTCATAAACCTTTGAACAAAAGAACTCACAGAGCTCACAAACTCCAGGTTTGCACAAGGAAGAAATGTAGGACCCTATTCATCTGTTGTATTTTAAAGTGTATTTCCTTCTGAACTCCTAAATATCTCACAGGGCTAAAAGCTACTCCTTCACACAGAGAAGTTGAAATTGCACTGCAAGAGCAGCACTAAAGAACAAACACAGGAGAACAGGCAGTGATTCTTTCAGTCACACTGAATTGCTGCTACAGCATTGGTGTCAGAAATAAGACTGGATGGGCCAAGATATCCATCTGTAGGCACAAGGGGTTTTGACTACATCTCTATTCCTGTGTCCATACACTCCACAGCCATACCATCAATACTAGTCTTCTAGAAATCTCAAGACTGTTTTAGGAAGCAAGGATACTTCAAACACAAAAGACAAATGCAGTTTTTGCTGTGCTTTGGGATTTTAATGCTGTAAGACATTGTTCTTCACACTTGTCTCCATAGCTCTTAGTATAAACACAATTCTGAGTGAAAAATGGAGATGCTGTTTGCAGGACTCTGAGAGATGAACCTTTAACATATACTCCATGTACCATGAGGTTAAGAGATATAGCTGCTGGATTTCCTGCTGATGAGCTGTTTTCTTAATGGAAAATCTCTTCTCGTAATCAGAAAGCCTACTGGAAAAGAAATCTGCTATGAGAGAACATAATTTTTTTAAGAGCTTCTTAAAGTTAAGCACAATATTTCATTTAAATCTATTCTTTTATTACATTAACTAGAATTACTCACACAAAAAGTAGTAGGGATAATGGTAAATAGCAATGAATAAAACCAAGACAACTGATTATTTCATTTTAAATTGTAATGATAATTATTTTTAGAACTATCAAAAGTAGTTATAAAATATCATTAAACTTTTCCACAAACACTATTTTGTTAGAAACCAAATTCAGAAGTAAATTAATTTTAACTGTCATAGCCAGGCAAAACACAAACTCAGTTCCATTCAGCTTCATTCTCTATAAAACCCTGGTGGAAGAGCCTGTGAAACAACTTCTGCATCCACCCTGTATGAAAAGCCAGACCAGAAATTTTACACATTATGCTTCCACTTGGCCCACAGGATTTATGGTATGCAGAAATGTGCATGTGGAAGCCAGAAGTCTGCCTGCTTTTAATAGTACTGGATCCTGAACAGAGGATCCTAAGCTTTTTCATTTAAAACACATTCATGGCACATAAAAGTGCCCAACTGTCTGTTACAGACTGTTTCTCAGCTGTGTGCTCTTCAAACAGAGATGAAAAAAGGGGGAAAATATGAACTATAACACTATACATACTACAACATAAACTGAATCAAGGGGGGAAATACAACGAAGAAAAGTTGGAAAGGAAAGAATTGTAGGATTTCTAGCCATTGGAAGAGATAAATCATTGGAAGAGACAAACCACTTATTTCATTTTATCTTACTTTTTGTGACCTATGAGGAAAAAAACCAAAAAAAACAGGCCTGTTATTACTGCAGCTCTTGTAGTTAAAGGCTAAAACAATGAGACCACACTGTAAGCTGAACAAAGAGCTGGGAGGATCGTGACTCCACATTCTATCCCTCACCTGATGCTTTGAAATACTGGAGGAGTTTTAGCTGTAATACAAAATCTCTAGGATTGCAAATACTTGCATTATTAAAAAATAAATAACTGGTGTTTTCAGTTACATGAGGTAAGACTCACAGAATCAGATGTCAAGTTTATAAATTCAACTTGCAAACACATTTTTTTCCTCTTTTTAACTCAAAAACAGCTGAGTCCAAGTTGGAGTCTATGCTTGTTTGTTTTATTTCTTTTAAAAACAATTTGGATCATACATGCCTCTTGCACCATCTTATCACCTTAGGCAAATGTAACTTTGGCACTTAGAAAACTCAGCACCACAGGTACCTGGACTTTTTGAAAGGAGTTTATAGTTTCAGTGGACACTGCCAAGTGGGATGATTACAGCCTTATGGTAATTGTTGGCTCTCCCCCAACAGATTGCTTTCCTATGTCAAGTCTGCTAAACACAATCTCATCATTTAATTTTAAGCACAAGACAATTGATTTTTTTACTCAGAGTAGGATGTCACTATTTTTCATTAAATTTCTAACTTGTTTTCAATATAAAATGTTACATCCTACATTTCTTTGTTGAATTCAGTGAAGAGCTGCAAATCATCATTTTGTTAAAGAACTAGGCTTGATACTAATGACAAAAACCACATTTTTGATCTGTTTCTTATTTGTAGAAAAAATTATTATGTTCTGCTGACTGAGTTAAGACCATATTCTGATCAGTTTAAGCAAATTATTCCATAGGCTTTTGACTACCATTTCCTTTCAATGTCTCTCACAGACTACTAAGGCAGACATATGGGAATAACAAGTTTACTACACATCACTTACGTTAGCCTTGCAGACCTCCAGGTATCCATGCAAGCCTGCACTCCAGAATTCATTTATTGCCACAGAGTTGGCTGACGTTTTGAATACACTGGTGTTATTGGAAGAGTTGTAGAGCTTTAGTCTGACATAAACTCAGGGTCAGATAAGAGATCGCATTTCTCTATAATACAGCCAGAGACTTGAAGGATGTACTGCAAGTTTATCTGAGCCTATGAAAATGCCTAGTACCTAGTGAAGAGGCATCGCCTCTTCATAAAAGTTATTCTAGGTCTTGTTTTTCTCAGAATAATCATTCTGGGTATTATTCACTTACTGTAACAAAAAAGTGAATTATTTTCTTAACTTCAGTAGAAGCAAGTTTTTACCCTTTACTCAGCATACAAAAAACCAGCTATCCTTGGATATTGTTCATGTAACGTTTCATTCTCAGTGATGCCTATTTTTGTGACATTAAAAGGGAGATAGAGAACCTTTCAGTGATTTGAGATTAACATAGCTGTATTGTTCTTTATAAGTGGATTACAATAATATTGCAGTTATTTTTCATTATTATTGCTTTGCACAGTGTAGCAAAATCAAAATTCTCCTCTGTGCCTAAAGAAACACAGTCCTGACTAGTATTCAGTGACATCGAGCTTAAATATTCCAGCTGTCAGAAAAAAAAAGACAAAATTATTTTGAGTCATAAGTTAAATCAGCTTTCACAAAAGAAATTAAAGAATCCCATATAGTTGTCTTTTCCATTATCATACAGCATATGGGATATTTGGACCATATTTATCTCTGACATCTAACAGAGCATGTCTCAGCATTTAGGGATGAGTTTCTGAATAGAATTGTGTGAAAAATTGATTTTTCAGTGACTGAGTGTTGAGCCACAGTATTGAAGACAGTTTGATCAGATTGAACTACAATCAAAAATGGAAAAGATACTAGCATGCAGGGGTTTTTTGCATCAGAAATAAAGCCAGAAAAAAATATTTGTTCATATAGCATATTTTAAGCCAAACACTTGTAATAAAAGCAAAGGAATCAGAGAGCATGGAGGTCAGTGGGAGCACACCCATTTTGAACTGAAGAGTGAAAGTATTTACCCAGCTGACAAAAGATTGAGACAAAGATGGGTACCAACACTGAGTTCTGAAAACCACCTTCCCCTCATTTCAGGAAAATGCACTAAAAACATGTTCTTGTTTTCACATGCAGTCATTTGTTCGTTAAAAGGCTTTTCCTCTTCCAATCAGAAGAGAAAATATATTTCCTATCTGTATGTATTTGGTAAATTTGCTAAATTGTTTTCCAAGATTTTTGGGGAATAGTCATTCACCTACCACCGTAATTTTAAATCATAATTAAATCTTGATGTCTTGAGGTCTTTTGTGGGGAAAGAATTGTGGTGGTTTTTTTAGAAAGCTAAAAATATTAGATCTCATAATCTGATGATAATAAAAATTTCTGGAAGTAGGATAAGGTGAAGTGCAGTGCCAGTGGGATATATTCCTTCAAACGGTCAATCAGTGAAGGAAACCTGTCAGAACATCTGTTATCCACAGAATCTTATCTAAATATTGATTTTCATGTGACAACAAAATTCTACCTTCAGATTATGTATGAACAATTGACTTAATGTGACCTTTGGCCTAGAATAAGGAAGATTTTTCTGTTACATTTGTGGCTTGAGGGCTCATGGCCCAACTGCATGACGTAAACAGGTCCAACCTAAAATGCAATAACTGCCCATCAGACTACAAATTTCAGCCAAAAAGTAGAAACTGAGCACAGATCTCCTAAATGGCCAACCCAATAGTCTATGAAACTAGTTCACAGTGTCCCAGCTTGATTTTACTCCTTATCTGCATGGCAGTGCAAAAAAAACCACCATTAAAGCAAGAAGTTTTAATAGTCACTTTATCTTCAGTGCCAGACATAATCACAAAATACTGTGATGATATACTGCATATGAGGCACATAACAGAGAAAATACCTGAATGAATAGTACCTGGTGTCAACCATGTATGGGCAGAATATTAATCTTGGCATGTCTCACGATGGCATGGTTTTCTTGTCTTAGTAAAAACAGCAATTTCACTGATTCACCAGATTTAGGCTACTGGTACCTCAGAATGTGACTCTTGGGAACCAATTAAATACTATTTGTTTACTGGATATACAGAGAATGAAAGATGAGGTTCAAACTCTAAATTACCTTCAGTTTCTTAATGGCAGTAGAAGGTAAGTGCAGCAGTGGGGATGCAACTTACAAAAAGGATAAAATCATCAGCTGGAAATATCTGGAGCAAGAGTATGTGAGATATTTGCTCTTAAATTAGTTCAACTCCTGATGGTTCTGTAGACTTAGCTTGGCTTTTTTATTTTCTCATGCAACAGGGGTGCATCAATACTGATTTAGCTATGTAATTACTCAACAGAGTAATTACTTAATTGCTTAACTTGAATATTAACAGCCAAATAATAACAGCTAAATAAATAAATATCAGTTTTCTAAATCCCAGCAGTACCCCCCAAAACCACATCAGCAAGACACCTGGACACACTTAGCTTTATTGGTGGTCATTTGTTCAATATGGATGCTTCTTCAAGTAGTCCCTGATCATAAACTTTTTTACTTATAAAGTGTGTGAAGTTGCAAAATAGAAATACCTTGTCTCCAAACATAAATAACTCATAATAATACTGTTGCAGTAGTTCAATAAACTTTTTTGGTTTTGTAGCATTCAGGAACCCAAGATATATTTGAAAGGTACACTGAGCTCAGACCACTGAAGTATTTTTTACTGTACACTCCAGAGTAATAAAATCAGCCTAGAAGTGGGCAGAACAAACCTTTCATATGAACAGAGAATGAACTCATGCTAGTGCTTTCCATTTAAACTTTGCCTCTAGACATCCCAAACTCTCCCCTTTTAAGGCATTAATAGTTTTGTTATGCTTTTATCATGGGTAATTTACATCTCCAAATTTTAAAGGTATTTGCTGGGTGTATTCTAACTAATAAATAATAATAGCACCAAAGATGTTAGTTTGCAGCAGATGTCTCTCTAGTGCACCACCCTTCCATTTAACTACTTTTTGATAAGGTACATGAGCAATTTCATTTTCTTAAAGCCTTAACTAATAATTTTGTTAATCTTTAGCCTGTTACTTTTAGTCTGTTTAGTATTACACTAAACAACATAATCCTTCTGACACAATCAGCTAGTTTCAATGATGGATTAATGTACCACATCAGCTCCAGGTATGCAGAACACCTTTGCAGCTGTGGACTGCTTGAATTCCACAGACCAACAGTCAACAGATAGGGTGTCTCCAGCTGAATGTAGTAACACAGGAAAAAGCAGTGCAGTGTTGTAATTTCAAGTTAAAAGGTAGCAATCTGTTATGGTGATCAGTTACTTAAAGGCTGCTTTCAAGCTAGCTTTGCAATCAAAAATGCTTAAATGTTTAATTATTTTTCCAAGAGATCACGAACCAGTTCTTTGAGTGAAATGTACTTCAGTATGAAAATGATTGTTTCATTCCCAGGAAAAACATTTTAAAAGTAACTTATCTGATGGAACTCTAGCCTTGACAGATGTAGATAAATAAAAATTGAAATGTAGTGTTAGTTTTGTCACAGGAAACATAATGCAAAATTTAGGCCAAGATGCATTACAGAAGTATCACAGTTTAAATGCGATACCCAAACGTGTTCCAACCCAGTGTGACAGTTCCATCTTTGGAGTGTTCTCTGTTTTGCAGCCTTGACTAACTTCAGCCACTAAACTCCAGTTATGAACGGTGAGATGAAGGAATCATGGCCAGCTTTATACCTTGCATTGTCACTATGGCATAGATAGCAGAAAACTGCATACTATGTTCCAGGCCCACAATCTGAACTTTTTATTGTTTCATTGGTTGCTTTGGGTTTTTTTAAAGAATATAAAAGTGCATACTGTCTAATTGTTATTCCTTCGATTAAAAATTAAAAAAAAAAATGCAATGAAGTCAACATGGCCTTATTGCTCTTATTCCTATTTCTCTTATTCACCACTCACTACTTCGCTGTTCATTGTTTTTACCTTTCATCAACCCATGATGGCTTTCCCAAGTCTAGCAGAGATTTTGCATGAGCAAAGCAAACAGTATTTGATCCCAGACAACAAATTAAATTAGCAGTGTATACTGACTGCTCTCAGATGAGTCACTTTCTACTTCCAGTAAGACTCTGCATCCAAACCTTGAATGTCTAGTGCCTGACAAGTAAATTATCTCAGTACAGCTTAGTTGCTGCTCATGTGGTGGAGGAAGGAAAACAGGCAGACTTCTCTTTTAGTCAGACTCAAATGGACATCCTGTTACATTCGCAACCTACACAAGCTGTTTCCTCCTTCCATGGTGTTATTCCTCCATGGAATTCTGCTCTCTGCACCCAGCAGAGAAGACAAATGCTGCTCTACCTACTGACTACAAAGGAGGGAAGGAGGGAGGGAGGAAGGGAAGGAGAAAGAGAGAGAGCTTTGTGCCTTCTCTGCTTCTCCCTCACTCCATCTTTATGCTCTGGCCAGATGCAAGGTGACCCTAAGCAGTTACATGTGTAGACTTAAAGATTACAAGACAGAAAGAAAGTGGATGGTCCTTTTTTTCTCCTCCTGTATATGGAACTCCTTTCTGTCTTTCCTGGGTGCTCCCTCTGTAGACTGATGAACAACAGGTCAGAGGAGACGGAAAGGCTTTTTACCTGCCAACCCCAGAGTTCAGGATGTGTTGTTTCTCCTGCAGCAGTTGATGACACCCTAACAACCTTAGCAGCACTGGAGCTGCATTCCTACGCTGTAACAGGGGAAGCAGGACCAAGGGCCTGAACTAAGGTCTTGGCAGGTAAGTGAAGGAGCAACCAGTATCAAAAAGCTTCATTTGCAAGTGTACGTCTTTGTAATGTTTAAGTCTTAATATGTGCTCTGCTTTATCTGGGAGCTTAAACTTCCAGTTTTGAGGAGAATATTTGAGAATACCTATTAGCTCTGCCAAATGCTTGAAAAAAAGATGTTGAAGAAACTTAAGTGCAGAGAACCTATAAAGAAAGATTATTTGTGCTAAAGATGTCTCAGAGCTGGTATTTCTTTTTAGAGCTGAGCAAGAGTTAGTTAGATTAGTGGGGGAGGAAGAAGCTTTATGCTATAAACATATTTTTGTAGCAATACTTAGAGTGACTGAGAGCATACCTGTATTATGAATACTTAATATTCAAAATATGAGCTCTTGATATTGGAAGGGGGATTTTTTACTTGATTGCTTGTTTTCTCTCAACTGGACACATAGGGAACACCTGATGAAAAGAAATTCCATCTCTTTACTGCATTCCACTTCTTAAGCTTAATTATCAGAACCAGGTTTTCCATAGGAATATCTATGTCACTCAAAACATACTTTATTTCAGTATATATCAGGAGTTGTGGGTTTGCTGACAATACCATGTTCCAGAAGATTCACAGAGAACACACACACAGAGGAAGTCTTTACCATCACAGTAAATCTGATTAAAATTATATTTGCAGAAAAAAAGAAGAAAAAAGAAGTGATTCTAATTAGCAGTTCAAAGAAGATGGAAAAAAACCAAAACAAACAAACAAAAAAAAAAACCAAAAAACAAACAATTAAAAACATCCTTGCATAAAGGAACTCTTTCTTTTCCTTGCTTGTGGTAATATGAGGGTAATGGTTGCCTTTCTACTCTGAGGCTAGTATGTTTTACCTTTTGGAATGGAGAACAAAGAAATTTAGGTCAGAAGAGGAAATCATAAGGAGCTGCCACATGCTAAGTTCTGTATCTGAGCCATCTACTGGACTGTATCTTGGAGAGAAAAGGGAACATTCATGAAGACTGTAAAACTATCCAGAACTGGTGGGGCATCAAAGCCCCATCAATATCCAGTTCAGATATTCATATCCCCCTACTCATACTGTTGTTAGTATTCTCAGTTAACTAAGTGAAATCACTCCAAAAGTGACCTCTAAGTACTTGCCCATCTTTCAGTGGATAAACTGTGAACTTCAAAAAAACCTGTATGTACTAATAGCAACTGTAAATTATATTCATCATAGTTCAGGGGAAAAGTAATTATAAATTTTTTCTCCAAAATTTTAGACACAAGAGCAAAAAACTTATACCCTATATAGTTCTATATATTTTTAAATCTTGCATTACTATAGTCATTGTTTTAAATTAACTTTCTCTAGACAAAATAAAGTGTTGTACTACATTGCAGCCTCACTGTTAGGAATGAAGATAGAGGAGACAGTGCAGGAAGGCCAACACATACGACCAAACTGGAGAGTATCCAGGTCATAGAAGAATGGTAAGTTGGTCCGACTGTTATCTAATAAGTGTTTTCTCTTTTACTAATATCAAGAATTATCTTAGGTTTAATTCTTTGGGAATGCCCTTTTAATAGCTTTTCCTCCAAAAAAATTCTATACAAAAGGAAGCAAAATCTGTGCTGACAATGAAATGATAGTAGAGGCATTCACAAGTCAGGCTCATTTACAGTTTCTCATTTGTGGGGAAGAGCCATGGGGAGAAATGGAAGGTGAATGGACAGTTCCATTTGTGGGCCTCTATAAGAAGACCTTGCTATCTGTGAGAGAATTTTTTCCTGTCTATCCAGACAAGAAAAAAAATTATACCCACAAGTGTACTTCATGACCAAATTTTTAACATGGCTACCTTTCATAAAACAGCTTGAACTATGTTTTCACTGGAATTAACCAAAAAACACATACCTTGCAAACTAGGTTAAACACATTGAAAGTCTGAGCTTCTACTTCTGTCTAAAGCTTAGGCCCATCTTTATTGTGTAGGGAAAATGGTAATTTGTCAGGGGCCCTGAGTTCTCTAATGCTATAAGAAGGAAATAAAATTTTAAAGGATATATATGATGGTAAAAACAATCCAAACAACTCATCATGGTCTTTTATGAGAAGACAATATCACTAATTTCTACAAAATATGATAGTGAAGAGAGCGTCCCAACAGACAATAAGGGAATCGGTTTTTTGTCAGCCCCATCCATCTCAACACTCTCCTCAGTAGAAAGTACAAAGTCCTGAGAGGACTGTTCACCTTAAAATCTGTGTTTAAACTTTTTCATTCAGTTTACAATTACTTTGCAATTAGACAATTTGTGATTTATCACAAATAGCTTCCCATCATCCAGCCTGCCTTGCATGCAGGGTAGGTGTTGATAAATTGACTTGAACAGAAATTATATAGACAAATGTCATTCTTTGTGCATCATGGTAACACAGAAGCTAATGACAAGAGCTAGTAAGGCTCTTATGTTGGATCAGGAGGGAGAGGGCAAGTGCTCAAAATTAAGTTTGAAACTATATTTAATTATTGTTAAGTAATCTGGAGAATTACTTTCTTAAGGTATTCATTGATATATTAATGGATTAGTGACGCCAGTAAATCTTCTGATTGCTTATCCAGCGCATCCACTGGTAAAAGCCACAAATAGTTTTCTTCGGAAAATGGAAATAAGAACTTTTCCCCATTTCTTCTCTTTCCAGTTTTGCCAGGAAAATCCATCACATCTCAGGCCAAAAGATCATCATTCAGGTCAATAGCATGAAACAGAGGGAATCTTAGCAACCCTTAGGTACAAACATAGAGAAATATGCTAATTTAAAATCTCTCTGAATTACTACTTTGTTTGGCCTCATTAGTATGCTTATGACTGCCAAGAGGTTTTTGTTTTTCTTGTTCTTCCTAAACCAAATCGTGTCCAGTCACCATCAGAGGGAGGCAGGGACATCAGGTGTCATCTAAACTCCTCACAAAAGAGAGTCTATTTCCAGTTTCCTGGAATCTTCTTTAACTGCAGAGGCAGGAATTCAGTGCTTTTGAGCCACAGGGCTAAGAATACCAGCAGAAAACTCATAAAAAGTGAAGTGCATTTAAAAACATTAAAGACATTTAGTGGGCTACTACTTCCTGTTACTGCTGAAGCAGTTTTCACTTTGGACTAAAGTGCAGTTGAAAGGAGAATTTTTGGATGAATGTATGAAAACACTGTTACAAAAATAGAAGTATATTTGTAATGATATTTGCTTTTGCAGCCAAAACCCTACTGCAGATGAAATTTTGTCTTGGGCTCAGAATTTTGACAAGATGATGAAAACACCAGCTGGGAGGAACCTTTTCAGAGAGTTTCTCAGAACGGAGTATAGTGAAGAGAACCTGCTTTTCTGGCTTGCATGTGAAGATCTAAAGAAAGAACAGAATAAGAAAGTTATTGAAGAAAAAGCAAGACTTATATATGAAGATTACATTTCTATACTATCACCAAAAGAGGTAAAGTTGTAAATGTTACATTTGCATTTTCTGTTATCCCAGAGCAGAAATGTTATACACTGGACTGCCAGGTGAGGGTCTGAAAGTCTGTCAGGTGTCATAGTATGAACATTAAATCAGGAAAGGAAGGGACAGAAACAGCAGGCACTGGGCCATTTAGCATTACCAGCCACAACACATCCAAGTTCTCTGTAAGGCTCAAGGAACTCAGTAAGAGAAGGCTGAGAAATTGGTTTGCTTCTTTAGTAATGCTCCATGTCTGACAGAGAGAGGAAGTAAGTAATGCAGATGGATTTCTGGAGAAAAAGCACCAAAATTAAGGGACTTAAATCAGAATCTTTATAGATTTATCTGCTGCTACAATTGTCTGGGAGAAAATCTGAATTTCTGCTGGTAATTCCCATGTGAGAGTCCAAGAATGAAGCTGACATATTTTATCTAATGAAATGCATAATATCTAGGGAATTATATAAGATTTTATTCAACCCTTTAACTGAAATAGACAAATTTTGCAATTATCTTCACCTGGAAAGAAAAAACATCCCTAGCAAAGCATGTTTTGTCATGCAAAGAGATATATTTACATAAAAGCACTACAGAAGAGCTTTTCTTAGGCCACATCATGTACCTTTATCATCTTTGCCTTGTCTTTGTGCATCGCATTTGAATTTCTACTCAATGGCATTATGCTAATTTGTGGTCACCGTGGACCTTGCTTCCTACATTTTACTCCTTCACTGCATTCAGTAATAATTTGCAACTTCATTCATATGAATGAAGTCAAAAGTGATTTCTAGCTCCATTATCTTCTCTTGTGCCATAGTATCTGCTTTTGCTTTGGAGTGAAATACAATTGCCAATACAGCAAGCTAATAATAACTTTTTCTTCCAATACTGTGTTTTTAGCAGATAGGTATGTGATGAATACTCAATTCTCTTCTTAAGCTAAGACCAATCAGCATTTAGGATTCAAACACTAACTAAGCATTGTTTGGCTTAGAGTTTAACAAAGTTATTCACAAACTTGGTGCATTGGATGCATACAGATCTCATCAATCCAGTTGCTCCTGCTCATACTGGAAATCTTAGGAGGCAAACAAGAACTGTTTGCAATGCATTAGAACAGCTTGAGAAATGAAAAATTCTTGTTCATCCAAGCATCTCTTTCCAGATGTTACCTTTTGGCATAAGAGCTGAAATATTTAGCAAGATTCGTTCAGTACAGAAGTTACTGAGGCAGAAGGTCTTAGTGTTCTAAACAGATACTTTGTATTCATCTGTTTACCAAGAAAATACCTTTAGTAATTCCAACTATTTTTGCCATCTGGCTTTAGTGTGTCACTGAAAAAATACAAAGCAAATTACAGTTCCATAATTAATTTTGGTTTTCGAATTCTCTAAATGCAATTAACTTTTATTATGCTCAGTGGCTCAAAACCCCACTATCCTGCCAAATTTGAGAGTTTTCTTATCCCAGATATTATGTTTGATATTGAAGAACCAATTAGCTGCACAAACTGGTTTTGTTGACATAAATTTGTGTGCCTGCATGTCAGGGGTAGAATTGCTTAAATCTTAGTGTGTTCTTTCTGTGCTGTAGAGATGCAATGGTCTGGGCTTGAAATCTATCCAAACACATTCTGAAGACACATGGCTGCAACACTGCCACTCCAAACTAGCATAGCACTGTAGTCCTGCCCACACTCACCGGCTGAGCAGCACAACTGGTCTCTTATAGTTGTGCCTTGTGACTGATAACCAAGTGACAGAAAAAAGTGGAGGAGAAAGAGCTTGTCTGCCCTGTCAGTAGCATACTCCAAAATGCTAACAAACCAACAATGCTAGATTCTACAGTTGGTACTGAAGATAGAATGAAAATGTGTATTTACTTCTCAAATGTATCTGTACTTCTCTTACTGTACTATACCACACCAGCGTATTTCAAAGACTTTGCTTCACCAGGTATGAAACCACAGGCTCACACATTCAAACATATTCTAAGTTTTCATCCTGGTTAGCATCCTTCATGTAGCAAGTTATCTTAATACATGGAGCTTTCCATAGTTGAAGTCAATCCTTCAGACAGTATTCTATCTTTGTATGGTTGCAGAACAGTAGGGTCAGGTTGCAACTTGTGTAAATCACAGTAACTTAACTGATCTCTTCTTGGCATTTATCTACTCAGGATTTTAGCCCTTTTCTTCTTAGCTGAGTAAACCCTTGCTGGTGTCAGTGGGCATTGCTGCTACTGCCATTTCATTTAATCCAGAACACATTAACTTACTAGGTTTTAGATCATTTTGTGGGTAAACTGTACATTTACTTAAATTTCTAAAGGATATTCTACAATCCTCTGGGCATTCATCCTAAGCATAATAAGTCTTTTTCTGCCTAGGCACAGGAGTTCATCACAAATGACAAGTAAATGAGAAGCTAAAACTGAAATTTGCTAACAACTTCAGTATGGATATATGATCTCCTGAAAGTATGAACTACCAGATGTTAAAGAGTCCTGTCAAGAAGAACAAATCTGAAATATTTAATATTAATGGGGAGATTAACACAATAAAAATGATAAAAATCCCTGGGTAATTTGTAAAGAACAAGTGTAGTGCCTAAAAAAAAAAACAGAAAAAAAAATAAATGAATCTAGGGCAGCCAGGTAAGAATGATGAATAGAAATTATCCAAAAGTTTAATCACAAATGCTCAGAAAAAAAAAAACCCTGCAGCTCTCTGAATGAAGGTAATTAAATATTCATTTCAGAGAAATAATTTTAAATACATACAAATTATTTTTAAGGTAAAACAATATATTTTGGAAAACTTCAATTGCACTGCATTTAATCTGCTATACAGCTGCATTTCATTGTACAGATCTTAAGAAGGATGCAAAGACCAAGTCAAAACTGAAATAGAGTTGATGGTCTCAGTGTATTACAGAGTAAGTGTGTGATGGTTCTGAAAGAAGCACAGAGCATTACTTGAATAATTTATAAACTCAATTATTATGTTCAGTGGAGCCCTGAGAAATAAAGATACATATTACAGCTTTTCCAATTTATTGTTTTATTATTCTGTGCTCATCTTCTTCAGGTTAGTCTTGATTCCCGTGTGAGAGAAGTGATCAACAGAAACTTGTTGGATCCCAGCCCTCACATGTATGAAGATGCCCAGCTCCAGATATACACCTTGATGCACAGAGACTCTTTTCCCAGGTTTTTGAACTCTCAGATTTATAAGTCTCTTGTTGAAAGTATTACAGGCTCTACTTCTGAAACTTAGTTATAATTAAAAAAAAAATCTTGTTTTTTTTTTTTTTTTTTGGTGGGGGGGATGGAAGAAAAGTAGTTTAATAACATCTGGAGCTGGGTTCCTGGAGAACTACAGTTTAGCACTACTCAGGCTACTGTGAAGAAAAAAAAAATTGCATATTATGGTCTCTGTCTACATTTTTACCAAGGTTCTCCTTGCTCAAGATGGTGTGGGAGGGGATTAATTGATTTGCCAAAATACATTTGTTTCACACTCCTTTCACCCTACTGCAGTCAAGATTTCAATGATGTATTTGTAGTTTTATGAACAGTCTCCTTGTGTATCCTCACACTGCATGTGCAAGGTAAAACTGCTTCACTTACCACTTAGTTGTTGCAATATTTAATCCAATAACATAAATTATATCTGTATTTAAAAACTTTTTTTTTGTGCAATACAGTCCTATGGTACATAGAAAAAATAGCAGCAAACCAGAAAGAGGCTTGCATTTTATAACATCACTAACTAAAAAGCCAATTTTTAAGGTGTAGCATTACTCTACATGCTCTACTGAGTACAATACACTGACTTTTTGAAGCCAATATTTCTGTACAGAGAAAAAGAGCTATTTATCACTGTTTATTTAAAATAAATCAAGCAGAGGAGAGGATTCCTCTGGTTGTTCACTGCCAAAACTGTGGCATTTTCATTACAGAGTTTGCAATGTCAAAGAAAAAGAAAAATAAAAGAAGAAAAAAAAAAAGCACAAATCACTTAAAGGGATCTATTTCTGGATGACACAATCTATGCGCTGATATTGTTTAATTGTTAAAAGAACAAAGATTTTCAATGTACATTTCAGATGTCAGATACTGTAATTGATTTATTAAAGACTGGCTATCCAGTTCTAACACTGTTGTATAATGTTATGTACTTCAGAAAAAAAAAAGAAAAAAAAAGAAAAAAAAAAGAAAGAAACAAGAAACAACACAAAAAGCTTGATAATTTAGTTTTTTTAATAAAGAAATTTAATAAAAGATTGCCTACATGTAGCATTTTAGAGCATTTTAGAACATTTTGATGAACTGCATCTGTTCTGTAAGATATTTTTTTTGAAAGCTAAATCCGGTAAAAAATGTTTTTAAATGAAGTAATGTTTTACAAGGTGGCGGGTTAAAGAAGACTTAGCTTCTAGCCTCATTGATTTTGAACAACTCCTTGAAAACAAGGGGTTTGGAGAGTAATATTAAACCAAACTTTAAGGGCTTCTAAACCCACAGATCTTACCCAAGCAAAATGCCTACAGAAACACAATGGGTATCTTTCCTGGGTAAAGATTCCTGTACTGAGCCCTTAATCTGAGCTAAGGCAGCACAGTACACACAGTACATCACTAGGCTGCCATGGTGTTTTTAATAGGTGTTTGCTTGGCCTTTTTATCAAAGAATGTCCGGTTTCAGGACACATTTTGATGTTTAAAGAGACAGTGACTTGGAACTTAAAAAAAACCATCTTCATACCTACCATATACAAGCAAAATGAGTGTTAGTATCCCTCATAAACTGCTAATGATATACCAAGAAATTGCTCTGAATACTTGTTAAATAAATATATATATATATATGTGTGTATGTATATATATATATATATATTTAATACTATATATATATTTAATACTGACAAGCATACTAAGACTTGAGGCAAGGTTCTTCTCACTTACATAGGACTACACATGGCACAAGCCCATGGCTTTCGATTGGCCTGGAAGGTCTGGCAGTTGTGTCCTTGAGTGGAATCTGGCCTGAACACAGTTGGCTCCAACCCCTCAGTTACTTCCTGCGGGCAGCCTCCGGTGCCGGCTTTGGCGGGAGCTGCTGCTGCCGAGGCAGGTCTGCTGTGACACCGTAACTGGGAGGGTGCAGGTCTTAGTTTATCTTCTGGGGCTTATTTTTTTCCCTTTGTTTTACTACCTCTCATTTTTTTAATTTATTGAACATGCTTCAAATAGCAGGTTTGGGGAATTTTTTAGTCATTCTTTTTACTTGAAACCTGTGTGCTTTTTTTGGATATATATATGAACAATTTAACAAACTGTTTCTTAAACTCATTTGGTTTTGTAATTTATATAGAATTCAGGAGATGATGAAAAGGGCTATTCTCTATTCCCTATGCAAATATTTTAACTG
The DNA here is from genome assembly GCA_013186435.1 of Turdus rufiventris. Classification (NCBI taxonomy): domain Eukaryota; kingdom Metazoa; phylum Chordata; class Aves; order Passeriformes; family Turdidae; genus Turdus; species Turdus rufiventris. The sequence continues at coordinate 5,076,232 of PYHW01010133.1, read as the reverse complement.
TTGTAGTGTTTGACAAAATGGGATCTAAAACAAAAATCTGCAAAGTGGAAAAACAAATCTGTTTACAGTGGCATTGCTGACTATCCTACCATATTCAGCACTTTTAAATATTGTTATTTATGAAAATGTAGTTTAAAATGCAAGACAAAAATATTTATAAATGTTTCTTTTAATAAATACCTGTTTTGTCTGAAAGTGCTACCGTGTTATGACAACTTTATTCATGTTGGTTAGTTACTTACCATTATGAATAAAATATTCAATTATTATACTGATAGAATACGAGCTATGATGTTTACAAATCCTGAGGGGGGGGAAATTCAGTGAGAAAGGACTGCCTCCTTCTACTGTGAAATGCTGTTAGGAAAAAAAAAAATTTTCTTGCTTTTTTCTTAATTGGAATTTAACTATGGTCCTACATATGTCTAGTATCATTTGACTAGTTATATTTACTTGGTACTAAACATATACAGCATCATATATGTATATATTTATATAGTGTAATTTCAAGTTGTTGGTGTTTGAGGCACAACACATTTAGTGCGCACATCTAAGCAATGTGTAAGAGACAAATCTGCATGCGTAACTCTTGACAATGTAGACTTGAATTCTTAATGTTACTATTTGATGGTGACCTGCTAGTCATAAGCTATCTTTATAAGATATTTCACACAGGCAGACGTTCTTGTCAACACAGACAAGTCATCCTTTCAAGACAGTTTTAAAGCTAGATGTGCAGGCCCTAAAACATTACCTTGATTTCTAGCATAAGATTCCAAAATCTGTACTTGGAAACTGTGACATCATTTTGAAAAATATTACACCAATCTTCAGTGTAATACTGCAATGAAATCACGTTCAAAATTTATTGTCTAAAATCCTCTGTTGGGAGGGATTGAAAAATTGAACATAACATGTAAAGTTTCTTTCTTGGAGCAAATGCTCATATTAAAACATTTAATATACATTTTGTTTACTGGTTTGGGTTTCCCAAATATTTTTAATGACAAAAATGGATGTGGTCCAAATGGACAATAAGCAACATGATCTCATTGCCTATCATACAGTTCTTTGAACACAAATTGTAAAAAAGTCAAGCTATTAAACTGATTTATTGTGCATGCAGTGTACAATACACTTTGAAAAACTGCCTAAATGCACTTATTCTATAGCTTGGAATAAAATAAGTATGTATTTAACTTGTATTTCAGTTTTTCATGACAATGTATATAGCAAGTGCACTACAGAAAGAGAGTTATGTTTTTGTCACTTTTGCCTGGTGTTTTAAATTCCTTTCAAATAGAGCCTAATGCCAAAGAGACAAAAATAAGCAAAGCACTTCTGTACTCTCCTGTCCTTTAGGTTGCAAAGAAATGGAATCTGTATTGTGTTACACGTGTTCACCTTAGCTGTTTATAGCCAGCTTTCACGTAACTGAGCTTAAAGTAGTTTGGAATACCCAGGGTGAAGCAGAACACACAGACGAGCATTCAGATTAGCCTGAAGGCACATGTGGAATGAAGGAGGTTAGAGTTTTGAAGGGGAAAAGACAGGTCGGTGACACAGGTGGCTGGGCTGCAGGTTAAACATCTACAGCACGGTACTGTGGAAATGTGGTCATAGCACATCCAGGTCCACAGCCAGTCCATAACTCACCTGAGTACCTGTGGAGTCCACACAGTCCATTTGCAGGGCAACAGAAAGTGGACACAAACCAGACTTCAGCTAGCAATAGTGATTTTTTTTAATTAAACACATGCTGAAGTGCTGCTAGGCTGTGGTCTAAACTGAGCAAACAAAGGAGACCTACACTCTAGCTTCAACAGCCAGGGTTTAAGATGTCATCTCATGCCAAACTTGTTTCCCTAGGCAGAAAACTCAATTACAAGAAGCATATGTCTGTGGAGCCAATATCTAATATCAGGCAGGGGGCTTTTTCAGTACAAGCAGCTTGCTGGACTGACCATGCTGTGAGCCCGCTCAGGAGCCCACAGCTTCCACATGCAGGAAGTGGTTGCAAAAGCCATTTAGTGGAAGTGTTCCACGACACCAATCCAAAAGCAATCAAAGCTGATACAAGTCTCTAACTTCAGCAAGTCTACACCACCAGGAATAAAGTCTATATTTCCACAGYGTCTGTGAGCCTGCTCCTGGCATTGCTGACCCAGCCACCAGAGCCTGAGCCCTTAACAAATCCAAGGAAGCAAAAAATTAAAGTTGCACATAGACAGAGAGCTGCAATGTGTCCTTCAGGTTGATCTGAATGATGCCTAACTACCAACCTTCAAATAGAGTTTTTCTCAGTCTATAATGCTGTAATTTTTTAAGAGACCCAAGTGTGGCACTGTAACACATCCTGGGACTTGGACACAGTGACAAAAGTCCCAGCCTGTTCACCAATACGCTGAGTAGATTTGCAGTGACAAAACATCAGCCCCGTTCGAACATGTCCTGAATACTTCTGCCTGCAGTACAAGTGATATTGGTGGGATGGATGAAAGAACAAAGGAGTAATAGTACTAAAAGCAGTTGGACAAAGACTTGACAGAAGCAGTTTCTGCATATTATTTTAACTTTATACCAAGAGCCTGATTTTGTACCTTCCTTTATCCATGAACTCACCCTGTGGAAATCCACTCTTCTCATTTAAAACAGGGATATGATTTAGATGAGTCAAAGGCTGACCATTGACTCTGATTACTTTTTTTTTTCCCCTCAAAAGCTTTATCTTAAATTACCACTTACTCTAAGTTTCCTGAGTTTTCCATAGGTCTCTTCACAAGCTGGGCCCACACAACAGTTAGACTCTCATTCCTTGTAACAGAACATCAAAATATTTTGTGTGTTAAAGCATAAATTGGGTCATTTTTCCTTTACACTTCTAGAAGAAGACTTCAAGGAGCTTCATGAGCAGGCAGTAGGGGCTGCAAAGGAAGCTTTTGGCGGGCGAGATTTCCTAAGTGATGGCCTGGGGTTTTTACCAGTGCCAGACAACTCACATAGACTGTACATTCTCCACAAAGATCTTACAGTGTGACTTTTTCTTATAAATTACTGCTGCACTGTATTTTGCCAATACACCTTATCCAAAGTTGTGCGCTTAAAAATCATAAGAAAACATTTTTATCTAACCATTAATTTTAATGTTTAATATTTTAAATAGCAAATCTGGCCTTTAGATTTCAATCATGGAACAAAAATTTCCAAGTTTTCTTTTCTGACTACCAAAACTACTTAGGTTTTCAAGAATTACTCTTGCTTTTGATAATGTGAACGTTTCATAAGGAACTATTATTCAAGTGGTGTAATTTAGTTATAAGATATGATGGCCTAGTTCTGATAAGACATCTACAAGGACAGAAGGAAGGCAAGGACACAACTCTGCCTCCTCCAGTGACTATAATACAAAAAACTGTCTAATAAAATATTATGGATAGTTGCACATTTTTATAATAAAATATATTCTTGAAACTATTTTGAGTTTAGCCAAAAATCTAATTAATGATATTATCTAAAACAAAGTGAAGTGGTCTGCATTTCAGGAAGGATTTACCCAGATCATCCCACAACACACAGTCTCTAAATGGCTGCATCCTCGCTGCCTTCCCACTTCAAATGTACATGTGAAACACTGTACTCAGATCTGTATTTTGTACATGGGCTGTCTTGTGGTCTCACCGCTAATCTCTGATGCGAGGGCACTCTGAATTGCCCTTTTTTTCTCCTCTGACAATTCATTTCTTTTCATCTAAATGCCTAATTTTACACCTGCTTTCAGTGTGGGGATATCCTTCCACAATATTTGCATGTTCCTTCTCAGAGTACTTTAATTCTGAAGATTTTTCCTGGAGGGAGAAGGTCTGTAAGAGTAACCTGGATATCCAAAGCCCCATCTCACACTTCCCACCAACCTTTTACCTCTGCAGACTTTAAACAGCCCCAATAGAAAGCTCAGTACCCCAGAGTACCTCAGAAGTCCTGCTATAAGCTTGGGGCACGGAGGATTCGCTGGGGTTTGAGGCTTTTTTTGTTTCTTTTTTTTTTTTTTTAAAGTTCATGACTTTAAACCGTCCCTCCCTCCCGGGGCCTGCAGAGGGCGCTCGGAGCGCCCGGCCGGGGCCATGAGGCGGAGCCCCGCCCCGTCAGCGCTGGCCAATCAGAGACCGCCCGCCCCACCGCAGGAGAGCGCGAGCCGAAGAAAGCCGAATTCCTTCGGCCATTTCCGCCACTGCAGCGCCGATGATTTCCGACTGCGCCCAAATCCAGCGCGAAGGCTCTTCGGCAACTTCCGGAAACCCGGAAGGGAGGCTGCCGAGCGCGTTCCGGCGTCTCCGGCACGGCAGTGACGCTCGGGCGACAGAAGGACGGCCGCACTCCTGCCCCAGCCAGATATGCGGCTGCTCTCGCGGGCCCTCCGCGCGGCGCAAGGCTGCCGAGCCGCCACGCTGGCTCCTCGGAGCCTCCGCGCAGCGCCGGTGGCACGGCTGAGCGGGCGGCCCGGCCTGGAGGAGCTGTTCGCCGCGCCCTCCCTGCGCCGCCTGCTGGAGGCGCGCGCGCGGGGCGAGGGCGGGGCGGCGCCGCAGCTGGCGGCGCGCGTGCGGCGGCTGCGCGACAAGGAGCGGGAGCTGCGCGACACGCGGGAGCTGGCCCAAGGTGCGGGAGCCGCGTGCGTGACGCCACCGGGAAGCGGCCGCGAGGGGGCGGGCGGAGCCAGGCTCATTTGCATACGCTGGCGCGATTGGGCGAGCGGCCCAGGGGGGCGGGGCGGAGGCCGGCGCGTGGCGCCGCGCACCTGCCGGGGTGGCGGCTGCGCGCGCGGGGGGCGCGCCCCGGTGACGGGAGAGCGGCGCGCGTGCCAGCGGGCGGGGGAGGTGACGGCGACACACGTGTCACCTGCGGGAGCCCGGGGCGGCCTCCTCGGGCCCTCCGCAGGCCAAGGAACAGCCCGAGCAGAGGTCGGCGGTACGAGTGGGTGGGGAGAGTGCTTCCGCCGGCGTGGGAAATGCTGATGCTGGAACCTGTTTAATATAAAATAAAGATAACTAATCAGGGATAGACAGTTTTTAAAGTTTTGGTGAATGGTTTTTTTAATCCGTCTTTCCCTTATTGCCAAGACAGCCCAGTCTACCTGTCTGTCTCCGTTTTGGCAGTCACAGAAGTCAGCGCCTGAATTTGCTGTCTCCACACTGTGATTTGACCTTGTGTGTCAGTAGCTGCACACTTTTATTGCTGCCAAATAATAGAATTTTTTTTTTACCCAGAATCAAACTTTGTTTTGATAGCAGTTAAAAAACTAAAATGTAGAAATGGAGTACTTTAGGATCAGTAAACAGTCGTTAGATGATTAAGTATCCCCTAGAACTGTAGTATTCAGATTTTTGAATGCAGTGATAGGGGTATAAGTCCTTTTAACAAGGAGTACCAGTTTAGGAGCTGCTGTGCTCTTTAAATCCTTTATGTTCTTGCTATACTGAAATACAAAAAATAGATTTTTAGAGCCACAGAATGGCTGGTGTGGGAAGGAGCCCTCGACATCACCCAGTCCACCCTCCCACTCAAGCAGGGTCACTCACAAGCTGCTCAGTGCTTGGCCCAGTTGGATTTTGAGTATCTCCAAGGATGGAAATTCACAACCAATCTGTGAAACCTGTACTGCTGTTTAACTACCGACACAGAAATCATTGCTTTTTATGGTTGTCTTGGATTTTAGTTTTTGATATTTTAGCAGAAATTCTTTTATTTCAGATTTTTCTCATGTCTTATACCTGCCCAGGATTAGAAAACACTGAATATGTACTTAGAATCATCTTTACAGACCGTATTAGTAATTTGATTTTTCTGACAGGTTTAGTGTTTTGGGATAGGGAGGGGTTGTGTGGTAATTTGGTTTTGGTTTGGTTTTTTTGTTTGGTTTGTTTGGGGGGGTTTTTTGGTGTTGGTTTGTTTTTTGGTTTTTTTTGGTTTTTTTTTTTTTTTTGGTAGCGTAAGTTCTTCATGTGGTCATTTTTTCAGAAGGTTTTCACAGAATGGCACTGATATGAGTCTGAGGATTAACAATACTCAAATCTTTCAGATGAGAACGAAGATTTCCGGAAGCTTGCAGAAACAGAAATTGCTTCCTGTGAAGAAGAGATAGCTGAACTGAAACAACAGGTTAGATCCCCTAATAAAGTGTCTGTTTCCTTGCCATTCTTAAATTAACAAAGCCAAATTGTCTTCTTGGGGGCGTTGGAACTAGGTGATGTTTAAAATCCCTTTCAACCCAAACCATTCTGTGATTCTCATCAAGATCTACATGATAAATTTACCTCCTCTCCTCAGTGCTAGTTATAATCCTCAATAACTATAGTTAATAATAGTAATAAAGTCTGTTAGCTAAGGAAAATTAAAAAATCAGATGCTATAAAGACATCCTGTGAGCAAGTACCTGAATGTTTCAATCAAAATATGTTTTTAAGTAGCTGCTATAGTTTGTCTTGTTATGGATGTCAGACCTACATAGTATCACTCACAGTGGTTTTGAAAAAAAATTTAATACTATGTAACTACTTTAGGCTGCTACTTTATATAAATTTTACAGAGTATCTATGTTATTTAATAACAAAAAAAAAATCTTTCTGTAAACAGACTGTTCTAACTTAAGATTACTGTAGAAACTGCTATGGTCACATTATTCCTCCAACAACAATACAACAGTCACTTTATAAATATTTTTTGTAAATATGATTCTGCCAAAAGAAGTCATCATCATGTGGAAAGAAACATCACCTAATGCTAGTAAAGGAAGAGAATTTAAAAGCATTTGCAGGTCATCCAGAATTTTGGCCTAGCATGCAAAATTGTGATCGTTTTTTTGGTTTTGATATTCTTCCTTCTGCAAATCAGGCTCTTCTTTTTAAAATAAATAAATAAACAAATAATACATTTGTGCTGCTGTTGAAGGACTCTGCTCCTGAACATCCATACATTCTTAGCTCTGCAGTTGAGATGGAATTAAAGAGGAATCTGGTTAGAAGGGAGATATTCAGTTCTCTTGCAAGAGCAGGTGTGTATCTTGTGGCTTATCCTCACAGTGCTCCTGATGGATTAAAAACTTATATGAAGTTTTGTGGCTCTCAAGAGAAGCCTCTGTAGCTCCTGTGACCATGAACATTGCTGCAATGCAGCATCACCCTGACACACCTTTGCCTGGCTGAAGCCTGGGGCACACAGCCTAGATCAGTTACAGACTTGTCTGGTGTTTTACACTGTCTCAGATGTGGATAGCAGTGTCAGAGAGGAGTCTTAGCTGGGTGCTTTTGTATTCACAGATAGTGTTGCTTTTGATTCCTTCAGAAGAAACAGATGAGAGTGATCTTGTCATGGAAGTAACTGCTGGAGTTGGAGGGCAGGAGGCCATGCTGTTCACCTCGGAGATATTTGATATGTATCAACGATATGCTGCTTATAAAAAGTGGAAATTTGAAATATTAGAATACTTTCCCAGTGAAATAGGTCAGTAATGAAAATACTATAACTTCTTAACTCAAGTTGAAACACTCATTCATATGATATTTTAATTTCCTAAGTAAAGGAAGCTTATTTGCACTATCTTAATTTTAGAAGTGGAATATTGTTTGAATGTCTGAGTAGAGTTCTCCTTAGCTTCAGTATTTGGGCATGAAACTCCATTTCAAAAAAGCTATTAAAATACTGAAGTGCTACAAAGAAAATTTATCTTTTAGTAAATTAATTTCTACATTTTAAAGCAATAGTTTTAAAGACAAGAGGTTGGGAGGAGGAAATTTAGAAAGTGGTACAGATATGTTTAGTTCTTTTTTTAAATAGAGATTGTGTAAACTTTATTTGGTTACACTGTTCTACTTAGTTATCTAATGTTGTATTTATTGTTTATAGGCTAGGTTGGTGGAAGATTGAAAAATCTGGTTTTTATTATGTATCTATTGGCATAGAGGAATCAGTATTCTTAAAACAATCCATGGAGTTTAATCTAAAGCATCTTAAATTTATTTGTGATAGTATCTCACCTATAATATAAGGGAATGGGGTATTTGGATATAAGTCATCTGTAACAGCTGTTAAAATCTGTATTAAAATTTGATCTTAAAAAGTGTTATATTTGGAAACTGTTCAAATAACTTTTTAGAGTTCTTAGCAAATATCTTATTTCAAGTTGATGAACATCAACTTAGGCTTCCTTCTAGAGTGGCTCACTCCACTGCCAATGATTCAATTAATATACTTTCTTTTAAATTTTATGACACTTGAATTCCTTATTTTCTATTATCTGTATTTTTTATATTAATAAACTTCCTGTATGGTTAAGAGCTCATGCGCCAAGTAAACCGTTTTCACAGTTCAAGTGGAGATAGGGATGAGAAGCTTCATATTACAGTGCATCTTGTTGCTGAAGGAGCAAAGTAATGTTCATCCCCATTCATGACCTGGCAAATGCTTTGCCAGTTTGCCCTTCAAAGCCAACAGAAATCTGTTTACTTTCTTTTTTTTTTTATTCTTTTTTTTCTTTTAGGTAAATGGAATAAACATTGTACAGGTTAGATGGGTGTAAACAGAAAAGAGAAAGGGTCTGGGTCTTCTTTTTTTCACATACTAGGGGGAGAGCTGCCTTTCCATTGATGCAACACTTGGATTGGGTGAATCCCAGCAGTCTCATACACTTCACCTTCAGAGCACAGTTTCAGTCACCTTTAGCAAGGCCTGTCTCACCTTCCAGCCACCTGTGTGTTTTTTCTTTCTCAGCTTGAGGCCACCGTGCTAATTGGATCAGTCCACTGATTTAGCTTAAAAGCCCTGTTATGGAATAGTTAAGGAATAGTATGGAATATGAGTGAGATGTGACTCAGCTTACAGTCCTGTGATTAGAAGAAAAAGAGTTGGGCTTGGCTAGCCTTTTGGTAAAAGCCTAGTCCTTGGACAAGGAGCCCACACACTCAAAGATATTCTCATTAATGCCTTAAATGGGAAATTGAACTAATATGTTAACCTGGTATAATCTATCCCTATTTTCTCTTTGAAAGAGCTAGGTATTTTTAATATCTGTGTGTTTATTTTAGTCTGTTTTGCTGAGAATTTGTCTATGCACTGAAATTAATGTTTAGGATGTAAATCTTGGGAAAAATAAAGACAGCCCTAGCTTTTGTCAGCCTCATGCAAGTTATTTTTTGATTTTTCACAATCACTTCTTGTCAAAACAGATGCCGTAAATGAATTGGGAGATAGGAGCACTGTACATGGCACAGCCAGTGAAATTGATATTTGAACCCTCAGGTTCAAAGTGTCTGTGCTGTGCTGAGTAAGAGTGGAGCTAAGGATGCTGGTGAGACTGGGCTGTTGCAGCCTACCCACATTCCATTTTTATTGATCACATGAGCAAAAGCAAGGTCCTAGGTTAAAATGTAAGACTCCCTTATTTCAGAGAACTCCTGAATTTGAAATCTGAAGGTGAGCATGTGTGAACAAGGTGAATGTTAAATAAAGCTGCAATAAAATACAGGTTACAGTCCACTCTTAAATTACTTTATTATCCTACCCCATGGGATGCCACTGTGCAAGAATAGCATGTTGAAGAATCAGTGCACATGTTGAAGCATAAACTCACATGTCAGTATTTATCCACTTCTCACCCTGTAGTGGCACGCAGAGACCCATTTGTGGGATTTTCCCCAATCTAAGATGCCACATAAAAATTGATAAATTGGGGCATTTTATATGAAAGGGGCAAACACACAGTTATCAAGAGCTAACTATATTTGACAAGCATACAATATGTCTGTCAGGGTAAAAGATCTGTCAAAATTTCATTAGATTTGGCTGCAGTTCATAATAAACCTGTTTTGATAATAGTCAGTTTGAAGTAGTATGATCTAAATACCTGTCATGTGAACCAGTTTTTTGGTCATCTTATTTTAAGCACTGTAGGCACACATATCACTACAAATTTTAAAAGCAGAAGGACAAAAATTATGTGAAAGAGAAAGCCAAACTGCCTCTTCCTATCTTTCACAAGCATGACTGTAAACCAGTATATATTTCAGTAAAGTTATGAGTGAATGAACGTGTCCATGGAGGTGAACAACCGAGCCTGTGTTCTAGCAGACGATTTTTTCCTGCTGTGCAGGGCATTTTTGGATTCCATGTTGTCTTCATTTTCCTTTTTCAAAAAACTGCTGTCTTGACCCTATGGTTGAATTCCTTGTTCTGAGAGATAGCCTAAACCAGTATTTCTGAGAAGTATGTGCCTCTTCTTTTCCTCAGCTGTGGTTTCATGTTGCAAGGCTTGAAGAGCAATACTCTTTCAAGGCCACCTGTGTCTTCTTCAGTCATTCCCTTGGCACACCATCCACTGTGCTGAGAATGGGATTTGGAAATTGAGCTGCATTAAAAATAAAAATGGGTGAAAAGTTACACTCATTTATAATACCATCACTTCTCTAATCCTTCACTTATACTGCACACCAGCAAACAACAAAGATCAAGAATATCATCAACTAGTAGAGCAGCAAACTGTTGTCCCAAAGCTGTGATTGCTAAGGGCTTGACTTCTAAGTTACAAGCTGTTCAATACTTGTAGGATGTTGCTGTAAAGTGTTTTGCTGGAGGTATTGGTAAGAGATGCAGGAATTTTTCTTCTGTTTGCTCCAGGAAAAAATACATATAAGTGTATATAAAATGTATAAAAAATGAATATAAAAATTAAATTGGACTCTAAAAAAAGAGAATTTGACAGTCCTTTCCTTTTTGAGGCAGTGTGTGAGTAAATATGTGTGGCTTTAAGATTTTTCTTGCATTTTTGGTGTAATTTTGCCCAAGTGTTTAAATGGTAGATTTCTCATTTTAAGAAGCAAATGCCAGTGGTGGGTAAGTACACTGAAATATAACAGCATAATACCAGCAGTTCCTAAAGGTTTGCACCTGTTTTTCTTCTCTGTTTAAGGTGGCCTAAGGCATGCAGTAGCCAGTATAGCAGGTGTTGAGGCTTACAAATACATGAAGTTTGAAGGAGGAGTGCATCGTGTTCAGCGGGTACCAAAGACAGAAAAACAAGGACGCATTCACACCAGCACAATGACTGTTGCGATATTACCCCAACCCACTGAGGTAATGTTTATCTTTTAGTATAACAGACATTACCGGAGCAATATTTGATACCAAGTGTTTTCTGCCTCTCTTGATACTCTCAACACAATGTCTTTTTAAATCTTAATTTTAAACTAGGTCATATTTGTTATTTTATTTTTATCACAGGGATGAAATAAAGAATTTCTGTCTTCTCTAATCTCAGTAAAGTCACTGACAGTTTACTTGACTATGACTTGAAAATTCACAGTGACTGTCTTGCATCTTTTGTGGAAAACTACATTTTCTGTGAAGTAACAAAAGACTGAATCATTTTACCAGGCTCATAGATTATTTCTTTTAGCACTTCCTCTTTCCCGTTTTTGTAGTGTCATCACTTGCATGTTCTAAAGTGTACAATAATTCAGTTTTGCTATATTTGCTTGCTTAAAACAGTGGGTTAAGAAAGCTTTGTTTAGATCTTAGTTTCATGTTGACGCATCAGATTGTCAAAGATATCTTGAAATTTTCTTAATCCTTCCTCACAGAGACTATTGCTCCACTCCAAAGCCAAAAAAGGGAATGTCTGCAATTTCATTTAAAAACCATTTAATCAAGCTCAAATATTGGTTAACTCTGCTGGAAGAGGATGCAGAGCTCTCAGAAGAGAGGAAAATTAGTGCTAAGTGATGGTTATGCATTTGGCTGATTTCTGGGGTTCCATCGTGATGCATTCCAATCTGATTAGCAAGATTTCTTAATGTGTTTTTAAGGGGATTTGATCTAGTACCCATAAATGTTCAGAAGTTTGATCTTGCATGAACATGCCTTCTAAAATAAACTGACTGAGTATTTGAGATCTGTTGAGAAAAAAACAACATAAAATGCTTTTTTTCTCTTCTTCTGTCTCCCATGACAGATGAGGCTGCAAATTAGTCCAAAAGATCTACGGATAGAAACAAAGCGAGCTAGTGGAGCTGGAGGCCAACATGTCAATACCACAGATAGTGCTGTACGGATAGTTCACATTCCAACAGGTGTGCTGCTTCATTCTTTCCTTAGTACAAGATGTACATTCCAAAACTGCTGTCAGAATTTATTTTGAAACAATGGTTTTATTTTCAAGCCTGGGCAACAGTAGAGCAGAGGTTTTATGTAGTTCTCATATCTATTCATACTACTCTAAATGCATCATCTTGTGCCCACTACAGTTTTTAACAGTGAAAACTACTGGCTTCAGTAGGTAAGCTATTTATTTTGCTATTAAACATGACATTCTAAAAGCATTCAGATCAGATTCTATCAAGAAATTATATTTAAGTTTTCAAATAATAAAAATGACACCAAAAATGGAGTAGGTTGAAATCTGATTTGAGTTTTCTTGACAAGTCTCCAGAAGAGAGATTGTGCTATTTTTGTATTGAAACATGACTTTTAATTGCAGAGTCTGCTCAGGATGCCAGCTCCCATTCGTCTGCTGGCTTCTTTCCCGTAGATGACACACATAATTAGGAGGCCCATCCCTCTGGCTCAGGTTAGGAAACATTGCAGGGATAAGATACACTCTCAAACACTACCTGATTTTAGCTATTGTATGGGGGCTTTTTATTGCCATTCCTAAGCCTTTTACTTCCCTTTGAGCAATTCACAACAGCCTTCTTGACTTTCATTGCATTTTAACTTTTCCTCTTCTCTACCACAAACATTAGTCAGGGTTTACAAGGTTTCAGGATAATCCCATGCCCTCTTTATCTTTATGTATCCAGATTTTTGCCACCCATTGCTTTGTATCTGTTTAAAACATCAATTCATTCTGCACTTGTTGCATCACCATAGTAAAGCAGAAGGCAAGTAGTAGAGAGGTTAAAATTCACTGTATGGTGACAAAAAGATACCCCGGTTTACAAATGTTTTGGATTGCCTGTATGTTTGGATAAAAACACAACAAACTAAAACCAGCAACTGATATTAGATTTTGCTGATGGCAGTTATTAGGGCATCTTATAGAAATCTTAAAGTGTATTGCAAATGTTTTGCAGCTATACACAGTTAACAGAGGAGTTCATACCTCACATTAGCTCCTTTTTCCTGTTCCACCTTTCCCTTCTTCATTTCTCTGATCGCTCTTCCCTTTAAATTGTCCTGTTACTCCTTCTATTTCTCTCATCCTAAATCTTTTTATAAACCTTCACTGTGATCCAAAATGTTGTTTATAAATAACTCTTTCAGAAAGTAATACTATGTAATCTTATAAAATCATCCTCTAATATTACCACAGCTACTTAATAAATCCAAATAACAATTAGCTTGTACTGTATTTCTTCTCCCTGCTTCTTTTTTGGTTTTTTCATTTCTTACCTCTAATTCTGTGTTTTGGGATGAGAAAGCACAGCTTTTTATTTTTTTAAATAAAATAGTGCCCATTTCTTATATTCTGATCATATTCTAAGCACTCACTATATTGTGTATTTTAGTGTTCCTTAAATCCTACATTTCCTGGAACTGTGGCCAAAATTTACAAGTAATGAAGGTGTCTTTTACAAGTCAGATCACATCACATATCTTTTATTTCATTATCCATCTGTTGGGCAGATGAAATAAATTTCCACTGAATTAAATTTCTTGTCTTATGGCTTAAAAAAACACCTGTACAACTCAGCTTATACTTCTCTCCCAGAATGTATGATTACTCATTAATAAACCTAGACTTCTACATTCCCAGTCCAAATGTAACAGCCTAATATAACATATAAAAAATCTTCCAGAAATTGCAGAGCTCTTTTAGTATGTGTTAATCTTAAGTACTAAATGTCACGATATTTTTGACAGGGATTGTGGCTGAATGTCAGCAAGAAAGATCCCAAATTAGAAACAAAGAGAAGGCTATGCAAATGCTATGTGCTAAACTATATAATGCCAAACTAGAAGAAGAAACCAAAAAGAGAAACAGTGCTCGAAAGATTCAAGTAAGTTTCATTTAGTTGTGATATAATTCTGTACAAGCATATGTTTTTAGGGTAACACCTTTGTTGAACAGCAAGTATTAAATGGAAATATAGAGCAACAGGAGCCCAGGAGGACTTACATGAGGCAAAAAAGTCATAAAATGATAGAATGGTGTGGGTTGGCAGGAACCTTAAAAATAATCTAGCTCCAACCCTCCTACCATGCGAAGGGATGCTCTCCACTAAGTTCTCCAGTCTGGAGAACAAAATTTGTGGAGTCCCCAAGCTCTCTAAACAACAACATTACATTTTATTTCATGCAATAAAGGTCATATATTAGCCAGACTTAAAATTTTAGTAGTATGTAAATCCAGTGAAACAAACTAGATTGCAGCATGAAGAACCAGAATAGTATTAGAAAAAGATGCAATAAAATTGTTCTTTTACGTCTTTAGAAAAATCACTGCTGCTGTTGAAGTGATCTGAGTACTGTGTAACTAAAACAAATTTTGTCTAGTCATATGAAGCAGAGAAACCTTTTGCTATATATGCCTAATCAATATTTCATCATTTTTGTAAGATGATGATGGTGATAAACCGATTCTTTTTGTTCAATAGGTTGGGACTAAAGGAAGATCAGAGAAGATTAGAACATACAACTTTCCACAGGATCGGATTACAGATCACAGAATAAGCAGATCAGTGCATCATGTTGAGTCTTTCATGCTAGGGGAAGAAATGTTAGATGAAATGATACAAACTCTGAGAGAATATGCTGATTATGAATCTCTAATGGAAATTATTTCAGAAAATGAAAAAAATAATTCCTCCTGAGCATTGTTCTTTCTCAGGCCATTACAACAGATGTAGACCTTGGTCTGCAGAGAAGCTTCTCCGAGCACTACCCAGAAAATGGAACTTTTTTTCAGATCGTGAAAAACATCACAACTTGTTTCTTCATGAATATTAAACAGTTTACTTGCTGAGTAAAAGACTTAATGTAAGACATTTTTTGCTGCAGTAATCCTTTTGAAAAGTTTATTTGACTGCACCAGAAGTAATAGCAGTTTTAAACTTTTTCTACTGAGAACTGATGCACCACTCTCAAAAGTTATGCCTGTATTAAAAAAGGAGTTATTTTAGTTCCAGCTTTCATTTCAACTGTGGCTTAACCATCATGCAGCAGTGTGAAATAGCTTACTTGAGTGAACAAAAAAAAATCCTGTTTTGTTTGAGTGATTGAAAAAAAGTTATAAATAAATGACCCCACTCTACCTATCCACATATTTATTAATCACTTATATGTGTCATGGGAAAGGGAGTCAGAGTGTATCTTTGTCATGTTTTCAAGGCCTCCTGGGCCTTACTTATAAACACAAAACAATATTTATAAACACAAAAGGAATATCCCTCGTCTGAGAAAAAAAAGCCATGGAAGTCGAGTGATGAATCATATGAATTGGTTTTGGAACAAATATTTCTGTTCTTGAGTCAAAAATGAAAATAGTTGTTACAATATTGTTTAGCTGATATTTTAGAATCCACTTCGGTTTCTCCTTTATAGTTTTAATTGACTGTCCAAGTTATTGATCTTCTTAAAGTTATGTGCTGTGACTGGCATATACTGGTTTTGTCTGTTCATTTAACAGCATTTGAAAACATTTGATACCTTTATCAGCTTTTCTTCTTTTTTATTTTTTTTCCTAGTAAACATCGCATGGTAACTATGATTAAGTTCTAAGTCTTTTAATTTAAAGATGCACACATTAGCTTCAGATAGAGAATGTCTGTGTGCATAAGATGAGGCATACATATTTCCTCTCGGTAAGCAAGAGACTTAGGTGTGTATTTACTAGCAGTTTTATAACTCCAGACTGAAGTCTTCATTCTTACCAGATCAGTATTATAAATGGAACAGTAGAGAGCACTTGTGACAGTGCTGCTGACATGACTTAAAGCCAGGCCAAGTGATAGATGGAGTTTGCTGTTCAGCTTCATATTGTTGCAAATAAATAAGGGCCATTGACCAAGTCTATGCACTGGACTTCTGCCTGAAACATAGATGATTGTTTAGGTCTTTGTCACCCTAGACCTTCCCTGATCTTCCAGCTTGTAGCCTGTCTGGCCAGATCTTGCCTCCCGGTTCTCATCTGGCTCTTGAACAAACACTGTTGTTGCCTTGCAAGTGACCAGGTTCTGATCATGTGAGAAAAAACAGACATCATGTTGTGGCAAGAGGCTGACAGAGGTTTTCCAAACCTGGCATCTGACAGTGCTGTACAAGGGGGACCTTGGCCTCTCATGGCAAGCTTTAGTGTGTAAGACTTGAATTCCCCTGTTTGCTCTGTATTAATTTTAATGCAAGGGATGTTGTCTCTACAAATGCAGCCTCCTTGATATGTGAGCAGACTGCCTTTCCAGCAGGGCTAGGGATTCCTGCACTAGTGTCCAGTCAGCCCGGTAGTGCAGCCGCTGGTAGCATTAGTCATATAAAATAAATACATTCTTTTATGGGGAGGAGCCCAGATCCACCGCCAGACTTGAATCACAGAATGGGACTGGTTGGAAGGAACCACATTGGGTCATCCAGTCCAACATCCCTGCTTAAGCCTAGTCATCCTAGTGCACATGGCACAGGCTTGCATCCGGGCTGCTCTTTAATATCTCCAGTGCGGGAGAGAATCCTCGCCCAGTAGAAGAGCTTTGCACATTCGGAACGCGCCGGGGTGA
Source organism: Turdus rufiventris (assembly GCA_013186435.1). Taxonomy (NCBI): domain Eukaryota; kingdom Metazoa; phylum Chordata; class Aves; order Passeriformes; family Turdidae; genus Turdus; species Turdus rufiventris. The sequence goes on along the minus strand of PYHW01010133.1, from coordinate 5,059,481 downwards.
TGGGAAGATCGCAGACGCGTCCATTTAAACAAACTGATGTAGCTGGGCGCCAGGCTGCTGTGCTGAGGCGCGTGGCAGTGCGGGACGCGGCAGCCGCTGGTTCCTTCGGGACCGGGAGCGGAGCGGGAGCGGAGGGCGGGAGGAAGGGGCGGGAGCGGCCGGCGCGCGGGAGCGGCGGNNCCGCCCGCCCGCTGTCCATTGGCCGTGCCCGGCGCTGCGGCGCCTCGCCATTGGCTGGCGCGGTTTTGGATACCAAATTTAAAGTTTTTAAAAAGCGCCCAGCGAGAGCGGGACGCACTCACTGCCTGCGGCGGCGCTGGCGCGGCTCTGCAGGTGAGCGCGGGGTGGGCAGCGAGCTCCGCCGGGAGTCGCTCCGGGGCTGCAGGGCTCCGCGGCCGGGACTCCGCCGTGGGGCCGGCTCGGATGCTCCGCGGTCAGGGCTCCATGGTTAAGGCTCTTCGGTTGGGGTGGCGGGCGCTGCCGGCGTACGTGCTGGCGGGACTGTGCGGATGCTAGCGGCGCTGCAGCGGGACCAGATGGACTGGGGACGGGGATTCCTTGTGGCTCCCCGGTCCCACCGCTCTCCTAGCCTAGCCCCGCAACTATCCCGCCGGCGGGATGGGATGGGACGGGACGGTGGCGCTTTGGCGGCTGGGGAGCGCTCCGATCCCGCCAAGGCGCCGCGTGTGGGGTGGTCCCGGGCGCTCGCTGCGCTGGCGGGGCCGCAGCCGGGCCGGGGTGGGCTCGCAGCTCGGCTCCCGCCGGCGGGCAGCGGGGGCGCGCCGCGCTGCGCTGTCTCCCGCCCGCCGGCCACGCCGTCGGAGGGGCATCCCCCCAGCGCCCCTGCCTGCCCCGCCACCGCCGATTTGGGGGGAATCCTCCATGGCGGGGGAAAGGGGAGGGCCCCGAAGGCGCGGGATGGAGTTCCCGGGGCCGTGGGCACGGCGGTCTACCTGCACCGACCAGGGCCATCTTGAGCGCTGGGCGGGAGCAGCCTGACAGCGCCGCGGGGCCCCGCGGCTGAGCCCGCTCCTCCGGGGGTCGGGCAGGCCCTGGGGCACCGAAACGTGATGGGGGGACATTTTCCAAATCATCAGGATTTCAGCCCAAAAACTTCTCTGGCCGCTCGCAGGGAAGGGGAGGAGGAGGGTTAGGAAGGGCATGCATCTCTTGCCCCAGCTCAGGCTATACAAAGCCATAAGTCTATTTGCTCCTTTCTCCCACCAAACGTAGGTACAAAGAACGAACTTTTTCATTAAGTCGTTCATGGAACATATTTTTCTCGTGCTTCTTTCTAAAAATGCTGGAAATGCTTAAGTCGTTTAAAATGCTTACTCAAATCGGGGATCTTATATTTCCTACAGATTGCAAAGCATGTTAAAATTTATTTTCCCTTCAGATTTAACTGGGGAGAGATGACCTCCTTCTCCCCTTCAGGCCTCGCCCATCCCCCCGCAATTGTTAATATAGATAGCACCACATTTCGCGGAGGAGGGGAATGGAACGGGGCAAGAAAAGCTCAATTCCCCTATGATATATATTTACTTCCTACCCTCTTTATATCATGCTTGAACCAGTATTTCACTCTGACCATTGTTTAAGGATGGCCACTTTTCTTTGTATTTTACTCATGCATGTGAGCACTCAAGCCTTTCCTGTGCCACCCACCCTCCTCCCTTCTCAAAAATGCCAGATATCCGGCTGCAGCGGCAGCATTGCCTCTGGTCCTGGATGCAAACTTCAGGCTTCTCTGGCCCGCACAGGCCTGCGGTCACTCATGGACCCTCTGCCCCTGGTGCCCCTTTGCAGGGACCTCGAGTGTCTTGAATATGTTGCTACCTTTGTGGTAGGAAGTAGAAGCACTGGTGTGTCCCATCTGTGCTGGTAAAATGGTGACCAAGTAAATCACCCAGTCAATTTTCTTGCTCTAGTTATATGCAGCACAAAACTACTTTTTGGGGAAGATCTTGCATAGATTTAATCAATGGCTGTTCAAATCCTTAGTTCCACTAGTTGTATTTTAGATGCTAGAGGGTGTGTCAAATAAGAGCATAAAATTCATAATGCAGAAGAGAAGCATGGTAGTGTTTTTATAAGAAAAAGCAATTCTGATCTAGTTTATGCTATGTTTTCATACTGCCCTTGTTGTTTTTTGCAGAGTACAAACAACAAAATGAAATCAAATATTAACCGCACTTTCAGAATGAAACGTGATTTTGATTGTGCGTCTCTTAGTGCTGGGTTTGCACCATTGAAGTGTGCTGTGGAGAAAGCAAGACTGGAAAAATCCTGCCCCTTGGATTACAAGGAAGGCTTTTGTAAAAGCTGTGCAGGAGAACATCAGAAAATACTCCTTAGTGACTCATACCATGCAGCCACCAGAAATCCAGATCTTGAAGATGGAGAAAGACCCATACATAACAAAGAAAACAGCCAAGTAACCCAGAGACTTGATGAAGGTATCTGTGAAATGGAGGCAATGGAAAACAGTAAACTTAATGAGGACAGCGGTTATTCCTCTATGTTAAGTACTCACTATGCTGATGCAATAGAACATGAGGATAGTTTACCTTTGGCTGGGAATCTCTGTGGTACACCAAAGCATTGTCTCATGAGGAAACAAAACCAAGAACAGTTTTCAAAGAAGACACTGTTGCCAGTAATCCATTATGAAGAAGTGATTTGCTCAACTTTGAAAAAGACTGGTAAAAGAAATCTCAAGTCTTGGGCTGCTGTAGACAGAATTGTTTCTAGGGGAAAATTTGAACTTTGTAACTTAATTGGAAAGAAAATGGGGCTGGATAGAATAGACATTCTTGCGGAGCTCTTCCAGAAGAACCTGAAGCATGTATTAGGAAATATTTTAAGGCATCTCAGTGAGATGGATTTAGTAAAGTAAGTATATTGATGTGATTGGTTGGGGTTTTTTTTCTTTCCCAGTGAAACACAGATGCCTTAATGTTTTAGATATGGGGCTTGTGACATTTAGCACTCTCTGTTAATATATTAAAAGATGAACTGACAATGTAAGTCATGATACAAATGGAAATGTGTCTTTTCCCTGACTACAACTGTGAACATATTCTATCTCTACATAAAAGAAAGATTACAGTTATTCTTGCTATTTATTTAACCACCTTCCTAGGAGGCAACTGATATGTTTGTATTGTTGTTGCAGTTTTGCTAAAGTCAGCATGACATGGCAGAAGATTCTACAAGAAGATAGAAGGATTTTCCAAATGTATAACAGAGCTGTGAAAAACCTTTCTGTAAGTTTCTGCATTGAACCACCGGTGTTTTTCTCCTATTCCAGGTGTCCTCCTATGCTTAAGAGATCACAGAAAAGTTTCTTAGATTGAAAACTGTCACTGGAGTGTCTGAGTTTGTCCTGTTGGGATGCCTCATCTCAAGTGTTGCTAGTTACATCAGTGACTTGGGGGACCCCAAAGAAGGTTGAGAGGTGACCCAAGGAGAAGATGCAGACGTTTTTAAGAGCTTCCACAAGTCCTGTATTACAGAGAAAGGCAGGAAGGAGAGTCATTGCCAGCACAATGCACTGGGCAAGCCCTAGAGTCTCCCAGCAGATGCTTGCTTGCTTGCTTCAGCATCCTCACTGAGCCAGAAGGGAGGAAGACTGAGATAAACCACTCAGCTAGCTCTGTGAATCAGGGTCTCTCTGAAGTTCATCATGTCTGCTACAGAAAACTGAAGAGGTTTTCGCACTATGAGCTATTCCTAATGCCTCTGTCCTTAGAAATAAAAAGATGAGATCCATCCACACTAGACTAGCATTTTGTCAAGTCAGGACTGTTAAAATGCTAGCAATGTTTTTCCTTCTTGAGAGATGGAGAGACAGAGCAAAGACTTAGGATCTGCCACAGGGTAAGGTTGTTAACCAGTTTGAGTTTTATGTAGTATTTTACAGTGTTGTCAGGGTGAAACATTTGTAATGAATGTTCATCTCAAAGTTTGATTTCTTACATGCTTTTTTTGTTTAATCAGTTTTGATCTGGAAACATGGAAAATTAGTGTGTGGAAAGCTTCAAGCATTTCTGTTTGTCATAAATAATTGGAAATACTGATTTTTGCTTTCAAAATTGTGATGAATAGGTTACATGCTTTGCATAAATAACTATTAATATGAAAATAGGATTACATAACAGAAGATGATTGAGTTTTGAACCAGGAACTAGGGAGCTGTTCTACGCATTTATAACAGAAGTGACAGTGAAAGGTATGGTAAAATCAGTAGCATTCCTTGATGTGATACTTTATTGTTGGAAACCAGGAGAAAGGATCTCAAATGACTTATTGACTTCTATTAAACCAAAAAACCTGTATCAGATCAGTTCTTTTCCCAAATTTAACTCTTTGTGTTCCTTTTTTGTTAGAATGTCTCTAAGGCACCAGAGCACACTGCAACAAGAGAGTATGTTCTCTACAGGGTGTCCTTAGCTTCCATTCAGAAAGCAACACCACCAAAAAACTTGAACAAAAAATGCACCAGATCCAAAGCATCTAGGAATCACAGCAGGCTCACGGAGTTTTCTGAGGTAAGAAGTGGAGAATATTGATATACTGAGATGTCCTATGTCCTTTTTTACCTTAAATTCAGTTCGTGATTTTTTTTTAGATTTTTGTCTTGTCAGATATGAAAAAAATTAATGACTTCCTGTTATTTTCCATGGGTTTATAATGAATCTCATGTTTTCTAGTGTTGTCCAGATTAGCCGGATCATGAAAACTGTCAACTTTGCTTCAAAATTGATGGACAATTAGGAAAAAAAGACCAAAGGCTTAATAGTTTTTAGTTTCAATTTTTTAAAAAATTAGCAGTGCTTATTTCTTTTAATCATCCTATGGGCTTTTTTGCCAACTAATTACCTGGGATTAAAATGATTTTTTAAAACTAGGTATTTATGATGTGTCACAGATTTGGAGTTCTCACTAACTGCTAATAGCCTGTTTCCCCTTCACTTTGTGTTTTTTTCTTGTGCCTTTCTTTTGCCACATGCTTGCAGTGCAGATCTGCACCTATATCTTACAAGAATTTAAAAAATGCTCATTGAAAGTTATTGCTTGTTAGCAAGTAAGAAATTTTCCTAACTAGAAAAAGGTTTTATGCTCAATTCTTACTCTGCAAATTAATGCAATAAGAGAAGATGAAATGTCATTGGAAAGTACAATCAAGATGCTGTAATATGACTGTAAAGGATTACGTAGCATTAGGAATGTAAAAGTACTACTGTTCTGTAGATGTCATAAAATTTAATTCCTGATACAGGTGTCTGTACACAATTATATCACCATTATTGAATGAGGTTTGCAAGATTCAGGAAGGCTGCTCTCCTTACTGCTCTTATTTTAGCCAGTCCTTTAACTTTTAAATTTTAAGAATTTAAAATTTGGTACCTCTATTCCAGATCAGGAAGTATTTGGGGAGTGTATTTACCCTCTACTCATGATTTTCTGTGTGCTTTTACCAACAGGCTGCCAGGAACTTGAAAAACACTGAAAGCCTTAAAGCCTGCCATCGCTGTGGCTCCCCTGCCAAGTATGACCCCTACCTCCAAAGAGCAACGTGCAATCGTGAAAGTTGTGGCTTTGACTTTTGCACTAAGTGCCTGTGCAGCTACCACAGGTCCAGTGACTGTGTGAGCAGCAGACCAGTGAAACACAACTCTGCACCAGGGCCGCTTCCTGGGACTAAGAAAAGCAAACAGAATCTCAAGAGATTGTGATCTTTTCCCCCAATACAAATTGGCAAATGTCCCATTAAAGCTAGTTTATTCATCCATGAAGAGAATGCTTTCTGTATTCATAAAAATGGTTAATTGTTATTCCTCTGTACTATTTAATCATCCTGCTCAGAAAGGTTTTAAAAGCATTTCTAGGGCTGTCAAGTGAGGTGAGTGAAGTCCCTTTTAATGTGAAAATATGAAGGAGACTAGATTTTATGGTTTTTTGATGCTTTGCCTTTGATTTTAACATGTGGACCTCCATTTCCTCTGATGGCTTATATGAATCTTAAATTGCTCTTCCTTCATTTCTTCTTTCATTCCTTGAACCTTTTCCAAGTTGAAAAAAAAGTACTGTATATTGGCTATACTGCTAAAAATACTTTTTGAAATCGCTAGTTAATTTTAATATTTGTATATATTTGTAAATATTAATATTTGTCTTATAAATGTGAAAATAAATGATTACTCTCAACAACTTGGTTGGCAAAACTGGCTTTCCTATTTATCATCCTAAAATATTGCTTCTCATGCTCTTCTTGCAGGCTTTCAAGTATGTGCTTCTTTAAATTGTTGATTTAACAAAGGGCAAGTCCTTCTTCCTGGATTTGTGTAAAACCTACTGAAATGCATTGTCATGCTGTATTCTTGCATTTTACCTAAAGGCTCTTATCAGTAGTTTCCTACAGAGTCAAAAGTGCCAACGCTTCCTTTTCATTTCCATTAAAATTTTTCTTTTGGCTGGATTTATGCTGCTGTTACCAAACTAGCTCACTATCAGCAAAATGTTCCTAATCCCACAGTAAAGAAAGGCAAGCTTTCAAGAAACAGACCAATAATTTTGTGGAATTATCTGGGGGTGGGGGGGCTTCCCCTTTGGTAATGGGAGGATCATGCTGTAGGTCCTGCGTCTTGAGCTATTGTGCATGTAGTGACAGGAAGAATGGGAATTGCTTCAAAGTTAATGAAAAGTAGGTGTAGCTTAGATATGAGGAAAAATTCTTTACTGTGAGGATAGTGAGACACTGAAACAGGTTTCCCGGAGAAACTGGAAAGTTTATGGAGCTCTGAACAACCTGGTCGGATGAAAGGTGTTGCTGTCTACAGCGGGAGTTGGAACTAAAATCTTTAAGGTCCCTTCCAACCCCCGCCATTCTATGAATCTGTGATCCTATTATACTTCATTCTGGTATTTAGACAGTACCATCTTGCTAAATATATAAAACCGCAGCTAGTGTTAAGCTGAGCAGACAGAGATTAGAAATGTTACAAGCAAAATGTTAAAAGTTTTTTATCTGTGTGCCTACTGAAATTCCTGAAGAGTCCAGATAATATGATCTGAACAGAACTACTATTACCTATAGTAGTTTAAAGAAATATGGCACAGGCACTTCACTCTTAGACTGATGTTGCACTGTAGAATAGATATTGAATTCAAATATTTTATTTTCAAGCTGAATGTGGTAAATCAAGTTTACCTTTTCATATTTTTGAGCTCATTAAAAGAACAATGCACTTTCTAGCAGGCCTAACAATTTGAGTAAACACTGAGTAAAGAACAGCAGTTTTTTCATTTTTTTCCTTATTTTTTTTTCATTTTTACCTGCAGAAATTCATTTGTTCACGTAGAATTTTGAGGAAATTTCCTTGTTACCTCCAGATAAGAGAGAAGAAATGGACATTTTTTACTAACTTAGTGTTAAAGAGCAACTACCTTCTTTCTACCTTTAACCTTGTTGGAAAGGTCAAATTATTTGACTTAATGAAGCTTTGGCCAAGTTGTAATAGATCTGCAAACCATTGTGTCTGTTTCCAACCATTTTTTATTTATATGATCCTCAGATCCTTGCCTACCAGCTTTAGTTTTAATCTGAAAGGACATTCAAGATTGCAGCTGTCAACTGGTGACATCTTCTGAAGGACCTTGATTGTTATCAACACTTAAAATTTTCTTATGCATAGGATCTGTTAGAGTGGCACAGCTCTTTCTTTATCATAATCTCGCTCAGCATTTGAAACCTTTCCCAATTAGCACTGAGCACGGGGCCTGAATAAAACCATGCACCTTTCTGAAAGTGGTAGGATGTTTGGTCTCATAAATAATTTCAGTGAATGGTGAGCTGCAGAAAAAAAAGTGTGGACAATCAGTCCCCACCCAGGCATGCTAGCATCTACTGAAGGAGAAAGCAGGTCCTCAGAGAGTGAGGATGATGGGTGCTACTAGTAGTAGGTGCCCCAACCAGCGCTGAGGAGAGTGATTTGTGTGCCAAAGCCGTGAAAGTCGTAGATGCAGATTGCTGATAATGTCTCTGCTGAGCGATCTTGGCCATGCCTTTGATATGCAATCGGTGTGAGTCATACCAAGCAGCACTTGGTTTACGGAGAACTCCTCAGGTACTGCAGCTGTTGTCAAAAGCCGCTTCCAAACTCAGCAGTTGGCAGCCCCAGTGACTTTGCAGGAATGTCATAAGCTGCTTACCCGCACTGCATACGCCTTTCACATCCACAGAGGGTGATAAATACCTGCAGGCTGCCAGAGTCTCCTTCCTGCCTGGTGCAAGTACAGATTTCTTCCAGTTACGTACTTATCTCTAGCAATGGCTCTGCATGGTGAGGAAGGGTGGGACATTTCTCTGCTCTGTAAATTGCTGTGTCTAGCAGCTGTTCCCCCCAGCTAAAACAGCTGTGAAGACGGATTATTCCTTCATCCTAACCCCTAGCTAGGAGACAGACAAAGATAGGCATTTAGGACTTTCTGAAAACAATACTGAGTATCTGCATTTTTCAGCTCTTCTTTCTTGCACTTATGATGCTCTCCTGAAAAACCCAAGGAGCTGCTCGCGGTCCTTGCACCTTTCTGCAAGTCATTAAAAGCAATTTCAGCTCTCACTACAGCAAGGAGAGAAGCTGAAGAGAAGTGCCTGATAGTGATGATAGAGTCAGTTGTATAAACAGACACAAGTTTGGATGCACTTCTCAGTTTAATATATCCTCCAGCAGAAGCCTCTATGCTCTGAGGACTGCGGGACACGTTAGAACCAAAGCAAGAAAAGACAACCATCAAGTCTGCAACTACTGCCACCTTTTTCCAGCTGGTTACCTCGGAGCCTGATTTCTAACATGCGGCAAAACTGCAGCATGTGTCAGATAAGCTCTCTCTAGCCAAAGGTTTCACTGCAAGGAAGCAAAATTTTAACATGTTGAATGTTTGGAGTTTTTTTTTAAAGTATAAAAGTCATTGTTTTGCCAGTGACCACTCTCAAAAAGTTCTACGGATTTAGCCATAAAAGATAAAGTCTGCCCTGACTTAGAAACTTTTAAAAGAAAGAATAAAAATTAGGATTCTAAATAAGAATTCCTTTCCCACCTCCCAAAGCCAAGGACTGACAGCCCTTTAGAGGAAATTATGCTGTAGTATAGAGATTTTTTTAAAATTAAATCTGTTCTGGAAAGAGAAGACCACGAGATGGTGCTCTTGACTCACTCATTGCGTGAAGCCAGATTAATTGAGTTCCTTTTGCTGTGTTCACAGAGTGTATTCCGTCCCCCTCATAACTGTAGCTGTAGATATAGTTACTACAGTCACGGGGAATCAGATTAAATCCACAACTAAAAAACAAAACCCAAACCTTGAATTCAATTACGGATTTTAACATTTGTTTCAAACTTATTTCTGTAGGATATGTACACATTTGCTAAACATAGAAATATACAGGTACCTTTCATAAAAGCTTTGTTGTGCTGCAAAATGCATATCCCTTCTTCAAGGAGTGTTTAACTGCCCTAAACATGATGTTGACTCTGCTCTCCAGTTGTCGCTATGAGGGCACAAAGTGGGCAAAGTCACCACTCCTAAGCAGTGGGTCCTATGAAGCCATCAGTGCAGGTCTGGAGGAAGCAGCAAACAGAGCTTTGCCTGGGATTGCACGTAGTGTTCCTGGCTGATGGAGGTTTGGTGAACACCTCAAGAGCACATTAGCTGTGGTGCCACCTTGACATCTCTTCTGGAAGGAGCTAATGCTGCCGACTTGCAAAATATCTAACAGGCACAGTATGCATACATCACTTCTTGTAGAGCGCCTCCACTGTGCTTAGGAAGGGCTGGCATCTTGAGCTGAAATGCCATTACCTGAATGCAAGGATGGACCAGGCCATTACTGTGGTAGATGCTTGATTTTTTTAAGACATCTGCCATGATGAAAAGTTCCCCTTCTAATATATTTAAAATATGGAATAGAGGGTGAGGAGTTAGAGAGGTGGACAGCTCCTGGATTGTCAGTCTTTACCTAAGAATGTACAAATTTTCAGGTCCAATCAAATTTAGTGTAACCTTGTCAGAATGGTTTCTCCTCTGAAGTAGTCCATAGGAACTTAAGGATAAAGGTCAAAACATAGTGCTGATATTCCCAGCACAAAATAAAAGCAGCTAGGCTCTACAAGCCAGCTGGCACAGGCAGAAATAGTTGCAAGACTCAGATGATGGAACAGACATTGTTATAGGGGCCACTGAGGTGGTTCAGCTGCAGCTGAGGTTTTGTCCCTTAAGGTTTTATATTGTTCTGCTTTTTGCATTCAGAGCTGCCCTCACAGTACCTCAGTCCAGCACTCAAACAAGCCCATCGGCAGCCCTCAGCCAGCTGCAGTGTCAGGACCAGGCCGTGGCCTGAAGAACAGCCCTGCGGATGTCGTCACACAAGCGCGTGTCTGGGAATAGAGAGGGAACCCTGCCCCTCCAGTGCCCTATTTCCCACCTCACAAGTGCTGGGCTAGCCTTTGGGATGTGCCAGTAGCACTGTTGCCCTTGGCTTGTGTAACTGTGCCAGGCCAGGGCTGAAAAACAAAGGCCTCTGGGTATTCAATATTTCCTTGTAGCCAGAGCAAGGCAGTAATGGTTCATGCTGGTTTGGGCTTAAAAAGCCTCTCTGGCTTCATCTGGCTCTCAAGTCAGACTCACACTGAGAAGGTCGGGGATGTCTCAAAGTATTTACTGTGGTCATGTGAAGGTGGTGCAGCCCCCAGCTGCTGTACAGAGGGACTGAGCCCAGGGGACACTGCTGTGTGTTTCAGGAGGAGGTACAGTGCTTCCAGGGCTAACACATGGCACCTACAGCTTCACGAGGGACTTGGGATGGGTGCAGCTATGGTGGCCACCACCTCCCAAAGCTCCCTCTGCTTCCTGCCCGTGCCAGCTCTGTGCCCACCAGAGAGCGCAGTGCCCCTGCTCAGCAGGGATGGAGGCTGCTTCCAGAGGCTCCGCTGGAGCTGGCTGATGCATGAATCATAATGCAAACATGATGACACAAGAGCTCTGAGACTTACCTCTTGTGTTTAGAGTCATTTTCTGAGGGTCTACCTTGGCTCAGTTAATTGCATTGTACAACAGATTTTTCTTAGTCATATGTAGATCTAATTTTCAAGATTGTCCCTTGGTACCAAATTAGCAGAGAAAACATCAACTGCAATTTGCTTACAAACATACTTTAAACACCAGCTGCTTGTAAAAATGCATATGATGTTTTTAAATTAAAAAGCTCTGTGTTGCCTTAAAAATACTTGCAACAGGCAACATTTACTCTCTGTAGCATGTTTACTCATGTACTCAACAATAAAAAGTCTGTGTGCCAGTAGGAAATCCAGAAAGTTTGAATAGTTTCATGTCCCTTTCTTTCTCCGTGGCACAACATGGTTGTATAAAAAATTGTGATGCTAAACTGTAGTAGTAGGAGCCCTCTGAAACAGGGTGGAAAAAAACACAAGAGCTCTCATATGTTTAATATATGAAAATCAGTAGGAATACCACAGTACTTCCAATCTCACTCTATACACTTTACCAATGGTTTTGGCAAAATAAACGGTTCATGTTTGTTCTGACCTCCTCACCTCTGTTAAACAGCAGTTATATTCTCAGTATTTGTACTTGATATACAAAAGTAAAATATGTAGAATAAGACATCTCAATGTCTTAGACCACTACCACAGCCCCACCACTCTGCCTTGAATTAACCATGTAGTAGGTAACAAGTAGACTTTTTAGTATTTCTATTTATACTCTCAGCATGCTCATACAGAATTATTCTCTAATCAGTACTGATAATCTTCACTTTTCTCAACATTCTTGTAAATAGCTTATATCCTGAAGGCTTTCTTAAAAAGATTAAGACAACTCTTTTACTGTTTACCATATCAGAACAGAAGACATATTCTTTCCCTGGAGTTACAATCAAGAGCAAGATTTTCACTGCTCATACAGAATCCTTTATTCTCACTATAGCAAGGTTTTCACAGAGGTTCTTGTGTAGGTGGTTATTCAATATATTGCATTATGTTTACATGCCAGTCTCAAATATGATTAAAATTCTTTCAGATTTCCTATCCATACACATGGAAACTGAAGCAAATTAAATACCTTTTTGTATTTATTTTACCGCATATAAATTTCTTAAATTTTGGTGACCAAAATCAGTTGTGCACATCTTAGTAAGATTTGTATTTTGTGTTGCCTCCTGCTCAAACAGGCAATGAAACTTCTGGGAATGTGAGGGATTGTCAAGAAAAGAAAGTTTACTGTTTTAATTCATTGATGCTTGAAATCGGGTTACTTTATTGATGAAATAATGTATATATAGATACAGCTACAGATATACAAAAGAGGTTGTGAGATGATAAAACCAGGGTCAACTCATGCCTCAAACACCTTTAAGACTAAGTGAAGATCAGAGATAACAAATATCTTTATTTTTCTTTCTGATATGAAATTCACCTTTTGAAGCAACTTCTTACTGCAGATAAGTGATGTACATTTGTACAGCCCTCCTAAGTCTATATCACATAAGTCTACTGATTATGCAGCTGATAAAACCAGAAATTTATTCTCCTTTACAGAAGCAGGATAAACATTTATTGCTGCTAACTGAGCTGAAATAGTTGTCATTCCAACTGAAAATTCCTGTGACTTGACCAGTGGATTTGGCTTCCAGAGTTTAACAGATGATAATTAAGGAGAGAATGGTAGAGGGTAAATATTGCTTTTCCTTTGCTATCTTTACTGAATAAATTAAGTATATGATTTAATATGGGCTTACAAGGACTATAAGCTAAAAAGGAAAAGCCAGCAGCAATGTTGCTATTTATTTCTGCTCCTTTGATGTTAAATTAGTAGATCATTTTTCAGAGAAATCATTAAATAAATTGTAAAGTTCAAAAATATTTCTGAATGTTTTCATTGCCATATGAACAGAAATTCTTTGTTACAAATCAACTAAATTTTTATTCAGGGAATAAGGTTTTCCTATTCCAGAGTTATCTGTAAACTTAATTCCAGTAATTGTTCACAGAGAATTTATTCAATTTCAAAACAAAATACATTACACATAGAAATTAGAATATCTCTGTCAACTGTTGTGCTAGGACTTAATAGCAAGTAGGGACATTATACAACAAATTTTTTTAAAGTGCAGAGTTCAGTTTTCATTTGCAGAATTTTAAACATATTTTTGACCCTTCTACAAGATGTAAAGTGTGTTTTAGTAACTTTTTCTTAATTTTTAAGCTAATTAAACTATATAAAGAACATGAAGGATAATTGCAGGTATATATTTTTATCTGATAAGTTGCATTTTTGAATGGCGTTTTAGGCTCTTTTTTTGCTTTTCCATTACCTCAGATCCTTTCAGAGAAAGGGAGAGAGAAACATTATGCCAGCTCTTCGTTCATTCTTTCACTTCTATTAGCATTTAACAGAAATTTCTATGGGAACTATGTTGAAAAGACATCCGCTGCATAAACTTGTTAAATGCAAATTGTGAAAGTATGCAAAAATAAAATATGTATGCCATATCTTTGTTTCTAATGGAAAACATTCAAACTAGAAATAATGTGATTTGGCTTTCAGTTTGTAATCCAACTTCCTAGGGTTATAGGGGAAATACATGGTTGTTATTTATTACACAGCTTAGAATAGTTGGGGAAATGTTTAATCCAGTATCATAAGAGGTATTTGCTATAAAAAAAAGCAGATTTTAAACTAGAGAGTAAGTGAGAATATTCCCTTTCAGACCACTACAAGTATCACAGTTTGCTGCTAGTGAGCCACACACCTGGTAGAAAAAGTTTGAAGGATAAGAAATTGAAAGAAATCAGCAAATATTTTTGGCTACCATCTCCAACACTTGTTCAAAGCCAGCAAGATAGTACATAATTTTAAAAATTAACATGGCAAGAAACGTGATCCAAAAGGCTTCTCCTTAAGCTTGCCCTTAAGGGCATGAAAGGAGCTCAATACAGGATTGTGATACACAGCCTACAGGCAAGAAATTGATCCATAAATCTTTATAAATTAAGCCAGCATTTGTGTTACTGAAAAATGGATTTCATCTGCTGGTGAACTCAGAACACTCACAGGCACGATATATCCTCTGTATGAGCTTGGTTTAGAGATGCTGCTATATTCTATCAGAAGCTGCTGCAAAATTGCCACAAAAATCTCTACTATATGCATTTTCAATGTCATTCTTGTATTGATGTGTTTTGTACATAACAAATGTTAATTCTGAGAACAATGAAAAAGCATAATGATAATTTTTGTATTAAACCTCAGTTAGCATGACTTAATTTTATATTCAGAGTAGTAGTAGAATGTCGGGTTTTTTATTTATGCTAAAATTTAAACACCATGAAAAGCACCTAGAATATATAATTTGGGAGATCTGAGAGATGACAGAATTTAGTCCAGAGAGTATGGGACATGTCTGTAATGAGATTTTATTTTCTTCTTTATATGTGCTGTTAAATTTGCTGATTTAAAAGGTTATGCAGTTTTTAAATAGTTATCTTCTTAATATTTCTTGATTTTCATCACCTTACTGTTGCAATGCTGATGACAAATTTTAATACTTTTCAGAATATTTTACTATCTTTCAAGCTAAGACTTTCTGAGTCAGCGCACTCACTCTTTCACAAGCTCATCTTACACAATGACCACTGGGGAAAAAACTCTAAAAGAAACAAAACTTATTTCCAACATCAGAGAAAACTTTTGGTAAACCGTTCTTCAACCCAGAGAATTCAGAAATTATGAAATGGAGCAAAAGTTGCCATCTGGAAGTTTGGCATTTGTTACTTGGAGTCTGCCAGTGTAATGTCCACAATGTGAATGTGACATAAAACATGATGTGGCTTGAAGGGGACCTGAGTTGAAGCCTGGTCCCTTCCTTAATTAGCAAATGCTTATCCAAGGTATTTTGTTTGCCTATAAAACTAGTCCTCAGATACCCCTTTTGCTTTCAGTATGAGTATGTAATGAGGGTGTGCTTGTAGAGCTCTTCTTCTCTTGTTTTTCCAGACCTGTGATTTCTCTGCCTATGCTCTGAACAAGCAGGTGGCATTGAGCTCTATCCGAAACCAGGCGTGCAACTGAGTTAGCACCATTCTGAATGCAGGCTGATGAGCTCAGGATTGCCCTCAACTTTGTTCTTTACGCTGGTATGACATGGAAATGGGCACTATGTGCACCCCATTTCCCCGTGTCCCATCTTTCACACATGCAGGTACTCCATACACAGCTCTCCTGCCTTCAGCTTACAGCACTCTAGCATGCAAAGCTCACAGCAGGAACAATGAAAATCGTCTATTTCAACCAGAGACAGGGTTATGGAAGTCTTGGTTCTTCTCTTGGACAGAATCATGTTCAGAGCAAACAAAGGCTGAGTTTTTAAAGAAAATGTAAAGTCCTTTTGTACTCCCCCATTTCTGGTCAGCCAGAGGCAGGTGGGAACAGGCTGGCAGGGAGTGGTGCTGTTTTCCAACATTGTATAAACATTCCTACAGCAGTGCTTAACTGCTTGGGCCACTTCTACCCTAGCAGCACAGGAAGTGCAAGTACTCACCTGCACACCATTGGAACCATGGTGTCCACCCCATCTTCTGAAGCAGCTCAAGACACTTTTAATTTGAAAATACTTGATATGGATAATGACTTTAAAAACAAACAAACAAACAAAAAAAAACAAACAAAAAAAAAAGGAAAAAAAACCAGTCAGTGGTTTAACATCAGAACAAAGACAGAACCATCTTCTTACCTGCTTTCTGAATGAATGTAAAACAAACAGGTGCAAGCAAATGCACATACAACTCTTGATCTTTGGCTGGGGCAGTTTGTACTCTGTGATTTCCTCGGGGAAGCTCTAACTGGTACAAACCTACAGAAATCATTACACTAACCCAGTGATACGTTTCTTTCCTGCAGCGAGGTTGGCTATGAAAGGCATAAGAGCTCGTGCCATCGGTGCCACCCTATATCCCTGGTACTAAACTTGGCCACAATTTCAAGTTTGCTATCACGTTAATCTTTCTGTGGTGCCAACAACCATACCTTCCTCTAAAGTAAGAGTCCTCTACGAAAGAGGAGGAAAGCAAAGTAAAGGTCACAAAATAAAGTGTGTACCAAAGATTTTTTCCTTTCATTAGACATTTGTCATGCATGATGGTTTTGAGTCCTATTTTACCATGAACTAAAGCACAGTGTTCCAACATTGTTATCATTAATTTCCAAAAGTAATGTCAGAAAAACATCAGAGTTCAAAATAAGATAATATAATTGAATTTATCTGTTTATTAATACATTCATGAGTGTTGTTTAGAACACACATATTTCTTTAATTACTACCTTGTTTTATAGTCAGTGTTGTTTAGCTTTAAATTGTACTTCACTGAAGTTATTTCTAATTCTTTCAGTTCCTATCTTATTAAGAATGTAAAGCCATCTCTCGGTATACAGACTTGCAGGCATGATGAGGTGGATTCAAAGTTAATGAATCTTCCTCTTAATTTTAACCCCTGAATACAGCCATGACCTTCTCCTCCTACATTGTTGAATTATAATGAGGTTGGGGGTGGTTTAATCTATTGATCCTGTTGTCCATGACAGCTCTGCTATATTATTAATTGCAGACACAGACTACATGTGCATACTCATCCCTTACTTCAAGAAGAGATACTTTTCAATCTTTATGCAACAGAGCCATGCTCGGCATCTAATTATCCCAGTTTCGGCTTTCTGACTGGAGTGTGTTCTTAATTTGTCATGGATGCTAGTCCCTGTAAGAACAATATATACTACACTACAAGACATTCGTAACATAGCTGTATTTTAGGCATCAAATGTATGATGAATATGTTACAGACATTTAAGAAAATATTTGGTATCTGCTGAGTGTGACAACAGTCCCAGGACTCAATCTTAGCCCTGGTTTTCAAGATGCAATTTAGTGTAAAGGCTGTCCAGTGGTGTTCAGAATAATTTTTTCTGCTTTGCAATGTGAATGGGTTTAGAGGATACCCAGGGCTATAATCTGGCAAAATAAAAGCATCCAGAAATATTTAAAGTAACTGAGGCTAACTAGTACAGAACAGCCCATGCCTGTGCTAATTAATTCCCAGTGCCTCCAAAAGAGGTTGACTTGCATGCATGTGACCTCTTTGTGGCAATGTCCATTCAGGGTTAACTTTTGAACAGAACAGCAATTATTTGGGAAAAAGTTAGTTGGTACATGCTAATGGCATGGCTCTAGCACTAGAAGACAGAGTATTCCTATGCCCAGATAACTCCTCAGGTAACTCATAATTTGCTTGCATAAAGACAGCCACAGTGGACTAGCTGAGCTGCTGTAACATTACCAGTTGAGGTTTTAGAATACAGAATGCTCTTTACTGAAACTGTGTTATTTTAAAAGTGATTGGAAGTTGGCCTGCATTCTTAATTGCGTTTATGGCAGTGAAATAATTTGTTGGGTAACAATTGTTTCACATTCGGATCTTTAACAAAAGAGGTCAAGTTTAGGGAAATCGCTGGAACCTAAGCAGATTAATGGACAAAATACCAGGTTGGGGTGTTAAGACATCTCCTGGCAGTCTGGAGTCAATCTGCCTCACCTTATTTATGTTTCCTGAGACTGAATCTTGCATAAGAGACAAGTAAAAATGCACTGATGTTGTAAGAAATGTGTGTAGTTTCTTTTCTTTCCCAAAGGATAGTACACCTATCAGATAGGTAGGTAGGTAGATAGATAGATAGATAGATAGATAGATAGATAGATAGATAGATAGATAGATAGACAGACAGATATAGATGGACTGTAGGAACTTAAAAACTAGCTATGGTGAATAAATTACCATGAGTGTATAGATCTGATCCCCTCTTAGGAAAGATGCAGATCTCTAACAGTGGCATGGAAGAAAAGTGCAAGAATTATATACATCCTCAGACAACTGAGGTGAATTGGAGGGATTCTGTTCTATTTCACCCTGGGCACATGGAAAGGAAAGGTTTTGTCCTGTCCTGGGAGGAGTAAAAAGAGAGGTAAAGAGGGTTGTGCACGATGAGAGGAAGGCAGGGAAAAAGACTTCCAATCCTAAGCAATGTCAAGGAAATGGAAAGAAAGCCCTTTTTTCTGAAATTCCTGCTTCAGGTTATGAAGAAGAGATAGCTAAGAGCTGAAAGTATGGCTTAACTTCCTGACTTTGCACTAGCTATGCCTGAGTATAACCTGCAACATTCAGCAAGTTAAGATTTTGGCTGATAATCCACCGACTCTGCATGTGAAAACAGCACATAGATTCCATGTCAGCCAAAGATTCCCAGGGATTTACCTCTCGGATGAAGCCTATATTTCATGTTTGGTGAGACAGATCTTTCAGCTGTTGTAAATCAAAACACCTACATAATTCACAGCATATGAGGCTCCAGTCCAAATTGTATATAGATAATTTCTATTATACTTTAGGGATTATGTGGCCTGTTTTTCTTGCAGATTCTGTGAGCATTATTTTGGAATGACTGCAGAGAAAGTAAAAGTATTTCTTCATTGAATGAGAAGTGAATTAGCTCCAAAATGTGTGTTGCAAATACATAAATGACAGATCATGTTGTGTTGCTTACTGTCATTGTCAAGTTTAAACCCCTGCAGGCATACATTTAAGTCCATTGATAATCATGTTAAATTGAGCACATCATCATGTTAAATACCCTATAAATTTGTGGCTAAATCACAATAAATTTAGTAGATTCTTTCTTTTTAGTACTCTTCTTTTTAGTACTTTTCTTTCTCTTTAGAGAAAAAAACCACTGCTTATTCAATTAAATTGATGCTGCAAAAATATCAAGAACATTGAAAGAAATAAGCTTTTTCCAAGCAGAAAACCACAGCAAGAAAACTCTTGAAAATGTGCTAAGAGGTTATAGTTTTGAACAATCCAGCAAGGAGTTGTCAGATCTGTGAAAGATTTTTATGAGATGTTTCCTTAATAACAGTGTTAAGAACTGGTGTTCCCCTGTGGAGTATCTTTTGCAACCATTTTACTGCTAACAGCTACTTTTACTGTCTGTACAAGGAGAAAAATTTTCTAGAGTGGCACAGTCCAGCTGAATATTTACACCAAAATTCATATAAAATTGATTTAGACTCCAGGATATTTCTGCCTGACTCTTCAGCCTCTCCTTGAAGGAGTGTTTATTTAAGTAATGAGAGTAGTCCTAGAGATACATCCAAAAACCTCCCAGCACAGCAAGGCAAGAGGGCAAGTCTGTCACTGTGGGAGAGCAGGTGGAGAGGGGAGTAATTATTGTCCTGCACTTCCATGTGCTCTACGTTTAGATTTGCTTCTGGAGCAAGACAGCCCAGAGACACATCCCTCATCTGGAATAAGGCCCCAGTGCTGACAGATTTCAGGCTACTGCCTAAAATGTAATTATCTCTAATATGTATGACTGAAAGTCTGGAAGAAGACACTTTGAATGCTGCTTTCCAAGATGCTTGTGAAGTGCTGGCATGAGAAATTGGACCCAATAAAATAAGAGGAAGGCTAAAATAGAAGTGATAGACATTTATTAGCCATTTGTGGAAAGTGTTGGTCATCATGCATGCTAAGTGGTGATAACGATGCTCTGTGATGGTGCAGTGACTCAGAGCTGACTCCAGAAGGCTGCAGCAGCTGCTGTGCTTCCAGTCATCCTCTTCCCCAGTTCCATAGGGAACTGTGCTGGTGGAGAAGCAGTGGCTTTGCCCATTCTGTCAAAGGTAGAAGCCTGGAGGCTGGGGAGGAAAAGCTAGCAGGCTCTCACAGCTGCCTTCTTTTTGTATTTCCCTTTTATACTCATGGCAGTAACTCCCTCCAGTGACTGGAGGGGCAAAGGCAGCTGAGAGCTACAGGAGGTCAACATTGGTATATGGGTCTCACCAGGAGCACCTGTAAGAAGTGGCCACCCCTCCTCTGCTTGTGACTCAACAGCTGGTGGCTTGACTGGGTCACTCACCCTTCTACCACAGGGAAACTGAGGAGCTCTAAGTAGCCTCAGGGGTTCAGAGAAAGCAAAAAGATTTGGTGCCCCAGAATTTTATCAGATGCTGTAATTCACTGTAAGGTGGGGTCTGTTTTAAATATGACAGGCAGCTCTTTCAAAACAGCTGGAGGTGGAGAGGAAGGTGGAGGAGTACAGGATGAGCTTCTTTCTTCAACGAGAGAGAGGGAGTGGGGAGGTGCATGACACTGAATCATATCTACACTCTTTTGTACTGAAAAATAGACTAAGGAGAGGCTCTGCTCCTGACACAGGCCTTCAGCCAGCAGGTGCCTGTGGTTGTTCAGAGCCCATGAAACCATCTCACATCACTTGCTGCCATTAGGAGCCTCTCATGAAGCACTTCTTGCTAGGTATGTCTGTGTTATGTTTTTTTTACTTATTTCAGGTTTAGGAATTGAGGCCAGTGAAGAGCAGCTGCACTTTAATAGGCCTGGAGTACACAGGGCTGTTGCATAGCTTTGGCATGTGGTACCTCTGTATCGCAGAGTCTCTAGAGCAGTGCTTTTTCCCACTCTTCTCCACAAACTTTTCTGATTTGGTCATTTGATTTGGAAATTTTCTATTCTTTGTATTTAATTTTTGTAGAAATAATTATAAACAATCACAGCATTACACCTAACTTTGCTACGGGGCTGTTGTATGTGCCAACCAGCTCATTTTTGTTTTCATCCTGCCTCACCAGTCTGACTCTGTTCTTTGCTGCTGCAGGAGCTGGGGGAGAACTTTAGCATTCCCCTGTGAGTTGTTTTTTGATGATAAAACTGGTGCATTTTTTAAAGGACAGATGGTCGGGGTCAGTCACAAAAGCCATGTTTGATTGAGGTTGTTGGGCTTGTATTTTGTTACAACATGTTGGTAAATGGTTTTTGGCCTTTGGCCAAAAGTTTTTCTGTTGGCACTATTTAGCACTAGGCTGAACTTTTCATTATTGTCATCTCATCTCAGGGAAGTACAGTAATTTCACGATTATAAGCCACACTGATTATAAACTGCATGTCCAGGTGTCGGCAACATTTTGTTCTTTGTCCATATATAAGCTGCACCGGATTATTAGCCGCGCTTTCGTTCGCAGTGAGGATCTGTGTGCAACTTTCACAAAGTTGCCAATTAGTAACAGAATCACGGGATCGCGGGGTTTACTGGCTCGGGGCCAGGCGGGCCCAGCTTGGGGCTGCCCCTCCAGGGCCGGGCTATGCCTGCCGCCACTCCGTGCCGCCCCTCCGGGGCAGTGGGCTCATATTTCCGGGTTGGCAAATTCCTGAACTTTGTTCATATATTGGCTGCATCTGATTATAAGCCGCACTTCCAGGTTGGGACCAAAATTTTAGTCAAAATGGTGAGGCTTATATAAGTGAAATTACTATATTTACATTTACTGAGCTAATTATTTAACATAGAAATCTTCAATGAATACAATCTCAAACAATCCTAAAGCAATCTTTTTTTGTATCGTGGACTTATGTAACCTCATGTACCGAAAGGAATGTTTCAGAGGGAAGTCCTGCAGCCACTAGCTAGGGTATGATGACAAATGAACTCAAACTACATGTGAATTATGTAGTGATATTCTGAGAAAACATTTCTCACTTCAACCCTTGGATGCTGACTATTAAACTTCTCAAATTTTCTTGGGAAAGCTTATGGTGCTTGATTCCCTTCCAAGGCCTAACCCAAGGGATGCAGCAAGGGACCAGAATGGATCAGCATGGTTCCAGATGGGGCTCTGGTTGATGTGGATGTGGATAGCCTAAAAGGGGCAGTAGAGTCAAGAGGACACAGTTACATTACTGAAATCACAACAGACATTTTACCTGGTGAGCTCTGCACTGGAAGGAATTAAATCATTAATGCCACCCAGATCCTTCACTATCCAGGCCTTGCATGTACAATTATCTTTCTTGCTACATTTCTTTGACTTGCTTTACTTACCTCTGCTTCAGTTCTCCTAAGAAAAATTTTATTCATTACACAAGCCGAAATTTCAAGTAGATTGTTTTTATGGAGGGAAATGAAGGTTAGAGAATGCTTGTTTATGTCTTTATTACAAAGGAACTAGAATGTTGCATTTGTGAATAGTCATCCAATTGTTTAAAATCAAACGGTTTTTGTTCAAGGTGAGAAAATGTAATTTCTCTATTCACAGTAGAATTCTGCAGACTTCAGTGGAATTATTCTAGTTTATGGTTACCTAAAATTGGAAGGAAAAAGACATCCCATTTTAATTTTCATTCTTTCTTTTCTGGTACTTGATTCTCCCACTGTTTTTCAGTGTACTCTAAGGATGAAGGAGTTCTGTTGTGGTGTGTAAAAAATTCTGTTCAACCTCTGCTGTTTGTCTGAAAGCTTGCTGAATACAGCCCTGCAATGTCAAATGTCTTTGATTTGATTTGGACTGGACCAGATGTCAACAAATTGGAAGCTAATGTTGTTGAGACAGAGGACAATGTAGGAAGCATAAAGGGTTTCATTACAAATTACAATTAAAAAAAAAACATTCAGATGCAGTTGTGAAATTTTTATATACAGCAACTTAGAGCAATTAGGAAAAAATCAGAAATCTTGTTTTTCCCTCATTCCTTATGAAGAAGTGAATGGCAATTTAACACTTGTGTCATAAAGCACGATCATGCTGGGTTTTTTTTTTTCACCTTAACTTTTATTTTTAAAATAAAATTTTGTGGTATATAAGGTGAGGTGACATTCTTCTTTAGACCTTTTAAATTATCATACTTTTATTTGTCTAGTAGAATATTAGACAGAAACTCAACAAAAGGCCAGTGTTAAGGAGCAAAAACCAACCTTTATTATAGTTTCAGACTGATCTACAATAGTATGCATAAAGCTGGCAATGATATTTTCTTTCTTCATGCTGCCAGCAGCAAATATACAAACAATGGCATTTTACATGCAGAAGTGATTACAAAACAAGTTCTAAAAGTCAGAAATGCATAGAAATGAAGCATTTAGACTATCTGTGTGAGCATTTGCTGGATGATGATTGCCTGTTGCTTAAATATCTAGTAAAAAATACAGAAGAACAATGAAGAGGGAGAACTTCCACTTCAACATGGCATCTGCCTCTCTGCAGGACAAAGCTTCTTTTCTCCAGGTTGTCTGTGGTAGAATAC
This sequence comes from Turdus rufiventris, assembly GCA_013186435.1. NCBI lineage: Eukaryota > Metazoa > Chordata > Aves > Passeriformes > Turdidae > Turdus > Turdus rufiventris. Next base: position 5,036,259 of record PYHW01010133.1, on the reverse strand, counting down.
AGTTTTATTTTTCTAGCTTTGATTTAACCATAGTGCATCTACCTGGAACCTCAGGGACACTTTTCTTCTGCCCACCAGATGAAGCCTCACATTTACTTTAAGAAAGCAGGTGGTCTGGCTTTCAGGAAAATAGTTGTAATGAAATGTGAAATTGACTAGTAAATGCCAGGAAATATGAAGGAGTCAGGAAGAGACTGGGACCAGTTTTCTTCAATCCTGAACAGTCACGTCCCCTTCCTGGTGCAGGCAATGTGGTGGGAATGGAGAAAGAAAAAACTCCAAAGAGTGGTTTCATATGCAACTGTATAAATATTTCCAGAGGGGGGTTTTGTTGGCTCTGATTTGGTTTTCTTGTTTTTTTATTTTGGAGGGAAAGAGTGGTATTGGATTTTTTGGGTTTTGTTTTTGGTTTTGGTTTTGTTTTCTTTATTTCTGCAAGGCTGTACACACTCCAGATTGCATCAGTTCTGCACACTGTGTAGATGCCTAAGGTTCTATGTCTATTTTTGCTGAATTTAGACCTGAACCCTTCTGGAACCTAACCTTAAATAAATCAGAAATTCAGATATAAGAAATATTGCTCATTAGTTTGTAGAGATCTCCATGGAAATACTTCCTGGTACATCTTTATGAAAACTATTTTACTGGAAGAACAATTAACTCTTTACTTTTATTTTTTTTTTTTTTTAGATGACTGAAAAAAGACATTAGCCAATTATAATTTTGAAATTTGTTCACCTTCTAATTTTAACTAAATTTTGCAAAGCACTTGATAAATCATTCAAGAACTTTGTCAATAACAAGTATGTCTAAAAGTGGTTTTCATCAAGTTTTTATGTGAAGTAAAGGATAAATAAGATTATTTATAAGTACAAATCTTCCTCATTTCCATAAAATGCTCATTTAGCAAGAGTAGGTTTTTCTCTACCGGCATTATGTCTAGTTCTTCTGTTTTCTAAAAATACAAATCTGGCCGGAGAATGATCTTAAAAGTTGACTAGAACAGTAACAGCATCTATTAAGTGTCTCTGGTTTGGTAGAATCCAGTATAGATTGACTTAATCCACACTTCTGAGATTAAACCTCTTGAAGTGCATGACTTTATTCACTGACGGTGATCCTGAACCTAGGAGCTGCAGTGCTTGATTTTGCAAGAAAGAACAGTTCTTCTGATGATCCACAGCTAATTTTCTTCCTCCTCATTTTTTTTGTTATTATGTTAAATATAACCAAAATGTCTATCTTGATGTAACTAATTTTATAGGCAATTCTGAATTTATTTAAAGCATATTCTCTCAAGGCACAATAGCACCACAATTTTTCTTGCCAAGTAAAACCAAAGCTTGGATTCTGTCTTTCAGACTCTCTTTTTTTCTTTACCTACCCTTTATCATATCACCAATGTTTTAGAGTAAAATAAAAAGCAGGTGCTTTATTAATGTTATGATTATTATGATTATTTATCTCAAGGATAAAGGAGCAAGCAGAACAGAAAATACTAGAAAGATAATACCAATAGAGACAGAAAGCTATAAATGAGGCTTTACATGTACTTTAGAAGAGTGAATGGCTAAGAAATATCATTTGAAAAAAGAAGCACACATGGCAATGGAATCTATTGCTACAATTTCAGGTTATTCCTTCTCAGGATTGAAGCAAAGGACAGGCTATTCCCCACCTTTTTGCAAGAGTCTCACAAGTCTGCTCCACTTTTTCAATCCCAGGATGATTCTGCTGTTTGGCAACAGCAAACATTGATAACTCATGTTAACTTTTGCCTTTTCTACTCTTCAGCTTCTTTTCTGAGAATGTATAGAATCACAACATAAATTCATCAGGAAGGGACGTTGAGATGTGGGTGTTTAGTTTGACCTCCTGCTCAAGGCAGAGTCAGCTGTGTGCTCACCAGGTTGCTCAGTCTTATCTCTGCCCATTATATCTCACCCTCCTGATGCAAAGAGCCTTACTCCATCTTCTCATTTATTTTCCCAGAGGTGCAGGGGAGCTACAGAAAGGAACCCCAAAAACCACCTCTGCTGCTGGCTGAGCCAGCCCAGCTTTCTCAGTTTGCCCTCAGAGGGTGACTGCTTCAATCCTTGACCATCTTGGTGGCCCTCCACTAAATCCACCCTAGTTTATTTATGTCTTCACGAATTGGAAAGCACAAAATTGACTGCAGTACTGTAGAAGCAGTAAAAGGAACGCTGTGTAAAGGGAGGTGATTACTTTGCTCCATCTCTTCTATCACACAGCTGAGAATATTGTTGCTCCTCTTTGCTGCCAAGGCACGCTGCTGGCTCCTGCTCACTCTGTGTCTGCCAACACACCTTACATCTTGCCAGCAGTGCTACTCTCCTCAGTCAAGCTCAGCTGGCATAACTGCAAGGAGCTTTTCCTTCCCAGGTGAAGGACCTTGTGCTTGACCTGTTGCCTCAGTAAGTTAGTTTGTGCTAAATTCCAGGGTGTTTATAAAGGACACCTGCATGACTCAGAAAGGCATCTTCATCCTAACTGCAGAGTCTGGGTAGAAATATTCTATAAGGAACAAAACCTATTACAGTTTTTTAGAGAAATGGAAGAACATCTTCAGTGAGCTGGGCATGTACCTTTCAATTAGCAGAGCAAACTTTTCTCTTTCAGTTTTCTTTCTCAGAACAAAATCTATGGGGCAGTCAATATATTAAAAGAAAAAAAAAAAATCTTAGAAACATAGAATCATATAATATGCTGAGCTGGAAGGGACCTGCACAGTCCAGTTCTCAATTGAGATACTTTTTTTGTTATGTGACTTATTTTAAAATGTTATGCTAATACTTCCTGGGTAACAGATTACTACATTGCATTATGCACACCCCAAATCTGAAGACTGTCTTCGATCATATCCAAGAAATCAGATCTCACAAAAAACCCAGAGAAAACCCAGATGAGCATCTTTCCTTCTGTTGTAGGAGTCATCATTGACTCTCTAGGAGCAGAGAATGTTGCTGAAGACCCCGCAGCAGCCTTCCAGTATCTGAAGGGGGTCTGCAAGGAAGGTCAAGAAGGGCAGTTCATCAGGAACTGAACAGATAGGACAAGGAGGAATGGCTTAACACTAAAAAGTGGTAGGTTTAGATTAGATGTTAGGAAGGAATTCTTTACTGTGAAGGTGGTAAGGCATTGGAAGGCACTGGAAGAGGTTGCTCAAAAAGTTGTGGATGCACCAACTCTGGATGTGTCAAGGCCAGGCTGGATGGGGTTCTGAGCATCCTGGTCTAGTGGAAGGTGTCCCAGCCCACGGCAGGGCTGATGGAACTAGATGGTCTTTAAGATCTCTCAGAATCAATCATTCTATGATTCCATGATTTTACTATTCTATGACTCAAAATTGTTATGCAAGCTTATAATGCTTTTTTGAGGTGTAAATTCAGTTCTATGTTGGATGCATTGTTTCCTTAATAGCACCTTGAAATTATTCTCAGACTAGCAGGTATGCTGTTAATATGAATTTCTCCCAGAAAATTCCTCTTTGTCCCTTCATGTCTACAGTTCTGCTGAGTTTTGGAAGTAGAAATTTACTGAATTGTCATTTATTAATCTCTTAGTACCATGCTTATCACCATGGCTTGAACATTTATTTGATTACCAAAATTTTACTGTGTTTCACCAGTGTATAATAGGGAGCAAACAAGGTATTTCTTATTATCCAAGCTTCAATATTCAAACACAATGCTAAAACAAGTTAGCTGCCTGTTGCCCATCATCTCAAGCAATGAGTACTTCAGCTCTCACACCTTTGTGCAGTGTAATTATAATTATACTACTGGAACTTGCACAAACACACAAGCCTGCCCAAGGTAACAAAAGTTTTAATCTTCAGTTATTACTTCCTGTGCTTGTTGCCTTCATGCTTCTTCTGCAGAGTACACTGGACCATTCCAGTATGAAATTAGTCTTTTGAAGAAGATAAATTACTTTCTAGTTAAAATATGTTCTTGCTTTTCTATTCTTAAACATCTTATTTTAAAGAGGTATGTTTTTGTAGAATGATGGCAAGGCTTAACATTTTCAAATAACTGCCTTTTACACAGACATGTTGTATTAAATGTGATTTCACTGGCCTTCTTTGAGTAAGAAGTTGGAGAATTTGAGTTCCCTTCTAACCTAAACGACTCTGTGTCTAGCCTGCACATCCTTGTTGTAAGAGATATCGTTGTATTTTCAACTTCAAGAGCTACAATAAATTTTTGTTATAGTACAGGAATCACTTTGATTAAAAAATCTCTAGATCAGTTCATTGTTAAATTTTAAATTCCTGAAGTCCTCAAGAGTCTTTCAAGACTTTCAGAAAATATTAGAAAACATTTGAAATGGAAGATATGAAAAATTTATCCTAGGACTGCACTTTCTTTTTTGACCTAACGTTTTCAAACTACCACTTTGGATTTAGAAGTTGTTTCTTCTGACTGTTAAAAAACATGAATACGTAAAGATACAAACCTTCAGATTTGTTTGTTTGTGGAATATTTGAGTTTTCATTTGTTTCATGAGGGTTTTTTTTCATCCAGGATCTGGTGATTTTGGAAAAAACCAACACCCTGACATAGTTTTTTATCCTGTTGTTTATCAGCATTATTATCAGTAACAGTTCCAAAAGCTAAGGATCTAAATGAGAGCTACTGCTACTCTTATTCTGGAAGTTGCAGAAACCCATAAGCTATTATAATCAGGATTTTCCTGTTAATAAAAATGGCTTTGTAGAAAAAAAAAAAAGTTTCTAGTCTCTGTGGCTAGCTTCTGGGAACAAACAGATTTTTAAAATTTTGATTTAAAATGCAAGAGAAAGAGAAAGCATTAATATTTAATGTTAGTGAGTTAAATTTGTGCTAACCTTAGTAGGGAGTGACCTATAAGTTCAAATGTTATTATAACAAAAAGTAAAGAAATTTTTTCCTTATTTGTCTTGAGTATGCTCGTATCATCTTTCCTCATTTCTCCCCACCTAGGAGACAGAATAGGATTCTGAATACTGATAGGTATAGCAGTTCATAAGGTAATTGCTTTCCTACAAAAATGTTCTACAATTAAAAAAAAATTTTCTTCATGCATCATATGGTTTCTTTAGCATATTCCTATTAAGCTTAAAAAAATGGCATTGATTTTATAATTTTAAAACTTGTTTAACAATCAGGTATTTCCTAATGGTCTACTGTGCCAAAAATATGTCAGAAAGGAAATTAAAAGCAGTAAAACTTATGCTGGCAGTGCCATAGAAATTGAGAAAATCATATCCAAATTGTCATAAAACAGAGCTGATCACTATTTGAAGCATAACTTGTTGCATGGTTTCTGAGGAGGTGGGAATAGCATGACTTCAGCACATGTTACACATACGGCAACAAGAATCAGGCAACATTTTATAGCTCTGGGCTTACATTAAACACTAGGAGCTCAATTCATTAGCATGGACATGAGTGCTAGTTCCACTGGAGGTTCTAGGATACCTCACCCAGGGCCTTGAGGAGACCCATGTCCTTCTACTGCAGCACTTGTGAGGATGTACAAGGCCATGCCCAATGGTGCTACCTGTCTCTCCGGGGGTAACTGCTGTGCTGGGCTGGTTCTCAATCTATTTCCTGCAGGAAATGTCCTCCCTAAGACACCATCCAGGTGTGCATGGAGCTGACAGATCCATGGGAAATATGTGTCATTCTGTAGCAGCAGTTAGGAAGAGAGTGAAGCATTGTAGAGCAGGTGAAAAGGCACTAAATTGCCATGTCTGAACAGCTGGATCCTGCCTCAACTGCACGTGCAGGCAAATAAAACCTTCTCATTAATTCAAACTGTTCTTTAATGGAGAAAAAACTGCGCATTCTCATTGATTATACCTCTGCTTAACGTAGGATTGCCATAAACTAATTTTGATTCTGAGAATTCAGAGGATTTTGACAATAACTTTATGCAGCATGGAATTAAAAAATTAACAGCAACAGAATTTCACCTGGTTTATTTCCATGTCCTCTAAGCAGACACACCCGTACCTAAATTCCTCCTAATGGAAATTTGTTCTAAAACTTTAAATGACAGAAATTCCATAGGATATCTATTTTGTGAAAAAGCTAAATCTTTTCTGCTACAATTTAAAACATTACTTATGCTATTCAGAGCAAATTTTTAAAAGCGACCAAAAACCCAGAACATTTTTTTCATTTCTTCTTTGAAAAATAGTCTAAATAGTCAAAAATCTTGCTTAATAAATGGCATCTTCCAGATACTTTATTTTCTTTATCTGGTAACATCTTTCAATGAAGCAAAACATAGACTGTATGAAAAGCTTTTCTTCCCTGCTAGCCTATCCCAATAAAAACAGACCTTTATGATGGCAATGGTGAGCACTGAATCAGAGATCATCTACACTTGAGGAACATGCTGTCTGTTTTTGAGGAGCATTCACTGAGATTAAATTCTGAGACCTTCAAACTTTTCACAGCAGTAATTTGTAGTGAGTTGTGCCTAGCTTGTCTGAGAGGCCATCTTTTTCCTCAGGTAATAATGATGCAGTATGTGCTTTCAAGTTTATGCCTTGCCTGTGATTTAATGAGGACTGGAAGTTTTTTTGTTTGAAACTGTTGGTTGTGAAGGTGCTCTAAGCTTGTAGTGCAGTGAGAGAGCAGAAGACTGAAAGCACAATATCCTTCTAAATGCTAAGCAGGTCACCAGCAATTTACTAGGTTTAACCTGACTCTCTTCAGCCCACATAAAAGTTAGCTAAACTTAACTATGCTATTGTTGACTTGCCTATAGTGCTGTTGGATGAAAACTAAATAAGGAATTTAATAAAAATACCTTTCCAATTAAATAAAGAACTACCAATGCACCACCTATGGAAATGCATGGCAGCAGGGGAACTTGAAAGTCAAATGCTAATGCATTTTATCACATCCTGCAGAAAGTTCTTCTCTTTGAGCTTCCCTGGTGGCAGGCACAAGAACCTTGGCATGGGTCAGTCTCAGAAATGTACCATAGCCTCATCATAGGACAGAGACTGGGTCAGACAGTAATGGAAGGAGCTTCCCTGGCTGAGGGGACATACACTGTTCAAACCAGCCAACTGCCTCCTGTTCCATGCCCAAACACAAGCAAACCATTTTGAAGTCTACACAAACCTTTCAAAGTTACTATTTTCCCTCCATTCTTTCTTTCTTTTTCAGTCACTGGAGCTTAGAAGACAAGAATAGTAGAACGTCACTATAGGACAAATTGGGGGGATCTTGGCTGCAGGGGTATGACTGTCACTGCTTTTAAAGTGACCAGATTTTGTCACGACTTGGGAATACAGTGTCACTTTAACAGCTAAAGTGTAGTTAGTGATCGGATTAAGTATTGAATTAATTTGGTGAGCCTGGAATATATAAATCAAAAGGAAAATAGACACTTAAAAATAGTTTGTCAAATTATGGATGAAGATCAGATGAAAGAAATAAAAAATAGAACAGCCTTTGGGACGTCAGTGGGATCCATCAAAGTCTAATCATTATACAGCTCTGGCATTTTGCTTCAGTGTAGGGGGTCCCCCAAGCACTTCTGGTTGGTGGCTTGCTGAGTAAATGTCAGTTTAATGCTCATTTCCTGTTTTCGTAGAAAACTCCTGTAGGGTCTCTCATCAGCTAACCAGTTAGATTATGTCCCCACCGCCTCTAGTCAAGCATAAATGTTAGTTCTAAAAGTAGCTGCTTTCTTACCTTGTTCCTATTTCACTCAGTGACATAAGGTTTTTTAGCCATCAAAGGTCCAAGACCAGCTATTTTTGAACAGTGAGCTTGTGGTGGTTTTGATGCTTCTTGCAAACCCCATCCCTGAGTGCATGTCACTGGATTTGACACACACACCATGACAGTTAAAATTATTATACATAGATGATGTAGCCCAGTGAACACACAGGAGACAGGTTCAGCTCTGCTTCTTTGTCATAAGCACCAACAAATAGAAAAACTTGTGTCGGTTCTTGTGTTACATACAGTACAGGAAGAGAGACACTTGCCACTTTTCTATTTGCAGGGTATGTGTCTGATCAGGATTGCATGCTATATCTCATAATTTAAACATGCTTCACACAAAATAGGGAGAAAATATTGTTGTATTAGTAGATTTAGAAAAGCATCATCACCTAATAATGAAAGTAATGCATTTCATTATTCTGTTCTAAACCCTGTAAGCATCCACAGTAACTTACAGCGTGCCATACAAACATAATCCTTGCATCAGCAGGGCACTGCAGTCTAAATGCATACTGAATAGGCACAGTATAATGACCTTACCTTGCACATCTGTTTCATGGACACTTTATTACCAACATACATGTTATACAAAAAAGTATGTGTAGAAGAATTAATGGTATTAGACATGGACAAAACTAGGGGAGAGGACTCATTTACTGACCTTCTCTTATAATTGCTATTTAATTTGGGATCAGAGGGGGAACTTTTTCATGAGTCTGAGCAATCTTCTCTGAGATAGAGTACTAAGAGTGGAGAGAGTTTCAGTAATGCTGCCAGACCTGGTAGTTTACAGCCTAATCTCTTTAATTTTTTGGTTTTTTTTAAAGAAGTCCCTTGTAGACATGGCTGTTCTTTCACTCACCTGATTTCTCTGCATAGCTCCCTGTCAGGCACTGTGAAATGTTGGACTGTAAACCTTGGGACAGTGTCTAACTGTGGTTAGAGAGTCATGGTGGGTGCAGAAGCTCTGCATTTAGACAAAAACCATCTTAGGAACTCATGTTTTCATAGGACAGCAGCTCACAGAATCCTGCTAGTAGTGAACAGAAGCTGAGAATTTGCCATAAAATCTCTTCCTTTGCCAAAAAATGAATCTGTGCTAAAGCAACAGAGCAGCCATGTTTAAATTTGCAGTCTAATATCTCACCTGCAGATATTATTTTCTTAGCGTAAGAGAGTAAATTTTTAAAAGGTGAGAAAACATCATTACTTTAACTTTGATTTAGTTACAGTCAGAATCTTATAATGTTTTTATGCTGAGTTTCTGTACATAAAATATAAATGAAAGCAGCTATTAAGATTCCGCCTTTTTACTGCATCATAACGTGATGCTATTTTTAAATAATTATCCCTTAATGCATCACATGCTTCATTTTCATTAAATAAACATTTTAAGTGTGTAAAAGTCATATTCATTAGTAATTTTTAAAATATAAGCTAATGAATATGCCTCTGTGAATATATGCTATTTTATCTCCTATTTTATAGAAAGAATTAGTTATATTAAAATAACGGGGGTTTTTCTCATCTATTTTATTTCTTCTTCTCTTTTGATCTTCCATATATGTTAAAGCAATTCAAACACACTTAGTATTTGTCCCATTCTCTCTGTTTCCTCTTGGCTCTTGGGCTCCAGCTCCAGAGAGCTGACACTGGAACCATCTATACAAACTATACACTGCACTGCATATTGCACTTACAGCTTTGCCTATTATCCATCCTCTGCATTTTTTTTTTTACTTTGTGGTACCAGAACCCATTAAACCCAGGCTTCCTATGGCTTCTAAGTTTCTGTAGAATGTGCCATTGATAGCATGCTGCCCCTGGGTCTGAGCCAGATGCCCGTGTAGTTACTGGAAAGGCAATGGGAGTTGAATGAAACCCCTCCATAATAATTTTCTGGCCAATGGGCTATGCTTATCAAATGTCTTTGGCAAATCACAGAATTCTATGACTGAATGTCTGACATGGGAAGGGACCTGTGTTGATTGTCCAGTACAAGCTCCTGCTCAAGCAGGGTCACCCACACCAGATTGCCCTGTGTACAGCCAGGGTTCAAATATCTTCAATGATATTACTTGGAAAACTAATTTCTTTCTAACTATAGTAACTGGTCAAATGGTGAAGAAATACAATGTGAACAGATTTAAGGGCAAGTTCTCTAACGAAAAAAGAATCAGAAGTTACAAATGTTCTGATTTATGCTGTACTTTCCATAGTACCACTTTTTTCAGGCTTTTGGGAATCTTATTTACTGAGTAAAAAAAATGTTATGAATATATTTAACAGTGGATTAAATCAGAGACTGAATTTTGGCTACTTCTGAATAACTATGTGATCTGATACATATGTCTATTTTGATGTACTCTTTTCCCAGTACACCTATTCAAAGTACCCTGATGTCCTAAAACAACAAGATAAGTCTGTGATCACATCTGCCAGGGAGTTAAAAACCCAGTTGTGTTCTGGGCTTCACTGATTGCTTGCAAGGAATTTTCTAGAGTAGTAGATAGCAAAGAAATGGACAATCACAGGGAGTAGGAAAGCTTCAGTTCACAAGTTGTTCCATTGAAGCAACAGAGAATGCCTTCTTCAGGGCTAAGGATGCTTTGGAGTAACAAAACTGTTGTTTAGAAACTAAGCACAATGAGAATATTTTTGTAGCCATAGATAGGGGACTGGTTGGTAAATTTCTGTATAAGCCAATAGTAATCTGACAAAAAAGGAATTGCAGCAGTTATGACTTGTGTGTGAAAAGAAAACTCTTGGGTTCACTCAGGGTGTAAACATGGCCAATCATTTCCCTTGAATTTCCTCTAAGTTCTCTGCACAATGTTTTCAAGGACAGCAGACCTTACTCTGAGTAGACCATTAATGCTTTCTGGTTTCGTTTGGTTTTGGTTCTTGACTTAACCCTAAAACTGTACAATCTTCTTTTTCCTCTTCAAATTTACTTCCTCTGTTTTTATGAGATTCTTGAAACTCACACTTTTTTTTTCCAGTTCTTGGGACAGAAAGACATTTACTTAAATCTCTCTGAAATGAGAACAGTGACTTTCAATAGAAGAGTGACTGGGAATTAGACTAGGAGATTAGAATCCCTGGGGTCTAAGATTACTTATTTTCTAATTTTTACTAGGCTTTGAGTCACTTCTCTATATTCTAATTTTCCATCAAGTGATGAATACTTATTTCATTAACCATTAAAACAAATACATTTCCTCCTATCAGGGCAATGGTTATAAAAAGTAAGCCATGGCTAGTTCTTACGGCTATTTTCCTTTGTATAATTGTAATTATTTTTATTTGTGAGAGTGATTATATAGAAATAAAAAATCCCTCATTTTCTATTGAAATCAGAAAAAAACAAGAAATGCACAAACAGTTGTTTCTGATCCCACTCAAAATGCTTGCAAAATAATCTTTATGGAAATGTTTCAAACTCATAAAAAAAAAATTCCATTTCATAGAAACATTTTTAAAATTACTTTGTTTTTAAAGCTGCTGTAGTCACACAAAAATAAGGATGATTCTGAATGGAACCCCTATGATGTAGAAATAATTTCTTCTCACTATTAGGAACACCCTTGCGAAGATCTGTGTAGCTTTCCTGCTGTTATCCCTCTTGAGCTCTTATTGATTGCTGACTGATTAGCACACTGCTTCTCATGCTCCTGAGCAAATCTAAATCTTGATTTTTATTTCTTCAGCTAAGTGTTTCTCAGAAATGTTTCTGTATGCCTTGTTATGGTTTGTTGGAAGTTTTTAAAGTTAATTTACTAGATCTGGCGCTTTTACCTTCCCTCTTTTTACAGATTCAATATTGACATTGAGAGAAGGTTCAAATCCCAGAAGCTGTCATGGAGTTGTGTTTAGAACTGGTATGTACTGAATGTTCACTGTAATTCTCTCTGGTTAAGGTTAGTTGTGATGCCCAGTTACCATGATCTACTCTGGCTTATGTTCTAAAGTCTTTCAAGCTTTTCAGTGTTAAAGAAATCAAATATGAAGGCAGACACTAAACATGAAAGTATTTAAGATTCGTGTTAAGCACTAGCCTCTGAAATTGAGGAAACAGAGATAAAGGAGGAAACTTCTCAACAGCCATTCCTGCTCTGTTTTCCATAGTCAATAATCCGCTAGTGTGTCTTCACAAAGTGGTCACAGCACCAAGCCTGACAGAGTTCAGGAAGTTTGGTGTGATATTTGTGGTGTACTGTGCTGATCCAGGAGCTGGACTCAGGGGCTTGGAAGGGTACCTTCCAACTCAGCATATCCTATGACTATATGATTCCAAGTCCAGACTATGAAGCTACATAAAATATCCATTTCTCAATACCAAGGGACTCTCCAACAGTTTCTGCTGCAAAAGGAAACAAAACAGAGTTGCACCCTTGTGCAGATTTGTGGAACTGATTTTTATTTCCATGCACAGATCCCAAGTGGCCCTGTCATGAATGTGCAACACTTAATTTGACTACAGAAATCAGCCAGCTGTATCAAATGTCTGCTCTGGGTCAATCTTAAATGGAGACTGAATATTCAGCAAGCAGTGAAATCCACTGTAATTTGATAGAAATACTTTCTCTGTATATAAACATAGTCTATCTGAAGTAACTAAGTACTAAATATCTGTTCTATTTTTGCAGCACTCATTCTTTCAGAAAAATGGGCAAATTTAATTCATTTGTATTAATTTCATTATATTTTTAATCTTTTTACTGCAAAGGGAGGCATATGAAAAAGAATCCTAAACATGTTAGTAATCTTGATTATTCAGTTAATACTTTGTTAACAACCAATTTTGAAAGATAGTATTAAATTTACAAAGACCAGACAAAGATATTCACATTCCTTTTTTATTTTTATACTTTGAAGGGAATATTTGCTCGTTAACACAGACATCAGTGATCAGGACAAAGTGATGGCAACAACAGTGTTTTTTTATTATTTGCTTATTTTGATTTTTTATTATTTGTTTAGGAAAACCATTTCATTTTATTGTCTTCTGTGATTTCACCTGTAAGTAGATCATCCTTCAATTGACTTTACTTAAAATTTAAGAGCTAATTTGAGCTGTCCAATTAGTTAAAACCTAAGCTATACATCTAGCCAACCCTCTTTAATAAAAAAGAAAGATTGCTTAAGGACCAAATTCATACCATAATGGAATCAAATTCAAGTAGGATACTTATTTTTTTTCAATATGCATGTACCTCTTCATAGACAATAGAAGTAGTCTGAACGGCTTCTTTAGTACTTAACTTTTCTGTGGCTAAAATTAGGAATAAGAAGCCCACTCTAAGATTCTGTCCATCATCTGGGATTTCTGATGATATCCTTGACTATTTTACAATTTAAATTCTTCCCCCTCTCTCATTTCTGGGACACTTTTCCTCTTCCCTGCTTTGTAGGGCTCCATCTTCTTCATCTTTCTGGTATTTTTCACGCAGCTGAAGGACAACACTGCAGGATTTTGGTATTAGCCATTAAAGAAATCCGATAATACCTCAAATAACAGTTTATTTCTAAAAATCTAAGTTTGCCTGATTTTTGAAATTGGAAGCTCTAAAACGTTTCTCCAGAAAATGTCCAGTAGAAAAATTTCATCTCCTGTTTCAAATGAACTTGTTCTAGAGGGTATGTTTTGCTCACATTTAAAGTTACAAAGTAAGTTATCTGTTGATTTTTTTTAGCGGCTAAAATGAGCGTTTAGTTATAACGAGGTAATTATGTATACTAAAATTTATCATATACTGTATCATATGAGTAATGCTTAATTTGAGATTGACTGATTTTATTATGCTGTGGTGAATAACACTGGCCTATTTCAGTCACATATTTCTACTCTTAACTATAGGTGGTTAAGTCATTCACCTTACATATTTTTTCACTGTGTTTGGTTTTTTGTTTTGTTTTTGATTATGAATTCTTTATTTTAATTTCTTTCATAAACTTTCAGAGAGTCTTTAGAGTGGGATTTCATGAAAATTAGGAGTGATGGTAAAGATCCTTCTTCTTTTCTATTTTTCACTAAGGTAAAGAAGTTACAAAAATGTAGAGAGGGGGAAAGAGGAGGAATTGAAAAGCCGTATTTTCCCCATTACTGAGATCTATCTTGGTTAGAAGTGCTTTGTAAAAAGCTGATAAAAGTTCCATAAGTATTTGTTTGCCTTTGGGAGCCATCTGCATCAAGACAGGCAGGTACTCTACATCTGTCTCTTATCTTGATTTTATTTGGCACTGCTCACACTGAAACTGGACAGTACAAAGTTGCTCATGTTTTCTTTGAAACCCCTGTGCACATGGTCTTTTCATGCTGTTTACAGGGACTGCTTGAGCTGATGAGAGCATTTATCTGCAAGAGAGGGCAGCCAGCTTTCTGGTAAGGCTGCTGACAGAAGGAATTGATTTCATAATTAGAGCTAAATGGCACCTCCCTGGCAACAGACACGTTGAGTCACATCTGCTGTGCATGTACCTCTAGGCTGTTCTCTTGGAAACTGTCCTGTATGGGATCTGCCTGCCTCTCAAAACCAGGAACAAAAATGGCCTTTACTAACAGTTCATTTCAGCCAGGTTTTCCAGGTACTGAATGTTTGCAACACCTATTCCACAACTTATTTTTCATGCTTCCATATACCCCGTGTTAAGATTAGTGTGTTCACTAAATCCCCTAGGCTGAATGGGATGCCATAAACCACTATAAACTCTAAAATGTAAATAAATTCACAAGAACTCTATACAGTTTTGTGATTAACTATAGATAAGTGATTTCCCCAAACTTTTTGAAACAATATTCTGTGATCAAGATACTGTTTATACAAGGTAAGACAGTAGTTGCTTTCAAAATTTACTCTGTACAGGCACACCAAAAAAAGGCAGAAATTAGCCAGCCAACAAAAATGAAACAGCAATTAGCTAAGGAGAAGGATATGAGCTGACCTGAACAGGCAAATCAACTTTCACATGTATCTCCTACGTGAAAGGAGAAATCACAGAAATTTTGTCACTTAACATGATTCCTCCTCTATACAGGAGATAATTAATCATCCTCTTGCCCTTTATTAGGTAGATGGAGCTTTGATTGAAATTACATACTCATTAGAGTAATCAGACCTCAAAAAACACTTGACTTAGCTTTACTTTTCTGTAACAAAATTACACATAGTATAAGAAATTGCAGAGTAATTTGCACCTGTATTTTCTTTCCCTTCACTCAGTAATTCCACTTTTTGTCTTTTCTTTGTTTTCTTCATGTAATGAAGGTTCTCTGATCTTTCTAAAGAAACCTGTCAAATTGTTTCATATTCAGCTTTTGAAAAAATGTCAAATTATTTTTCCCAGGAGTACAAACAATGTTACCATGGAAAAAGAAAAAAAAAAACCCAAACCCAAAAGACATAGTCCTCTAGAATTTTTAGTGATGAACAATAAAAAGTGACTTCATTTATTAAAATGTAGATTCCAAGTGATGCGGTAAATTATTTGGTGGCTTAAAAACGGCAGTGCAGAATTTCCTGTTATTCATGTATTATTTCCTCTCTCCTTCAAATGTAATATTAGTTAAATGATAACTTGTTTTTTCATTATGTTCAGGAAATATGATTCAACATTTCTGCAATGTTTCTTGTAAGTGGAAGTAACTATACTTTTAAAAATTACAATGTTCAATATTAATCCCTGTAGATAGCATTTCACTTGGAAAAGTAAATACAAATGTAAATGGAAAATACTTCCAGCTGATTAGACAAAATGTGAAATCAAAAGTCCTTCCATATACACTGCTATGATTACTTCAACAGAATAATGTGAATAATGAAAAATAATTTTCTGTGAAAGAAACCAAGAGCTCATACTGATGTTAAGTACAACACAATCCCTAGAATATTATTCCACTTTATTGTTGAGATCAGTCATTTGTTGACAAAATCATACCTTTGAAATAGTATCTAGACATCAAAAGATGAAAAAAAAAATCTATTTTTGAATAGTAAACCTCACAGTTTAAAATATGTTCTTTATTTCTGCTTTGACTGATAATCTCAGAACAGGTCCAGTGAAAGCAAGTTGTTCACAGCTCTATTCAGTTGAGTCTGGTCTGAATATCTTCACACGAACTCTGAGCTTATCCAAGGACAGAGAAACCACAGCCTTGCTGGGCAATCTGTTCCAGGGCTCCATGCCCAAAGCCTCATGGTGTCTGAGGCCTCTTCAAAACATTTTGAAAATATTCTATTGACAGCTCTTTCAGATTACAGTAATTTCACAACTATAAGGCACACCCTTTTGACTAAAATGTTGGCCCGAACCTGGAAGTGCATCTTATAGTCTGGTATGCCTCATATATGGACAAAGTTCGGAAATTTGCCAACCCGGAAGTGGGAGCTGCGAGGGGGGGCGGCGCAGCAGGAGCGCCGAGCCGTGAGGTGGGGCAGGAGCGGGCAGCCCCAGCCTGGCAGGAGCCACAGGGGGCAGGGAGCTGGCCCCGGCCAAAGAAGCCATGAGCTGTAGCCACCCCGAGCCAACCCAGAAGTGTGAGTTGAGGCCGCGCCACGGCACCCCAGGCTGCCCCAAGCTACACCAGACTGCCATGAGCCGCAGCTGCCCCAGACTGCACCTCGCCAGCCAGTGCTGGGGGCGGGCAGGAGTGCCAGGGCCCACGGCATGGGGAGGGGGCCTGGGGCTGCATTTAAAGGCTATGCCAATCTGTGAAAAATGTTTGCAAATTGAGCATCTGCCAGTAAACCCCGCGATCACTCGATTCCGTTACTAATTCGTTATGTTCTTGCACTCGGTGCGGATCCTCACTGCAGAAAAACAGTGCACCTTATAGTCCGGTGCGCCTTATATAATGCAAAAAGTTGCGAAATTTGCCAGATCCCAGAGGTGCGCCTTATAATCTGGTGCGCCTTATGGTCATGAAATTACTGTACTTGAGCAGCATTTATTACACACAGTATAATTGTGAACAATATATGGTTCTGTAGAGGATTTTTCTAAGATCAGAATAGAAATCTTTTTCATTGCAATTCTTAGTATACCACCATTCCATGAACAGTAAAGAGATAACTGTGTTATAAAATTCCTTAATGACGAAATTTGTTTTTGAAAAGAATAGACTGAACTAAATGTATTTTAGTTGAGAGTCATCATGAACCTTATATCTCATAATACAAAATTACTTTGGTGTGAATTTTCAATATGCTTATGCTGCCTTCCCAGGATCTATTAAAATCACTCCCATTGCATACATAAACATAACTCTGTAAAATGATCAATGACCAGGACCCTATTAGGCATTATAGAATGGAAAACCTTTTTCTGCATAACCCATGTATGGTTTTGTGAAGCAAAACTGAGACCTTTCATAAAGAGTCAGGAATTTGGAAAGTGGAAGAAAAGAACAGGGTCGGAACTGCTGAATTATATTCAATTTTTGAAATTTTCTGGAGATAAAAACATTATCTTCCAATCATTAGGGATGCTGTATACCTACAAATCAAGGCAAGATCTGGAGACAAAAAGTTTACTTTATATTTCTCTCCTCAGTCTCTTTTTCCACAAAAGAAAAATTTATAAATGCTACTCAGACAGACAGTGCTGCTTAATCTAGAGCAAGTTCCTGAGGAAAAGAAGGCGAATATAAAGCTTATATTTTTGAGAGGCAGGGGAAAGATTGGAAATTATGGACTAGCTCACTTCAGTTTATGCAATAATAGCAATATGAAAGGATACAATTTTGTAAATGCACCAAAAATAGAGTGAGAATAAGTACCAACTAATATAAATTTCTCAAGAACATATAACAGCCTCTGAATTTCCTTCTCTGTTGATACAAAGTTCTGACTATGCAGAATAGTATACATTGTATATCTTGACCTCACCACTGTCTTTTGTTTTGTGCGACATTTTCATAAAATGAAGAAAATCTTCATGAAATTGCTATGAGGCAGATACATGTTAAGGAAACCATGTTTAGTACTTATTAATGGTTCTTTGTTTTCTAGCATTACGTATTGAGCAGTGTTCTGCAGAGATCAGTCTTGTGCCCGGTTCTTATCAATGTTCTCATTAGTGACTTGAGTCATTGAGTAGGTAGTCAATGATTAAATAGTGTAGTGTGCTTATTAAATTTCCAATGACATCAACCTGTGAGGGTCTGTAAACATATATGAGAACAGACTTAAAAAGATCTTGACGAATTAGGAAAATCATTTAAATAAATTGGATGCAATTCAGTAACAAGAAATGCAGAACACTAAATTTAAATGATCAAAAATTCCAAGATAAGTCATAATACATGAAACAGTAATTTTGCAGATTAGAATCTGAGGCAGATCGAGTCGACTTTTTCCTTAACATTAGATATACAAAAGGTTCCAGACATCCATGTCTGATGCATTTATTTTATTATCCCTTTAGCCATTGGAAAGAAATACCTTTTCATGGAACCTTGTTTTTTCTAAAAATCTGTTTAAGATTCCTTAGAAAAGTATATATATGTTTCCAACAACTATCAAAGAAGCCCAGGACAGAAGCTGAGATGTAGATGACAAAAACATATTACAGTAATTTCACGACCATAAGGTGCACCAGACTATAAGGTGCATCCCCCTGGGAGCCGGAACATTTTGCAACTTTGTAGATAATATAAGATGTACCGGACTATAAGGCACACCTTTTTTTTTGCCACAAAGATCCGTGCCGTGCTCAACAAAGTAAAAAGTTAGTAACAGAATCCTGAGATTGTGGAGTTTACTGGCAGGTGCTCAATTTGCAAACATTTTTCACAGATTGGTGTAGCCTTTAAACGCAGCCCCAAGCATCCTTCCCGTGCATGGGGCATGGTGCTCCCACCCACCCCCAGTGCCGGCTGGCAAGGCAGGGCTCAGGGCAGCGACGGTTCAGGGCAACTCGGGGCCGTGGCCACAGCAGGGGGCGGCGGCACTTTCAGGGCCAGCAGTGCTGTTTACAGGGCTGCAGCGGTGGCAGCAACCGGCGCTGCTTACAGGGCCATGGCGGCGCTGTTTACAGGGCCAGTGGAACTGTTTTCAGCACTTTTCTGTGGCGCTTTCTCACTGCTTTTCGGTGCTTTCCTGTGGCGCTTTCTGACCACTTTTCTGCGCTTTCCCGCGGCTCTTTCTCGCCGCTTCTCGGCGCTTCCCCGCGGCCACACTGCTTCCCCCTGTTTCTCCCCAGCCAGCGACTGCACCGGTTCCCAGTTTCCCCCACGCGGCGGCCACAACTCCTGCGGTTCCCGACTCCCCCTGCACGGCCGCAGCTCCCGCAGGTGCTGGCTCAGCTCACAGATTGCACTTCCAGGTTCACAAATTTCCGAACTTTGCACATCAGATAAGGCGCACTGGACTATAGGGCGTACTTCTGGTTTTGGCTGAAAATTTTAGTCAAAAGGATGTGCCTTATAGTCGTGAAATTACTGTAAGTGTTAGAGACAGATCATTTGCTCTTAAACCAAATGAGAAAAATCCTCTTTATTTGAAGTAATTATAAAGGATTCAATGTCAGTTAAAGAACAGGAAGCCCGATATATAGATTTACCAGACATAAGGAGGGAGCACCGCTGGTTCCTACAATTCATTAGCCAGCTCCTCTTTGACTACTCCCCATCAAAACCATGTCAACAAAATCTCACTATTCAGGAAAAGAGTATTTGAAGAGCAGATGTTCCAACCATTATGAGTCAATATGACAAGTCAAACAATGCAATGCTGGTGCCACGCATCTGAAGTCTGGCCCAATACACCAAAGCACTTCATACTTCTCCATCTCTTATTGCTGGCTCCTGGAAATCACTGTGATTGCTCAGGTCCCTTGAGTCATGCAAGCGTCTATACTGGCTACTAGCTTTGACAAAATTTCTTGAAAGGCCACTCCAAATACTGTCAATAATCAGCAAGAGCCCAGCTATTTGAACAGCTGCAGCCCAGATTTTATTCAGAATGTGTTCAGTTCTTGTTCTGATCCACAGAATTATTTCAATTACAGTAATTTCACGACTATAAGGCGCACCCTTTTGACTAAAATTTTCCCCCAAACCCGGAANTGCGCCTTATAGTCCGGTGCACCTTATATGATGGACAAAGTTGAGACATTTGTGAACCCGGATGTGCGAGCCGCAATGGGGGGGCAGTGCCACAGGAGTGCCAAGTCGCAAGGGGGAGTGTCACCGGCCAGCTCCCTCCACACAGGTTGGGTGTCACCGGCCGGCCCCCTGCTAGCCCCCTCTGCGCAGGCTGGGTGTCACCGGCCAGCCCCCTGCTAGCCCCCGCAGCGTGGGCTGGGTGGCACTGGCTAGGCACCGGCCAGCCCCCGGCCAGCAGCAGCCGCACGGGCTGGGTGGTGCCAGCCAGCCTTAGGCCAGCAGCAGCCCCACAGGGAAAGAGGGAGTGTCCAGTCCCCGGCCAGCAGCAGTCGCACAGGGAGAGAGGGAGCAGCCAGCCCCCAGCCATCCCCTGCAACATGGGTTGGGTGGCACCGGCCAGGCACCAGCCAGGCACCGGCCAGCCCCCAGCCAGCAGGA
>PYHW01010133.1:4917450-5012133 GCA_013186435.1 Turdus rufiventris | reverse complement strand
GCGGTACCGCGCCTCCCGGTTCCAGGTGGGCCCGGGGCCCACGGCCACTGGGAGGAGGCAGGCCCGGGGGCCCGCAGCGCCCCCCCTGTCGGGTCCATGTGGGCTTGGGTGCCCATGGCTGCCAGGTACAGGCAGGCCCGGGGGCCCGCGGTGCCACCCCGTCGGGTCCTGGCGGGCCCGGGGACCAATGGCTGCCGGGTGGGGGTGGGGCCTCGGCCAGCAACCTCGCAGGAGGAGCTGGGGGCGGAGCCTCACTGCAAAAAAAAGTGCGCCCTATAGACGGGTGCGCCTTATCTGATCTACAATGGTGCAAATTTTGCTGACTCCCGGGGGGTGCGCCTTATAGTCAGGTGCGCCTTATGGTCGTGAAATTACTGTAACTCTTACCTGTTAACTACTAATTGTTAAACTATTACATTAAGAAATAGCCTAATTTTTTTATCACCAGAGCTTTCAGAATGACCCCAAATATATACCACTGTTAGACTACATGACCATACTGTATTTACAGTGTTCTTGTTGCCAGTATGATGGTTGATAGATTTTTTTATACTTTCAATCTCAATATAAAAGCATATATTGGAAAGATATTTTTCACATTGGAAAAAAGAAATATTGAGATATATTTGCATCTTTTGTAAGGAACAAGATGAAAGCTAATGTTTTATTATATATTTTATATGTCCTAACCTAGTTTAGTTTATAGAAAACATGCTATATTTTTTCCCTAAAATTGGTTCCCTTTCTTGACACTTGTGGCTGTTGGCAACTGACTGGCAATGATTTTACACTGATATTGCATAAAATCAGCTGCTATTGTAAGTGATAGTTCAGTATACTAAGCGCTTATTTGAACTTCTAGTTTTCTGATTTCTCAGTACATTAATTTTACATAGCAATGTGTGGTTTATTCTGGTATGCACTGACAAACTTGCCCACCTTTGTGAGCTGGGACTGAGGAGCTGCCACCCTCTATCCCTGAGCTGCTCACTGCTTCTTGAAATACTTTTTAAGAAATATCTCTATCTCAGTTCTATTGTAACATGGACACACTTTTCAATATAAAGGTGTAGTCATTTAGAAAAGACTAGCTATTTCACTGAAAAAATCCATCTTACTGAATAGCCACATTTCCATGTCAGGCTTTCTTTGCTCACAGTGGATTACAAAATGAAGAGGTCTGACATATATCAACACTTTGCATTGGATTAAACATTGTTACAGGAAATAATAAACTCAGTTTTCTCTCCACTTGTCATTTTCTCTTTTCTCTTTGTCCTATTTTTTTTCCCTACCTCATTCACTTAGCAGCCCTTGCACTCTTGTGTCTGTGTGCTGTGAGTTATGTCAGGCAGCATGTTGGTTCTCACTGAGATGCTGGGCAGAGGTCTTGCAGGGAATGGTGCTCCTGCCTCCACATGAGAAGAGCAGAAGAAGCTCTGCATCACAGCTCTGCTGTACCCCAAGACAGAGAAAAAACAACATACATTTTCTTGTAGCCATGGACAAATGATACAAATGATTTTGCAGGCCTCTCTCCTATTAGCTTGTGGGTCAGATGTGAAGTGGTTTTTTCTTTGTTTTATTCTGCACACAGCACAGTGGCTCTGTAGACAGCAAGAATTTTCTTTGCAAAGATTCTAAGCAGTGCAGCCAGAAGCTTGCCATCTATCTTTAATACTACAAGGATATGACATTAATCAATTTCCAGTAAATCTCTGTTTCATGTCTGAGCATGCAGGTTTTATTCTTCCTGGTAGTTGTTCTAATTGCCTGGCTAAATGCAGCAAATCTGTACCTCTGGGAGCACTAACACTCCAATACTCTTTCCACAGCTCTGAAATCAGTCGGTGGTTGAACATACTAACTTCAGATGGCCAGATACTCATTTTTTCATTGCTTTTAGCCCGCATTCTTAAGGAAGGCAGGTATATGTGAAAATATTGTTTCACTGGCATTCAGCTGTCCTCTTTCCCTAGTAACTTCTAAATACATTTTTGGGCATTTTCAGCTATGCTTCACAATGCCTAGATAACTCAAAGCTATTTAATTCCTTTGACTTTTGTGAAAGCAGATGGCTGTAATTCAATTTTATCCCTTCTGTCTGACTTCCTAGCTGCAAAGAAAGAGAGGCCCTAAAGTCAGACAGTAACTCATACAAGACAACCCCCACCACAGCAAATTTTACTGATATGTGATGGCATATCATGTATGGACAGAAAATTCAGGAGGCTGTTGGTGGTTTGAGACAGCTGTGGCTAGAAGGGGAAAAGTTTCACTGAAGGCTGCAGCTGAAAAATTTTTGGACACAGAGAAATTTGAATGTGCTTGTGAAAAAACAAGGCTAGAGCTTGAACAGGTAGAGAAATTCCAGGAACACTGTAAAGACTTAAGGCTAATACACTTACTCCAGTGGAGGACATACAACACATTAGTATATTGGAGGAAGAAAACATAGACCAGAGGAGGCATCTACATCCCTAGGTAAATTGCTTTAATGGTCTTGTAGCTTACAAAAATATGAATACTTGCTTTTGTAAGCTGCAGTGTAAAAGATTTGAAACAACTCCAAGAAGGTACTTTGCAAAATCCAGTACAAGTGATTTTTATCTTCAGCCATGGAAATTTGTGTCACCTTTTATAAATCAGAATGTTTCCTAAGCTGAAAAATCAAATGCATTTTCTTTTGCTCTTGAATCATCCGGAAGTAGAGGTTGAATTGTTTTCTGTGTTCTGTCAGAAAAAAAAACAAATTTAGCTCCTAGAGCTATCTGAGCATATCATTCCTAAATTAATCTGCACTCATACTGCTTTCCTTCACTTCTGTTGGCATATTTACCTTTCAGACTGAAAATAAAACACTCATTGAATTCTGACCAGTGAAATGATCGTAATAATATACCAATTTTAAAAATTTCCTGGTCCTTTGAAAACACAAGGGACATAAATTGAAATGCCGAGATATTATTTTCCTCTTGCTACTTATGTTCCTTTAAATTTTTCTGGTTTCTATAGTTTTAATTAGGAGAGAGAGGGGTTTTCTTAATTTTGCATTACTGTCATTAACTTGATTTAGGACTATGGAAAGTTAATTACACACTCAAAATGGTAAGTTAAGAGCCCTTACAGATAGCTGTATTTTGTCACTGAAAATCCTCTTCTGAACTGCATAGTTATGAAATTTTACTTTTGATTTACAATTGAAACAATGTCCATTAGTTTGGGATTTTCCTCAGTAACCCCTTCCCCAAACAGCACACAGTAAAGACATCACTCTTTTTAAAATGAAATATTACCTGTTATGTGGAGTTTTTTGATCTTGACTTATTTATTAAACTTGTTGTCTTTAAAAAGAAAATATACTAAATGAATTTTTAGTGGGTTTATTTACTGTATTTATCAATATTTATGCAAAATCATTATTTTTTTCCTTAATACAAACTCTTCCCTAATTTCAACACAGGATTTTCAAATAATTTTTATTCTTCCAGGGGCATATCTTTTGAGAGACTACATTAAGAAATATCATCATAATTTTTTAACTAACATCTATTTTAATTTTCTCTCTCAAGCATCATTAAATTCAGAGATAATATTAGTTTATCCTTTGTCCTCTTATAAGTGGAACAACATAAATGTATCACTTTAGGATATTGTCACACATGCTGCAAAGTTCATGACCTATAAGGAGAGATAAAAAGCAATCACTTTTCAGATGCTTAATTTCCAAGTTGCTATAAGTTGTGTCCCATTTTCCTGGTTGCTACCAATGGCTGCAATTTTGTGACATAACGTTATTCAGATTACCTGTATAAGAAAGCTTTCTGCACTGTGGGTAATCAATTTGAATCCAGCAGCAGAAAATAAAAGAGCAGGAAATCCAAAATCTTCCCTGCTCCTCTTCCAGGGCTGTGCAAAGAGCCATCATTTTTGGAATCCAGAAAGAGAAAAGGGATTTAAAAAAACCATATAGTTTATTCCTTAGGCTGTCTTAATGGAGGTGGATCTTTGTGTAAGTTTTTGCTACCTTCCTGAATTCCCTTTGTCCGTGTCAGTGCTCGAGGCATAGCTGCTCTCTGTGAGCAGGTGAGCCAGAAGCTGGGCAGGCAGTGATCTCACCATGGCCACTACCCTGAATATCCCAAACATGAGGAGGAAAGTTGGGAAGAGACATCCCTGGACAGCCCCCAGGAGGCGACCGGCAAGGAGGTGAAATGGAATCTGTGCCAGGCAGGGTCCCCAGCCCTGGGGATGGTGCCAGAGAAAGGGCAGGAGACAAGGGAGGTCACACTTGTGCAAGGGAGGGTCACACCTCCATGAGACCCCTCTCCTGGGGTGTGAGGCTAAGGCCCATCCAGCAGGCAGGGTTGGAGACCTGACAGCTTTCAGCTGGGCTGAAATCTGGCAATTTGCTGATGAGTTTGTCTCATCAGCAAGGCCATTAATTAAAAACTTTGGTGGG
The DNA here is from genome assembly GCA_013186435.1 of Turdus rufiventris. NCBI lineage: Eukaryota > Metazoa > Chordata > Aves > Passeriformes > Turdidae > Turdus > Turdus rufiventris. Next base: position 5,007,671 of record PYHW01010133.1, on the reverse strand, counting down.
TGTTTGCTCCCTGGGGCATACTGTCAGTAACCAGCTGCCAGCTGGTTTTGTGCTGCTGATCACCACCCTGGAGACCAGCTAACTTCCCACCCACTTTGTAGTCCAAGTCTCCAACCCACATCTCGGCAGTGTGGATAGAGGCACTCAGTGGGCGAGGCCTGGATAAAGGCACAGTGAGCAGCTTTCCATGGCACCTCCACCAACACAGCCCTGCCAGCACAGAGGGCAATCTCTTTGCGACAGAAACTGCCACAAGACTGCAAAACAGCTGAATTATTCATTTGGTCTGACCAGCATTTCACTAGGAGATGGATCGAGGCTTTGGCTAAGCATTGTCTCGTGTTACCTCTACTGTACACTTATTTTTCTTGAAACACAGTGGTGTTTTTCCTTCACACCTGTCACCTGCCTTCCAGGAAATGGCTGTATTATACATTAAATATGCTGTACAAACAATATCAAGGTTACCTTCTCCAGGTTTTTCAGGTCATCAGCTTCCAGATATTGTCAGTAATTTGCTGAGGTTATTGCCTTGAAAATTCTCTCCAAGAACCAGTTATGAACATTCACTTACTTCTCTTTGTTGTCTAAATATGCAGAAAAAATAATGTTATGACCATCTTTTCATACATAGTTCACTACCTCTACAAATATTAATTTTATTTTATTTGTAGCTTCCATGTTTGATCAACCTCGTGATATGATATGATATGATATGATATGATTTCTACTTCCTCTTTTCATGATTAAAAACAATTTCAAGGACAAAAGAAAGCTGAAGAAGGAGCACTTTACTTGCATGAGTTCTAAATGAAAATTCCAGAGCACAGTTTTGTGCAGGAAACCCTCTGTCTCAGCCTCTGGAAATCAAGTGATAACAGTGATATTCATAAAACAGTCATGGTACAAATGATGTACTCATGATAGAGTTCTGGGTTTGCACATTTCTAATTCAAATAACCACACTATCATACTGCAAGCTTATTAAGCGGTTCAAACCATGTTCTGTAACCATTTAAAATTTTTTACGCTTGTGTCTCAAATAAACCAGTTTCAGTTGATTTCCATTGCCTTCCCATGCCTTTCTCAAGGTGGGTGATTTTGTCTATCTGCTAGTGCATCCTTGTGCTGTGTGCATAACATGAAGTATTGTGACATGTTCTAACAAAGTCTAAAGTTTGGAACAGCCATGAGAGCCACCTACTGGGAACACCCAAAGAACTAACATGAAGTTTTTAACCAGAAAAGACCTCTTTTGTCAATTATGTCAATTATTTGATGTCCCTGCAGCTGTATCCCATATGGGGAATCTCAAAAGACTCAAAACTGCAGAAACGGAGTGAAGAAAGCAATTTTGAGAATTTAATTGCCTAAATGATGACAGAAGAGTTTGCATTTTGAAAAAAAAAATGCTTTAAATATTTTTATTATGTTACTTTTTTTTTTTTCTGATTTTTCTCATGTGAGTAAAGGTTAACGTTTTGTTTCAAATAAATAGCTAATTTAAAGCCAAACATTTTGACCCAAGGTCACAAAGGCCATCTAGTCAGATGTCTTTTCAGGTTACCTTCAGTTTCAAGTATTTTGGCCTGGAGGCCAAAATATGAGTCTAATTAAGAAATTCTGTTTGACAATTGTTTCTTTCATAGTTAGATTGGAAAATAAATTAAATTTATTACCATTGCTATTTTCTCATTTACTTCAGAAGTGCGTCAATCACTATTCTAAGCCTATCTCCAATCACTTTTCAAGCACTAGCTGAACAATTAATATTGATTTTTTTTGGTGATCATTTACATGTTTAACGTATTACTAAAATCCAAATCAGATTATAATAGTGCTTCTATGAAGCTGACAAAGAGTTAACATGAAATAAGATTAAATTAGTGTTATTTGCTCTGTAATAGTCAGTAAAATGTAAATCTGAATCTAAGATTGTTCCAGCAGTCTTTCCATAACATATATTTGTATTAATATAATAAACCTTGTTTAAATATCAGGTTCCAGCTAAGTTTTAAAGACTACTGAGCTAAAAACTTGCAAGAAAGTAAATTATAAGCTTAGGGAGCTGGGGATTTTGGTGCCATTTTAGCAGTCCCAGAGACTGAGAGTAGGTGGGCTGAGTATGATTTCAACTTTCTCTGATTATGCTGGAATGATTTGATGGTACGGCAGATACTTTCTCTTTAGTAACCCTATTTTTTTAAGGAATTTTAAAATTCACCTTAAGCTAACAAAAATACATTCATTGTGTTACATCTTATTAAAACTTACACTGAACTCCCTGCTGTATCTAGTTCTATGAGTTAATAAAAAATAAGGGAAAATACAAACATTTTTAGGTTAATTTTTAAATAATTAAAAAAAAAACCAAACCGAAACAACAAAACAACAAAAGAGGGTACTTTAAAATATCCAAAACATCCAAAATAAGCCATTTTTGTTCAAAGAGCATTTTCAGAAAGTGACATCTCACATCTAGAAGGAAATTTGCCAATTTAAATAGCCCCAAATCAGTATTCAATGAGCAGATGCATTCACTGTTAACAGCCTGAGCCAATATTTTAAAATCAGCTTGTGCAATTTGATTGCATAGGGTAATACATTTGCATTAAAATGCTATTTGTATGCTTATGCTATTTTCATAAATGAATTTTATAATGTTTTTATTACTTTTGTATAAAATCATATAGTCAACTAATTAGTAATCCTTGCCAGTATTATTGTGACTCATAACAACAATGTGAATCAGCAGCTCTGTTTCTCTAAAGGGCATCCACCCAACCCTAATACCTACACCCCTGGTGGTACAAATAAGTAAAACTAGAGTTGGATTAGCCTTGGACTGTTTCCCACAGATTGTTATTTCCCCCTCATCTTTCCTTTCTTTGCAGCTAGGCGAAGTCTGTATCAAAATATGGAAAACTGTCACTATGAGACCATGAGCTGCTTTTCCAAAGAGTTCCTACATTTGGTTATTTGACAACTGTCATGCTAAGTAAAACTTATAGCCCTTTTAATCAACATTTTTAACAGAGGGATATTCTAGATATTTCGGAAGAATAATCAGCCCCCATATATTAAATTTCATCATGTTATTTATTATTAGTGAGATATTAGTTTGAGCCCCAAAGCATGTTTTAATATTTCTTCCAGAATATATTTTTAGCAGTAACATTTATAACTCTGGGGTTTTTTTTCTCTGTTTAAATGTGCAATTTCTTTTTACCTCTCACTGTTATGTTTTTTCCTTCAGTGCTTCCTTGGGCAATAAGTCATGCAGACCAATTACTGGTATCTTGAGAACGTATTCACTTTTATTGGTTTTAAATACCCTACCTGTTAATTTCTGGGTATAATTCTCTAGGGGTGTTTTTCATTACAGTTCAGGATGAACAGTAATTCCCATGAGAAACGCTTTACAGCATACTGTATCTTATAGTTTTACACAAATATTTTAAGCTAATTAATATTGTCCTCAAGTACTACTTAAATTAAATTTGTTTGAACCTTTCCCCCTCCTTTTCAGTTTACTGAACTGACTTGGAGTCAAAAGTTACAAAATAACAGGTAGGTTATTTTGTACAGACATGTTGTTGCAAGATTTTCTAGTGCTGGAAAGATAAAAATCAAAGACATAACAAAAAATCCTAAATCAATTGATCTCTAGTTAAACACTAGGTTTGATCCAGACCATTATAAGTGTAAACAAATTATTTTTATTTCACTAAGTTTCAAAGAAACCAGAATGGGCCCCTTGACAAAATTTCCATTACTAATTTGCAGCAGCATGATCATAGGCAACCCCTGCTACTACTCACTTTTGCTTGACTTTTTTTTCACAGCCAAAGATAGAGTCCTACATGCCCTTGCCAAAGAGAGCACTTAGAGATTAGATAATTTTATGAACTAAAGACCCTTTTGTTCACTGTTCTGGCTCACTGATGAGTTGTTTATCCTATTTTTATGACGACATTTAAAAATACACCTGTAGTACAATCCATGTCCCTAAGGAGCATTTTAAGAAGTTTGTGGGTAGAAAGTACCATGTGTGCAAACCACTGCAGTGAGCTAAGAAGATTCTTATTGAAGATTCAGTTGGGTCTTTTGAACTGAAAAAATATTTGTGGGGTTTGTTCTGAAACTTACTAAATTGCTTTCATTATTTTTCTGCAGCTAAAACAGATGTCTTTTGATATTGTGCTATTCATCTTTTATTAATTATCTACTTAGACATATGAAGAGACCATTTGAAAACTATAAGCATTAGCAAGCTGAACTCTTTTGTACTGGATATATTCAAAATTTTCCTCTTAACTAAAATGTCCTTCATTATAGGAAAATATTTAGGTACTGAGACAATATCCGCTGTATTCATAAGCCTATAGTTGTACTTAATAACTGACTTATTTTTCTAATGGAAATCTATGTGTGTGTTTCTTGCATATATTGATGTTGCCAACTTTTCTTTCATGGAGAAATTAATTGACTGCTCTAATAAGCAGTAAAATGTCTATCATATATATAACATTTTATATATATAGCAAAATAGATCTCAACCTGGGTTTTTTTACCTTAGGTGGGTTCTTAGGCATTGGATTAGACATGCTACATCAATAAGTCATCTCTACAATATACAGACTTTATAAAATATTTTGTGAGCTTTGCAATGCAATTTAACAGGCCCAATAAGCATTTAAATGCATGGTGCTTTCACTTCATTAAAACTGCTGAAGATCATCAATAAAGCTTCTGAAATGCCCATGTACTTACTAGAGGGGAGGGATGGAAATAGAGGAAACCTTCTCTACTAGGGCTCCAGCTCAGGAAAAGGAAATCATTCTACTGAAAAATTGTCTCTAAAGGATAAAAATGAAAAAAASCCCACCACTCTTCAGAAGAGGAGTAGTGTCCCTCTATACTGGGTTTGGCTGTTAAATTGGGGTTCAATTTCTTCACAGYRGCTCATGAGGTGCTATGTTTTGGATTTGTGACCAAACCTTTGTTGAAAATAGGGCTGTTTTAGCTGTTGCTGAGCAGTTCTTGCACAGTGCCAAGGTCTTTTCTGTTTCCCACTCTGTTCCATCTGCAACCAGGCTGCAGTGCATAAGATTTAAGAGGGAACACAGCTGGGAGAGCTGACCCCAGCTGACCCATATTACATGACACTGTGCTCAGGACAGAAGCTGGGGGAAGGAGGCAGAAGAGAGGGTGGAATTTTGAAGTTATGCCACCTGTCTTCCCAAGTCACCATTACCTATGGGACCCTGCTTTCCTGGATGTGGTTGAACACCAACCTGCCAATGGGAAACAGGGAATAAATTCCTTTTTTGATTTGCTTCTGTGTGAGGCTTTTGCTTTACCTACTAAACTGCCTTTATCTCAGCTCAAAAGTTTCCTCACTTTTACCCTTCCAGTTGTCTCCCAGGTCCCACTGTGAAGCTGGGTGGGACTGAACTAGCTCAACACAGCACTCTTGGGAACAGCACAGACTTGCTGTAATATACATTCAGTACAGAAAATATTCTGTCAATAATTACTTTTTAGATTGTCATTTCTGGTTCTTTAAATACAGGTTCCTGCTCCCTAAAAACAGACAACTTTCTTTGAAAGCCCTTCTTCAGAGATAATCCTTAAAATATATTTTGATATGGAAGAAGAGATGTAAAGCTGTTGAAATAGGGGATAACTTTAAAGGTGATACCTTTAAATCATGTGGGCCTGCATGAGCAAGCAATGTGTGTATGAGAAAAAATTGGGGGGGCATATTATTTTTGCAAAGAAGAGAGATTTTAGTTGGTGGATTGATTAATATGTTTTTCAACATAGAAAATTATTTTTAGTTAAATAGGCCCCTTTTAATTCTTCCTGCTTGCTCACTAAGCCATTGTCTACCACCACTGATTATCATAACAAAACATCAGAGTCAATTATGACCATTAACAAAAAAATGGGGAGACAAAACCTACTAAATTCATATTTTTGTGGCCTCTAGGTCTCACAGTACTTTTACAATGTTTTTTTTCTTCACCACAACTTGCACTAAAAAACACCCAACCAAACCAACCAACCACAGAACGTTCAAAAGCTCGGTTTCCAAGGAAGAAAAACCCACACGTTTCATACTAATGTAAGAAAATAAATAAGTATACTTATGCAGAGTTACCTCAAAGGTTCACCTTTCTCTGACACTGGATATTAAGACCTTTGTAACTTTTAAGACCAGGTTCACCTGCAGTGATCATTCTCCGGACTGTCTCCTTTTCCTCAGAGGTTTGTGTTTCAGGTGATGCTTTTGCATTTCATAGTCTTGATAGATTTATTCCATTAATTTGGACAGCTGCATATTTAATCCATGTAAGATTTTATTCCCAAAGTATCCCATGGGAAAGACTCTGAGATGCTGCTTGCAGAGTGTGTAGAAAATTCTCTCCTTCTGACTGTTTGGAATTGTTGTTCCCAAGGTGTCTGGCAAATTCATTATAATGGAAAATGTAACTTGTGCAGAAGCTGAGGGCAACTGCAAACAAGACTGGTGACTAACATGTAGTGTTGCTGTGATTTCCTGTGGCAGGTGATACCAGATAAGATGTTTAAATGGGAGAGTTGCTCAGATCTTAGCAATATGAGGAGGGAGGAGAAGAGGCCCTGTGCCACTTTGTGAAGGAACGTCCTGCAATGGCTGAATTTACTGGGGAAAATGTTCTGGCTTACCAGAAAGATCAGATGAGCTTGTGATGAGGGGGTTGCAGAGGGCACAGGGTGAGAGAACTGACATGGAGAGAGAGGAAAAGTACTTCAGGTACCTCATATGTCACTGAAGCTATCACAAACCACCATTAATGCACAAAGGTTTGTTGATAAAATGATACTTCTTGTTTTGAGGACAAAATAAATTAATGATGTAGTTTAAGTTCCTTATAACTTAGGAGGACAGGCCTGCAGAAGTGAAAGACTGAAACAATTGAGCATATTGACTAAAGGTCCAGAGGTAACAAGATAGTAAGAGCTGGACACGGAATAAAGTAAAGGCATAAAGAGACCATAGGCTGAACACAGAAAGAAAAAAGAAGAAAAAGAAAAGATACAATAAAGATGGAATAAGGTGTATCCATTTATGATAGTATTCCAAATATTTCCTCTCACACATCTATCCAGAAGAGGTTGCAAATCTGAGGGTCCCTTCTGTCCCTTAATTGATAAATCTATCTTTTTCAGTGTCAGTTTTTCAGCAGTGTGTATGCAATAGTAACTCATGTAATGCTGTTTACACCAAAGCAGATAAAGTGAATTTGTTGTTTGATATACCAATAAGGATTTAGGAACACTGAGGTGAAGTTCTTGATTTTTTTCACAACTGGAGTACACAATTTTTCACAACATTTTGTCGACCAGAGTACTCCTTTACAATCAGTTGTGTAGCAAAATGTTCAGGAGATGCTACTCCTCGCTTGCAAACACTTCAGTTTTCATATCTGTCCTTGATGAACTACAACTGCATCTTTGGTGTACTACTACATCAAACAATGTATTTTCTTAACTTTATGGCTACAGTTTTCCTCTCAGTGCAGCTCCTGTTTCAAACTAGGCAACCAAAGAACACTCCTTATGAACAAGTTGAAGGTAACATCCTGCCTCTCTCTCAGGTTCTCTTATTTGGTCATGAAAAGGGGCCCCAGTGTCTTCCTTTTGTTGTGTATTCTGCTGCCATCCTGTGGTTATTTCTTTTCATTCACATCGAGATTTAACATAAAATACTTGGATTTGCGCCTCATGCAAATTGTAGGTTCCATACTCTGTCCTCAAATATCTGCAAAACTTGTCTCTAAAAAATATATTCCTTAATGACTTATTTATTGGAGGCATCTGACCAACACTTGCAGAATAAGCATTTCAGAGGTTATCAGTTGGATTGAGAAAGTTATTAGGCAAAAACACACAGAATTTACCACAATGAAGGGTGCACATACCATTTACAGTTCAGTAAAGAAAACTTTGCTTGCCTGATACTTTCCAGTGAGATGGCATAAAGGTAGTTGTTCATAATGGCACCTTGAGTTGTCTCAGACAAATTCTACATTTTTTCCATATATGGAAAACATTTTTTTCCTAAATTTTTTTCATATATGCATTTAGACAGGAAAGAATTTTTTTTTTCTCTGAGCCTTTTTCCTGTGGTTTTAGTCTTGCAAGTCTTGTATGAAAGTGAAAATAATTTGATAGGGAACATGGTATGGCTCTAGGTTGACAATTGGACTTGATAATCTTAAATGTAGTCTCCCAACTTTTTCATTCTATGATTGTAGGGTGTAATCAGGGTAGAAAACTCTTCTGGGCCTCTAAGATAGATCATGTAGCTTGTAACATCATCAGTCTTCCTGCATTTCACAAAATTCTTTAGTAGCCTGATGGGTTTTGGTTTTATTTGAAATCCCCTTTCTGGGGTAAGAGTAGGCTTCTAATCTGACCACTCTAAGCTGGAAAGAAAAGCACATACATCATAAGTTGCAGTGGGCAAGTGCTTTAGCTGTTGAAAAAAGTCTGTCTGACAATGCTTCTCAGCATACACATGTGTGTGAAGCACAGGCAGCCTTGTATTATTTAGAATGTGCAGAGACCATCCCATCGAGCCTGCTTTATCTGCGATGCCTTTTGCACACTCTGCTTTGTGTCTCCCTGATGCTCTCTGACCACCGCCCCCACACCAGGTCAGACACTTATTCTGAAAACTGTATGGAAGTTCAGTATGCAGCTTCTTTGTGGATAATGGACTTCAGTATCTTAGTTCTGTTTAAAGGGGTGGAGGGCGTAGGGGGGAATTTTCTACCCTTCTGTATTTGTCAGATTTTTGCCTTAAGCACCAAATGCAATTTTGTGTTACCTAACTCTTCCTGAAACATGAATATATTACATAATATTTCAGTTTTAAAGAGATAAATGATAGTGGTTTTAGCAAATATTAAGATACATAGGGCTAAGAACAGTACTCCATGCTAACAGAATTAATGGAAATTCCATCTTCCGCTCAACACACTTGGGCATGCTGTGGTGACTAAGTTTTAATTTATCAATATGCGTAAATGCTGAAAATTCTGCTGTTCTTTCTGCCTAGAAGTGTTGCCATCTTGCTGAAGCTGAGCACTGCAGCACCTACTTCATGCTTAACACATTTGGGAATTACAAATTGCCTGACACTCCCCAAGAGCATTGAATGCAGTACAGACCTAGAGGGGAAAGGATGCTTTTCATAATATGATAAGCAGAACTTTATAGTCCTTACACGTTTACAGCTCCTAAATTAAGACATAATTGCCTGTTGCTTTACTCTGCCTGACATCTCTGAAGTGGCAAGCAAAAGGAGTGTTGCAGGTTAAAGTTGAGATGCCTATTCCTGCTGCTGCAATGCAATGGTTTTCTTCCCATTTGCTCATAACTGTGCCTCATTCCTTAGGGGTGGAAATTTTCCCCATTTTATGTTAATTTAGGTGGGAAATATATTTTAAAAGTTTAATCTCACACACTTGCCTGTCTATATTTATGTGCATGAGCCACATGAAGGAAGAGGATTTGTCCATTTATCATCATTTCTCAAACTGTAAGGCAACGTCTGAACTGAATTTTGACAAACCAGTATCTTTGCAGTATCAGCTTGGAATCAAAAGTTGAGCATGAGGGACAAAAGCTGATGGAATATTAAAAGTATATGCATATATAACAGGATTTTTCTCATCACACTTGGGAATGAGAGTATAGCACTCACTGACACAGGAGAATTTTAAGGGGTTTTCTATTCATTTTAAAATGACTGCAAGCATTGGCTGCTCTGGGAAACATTTTAACTTCTAAGATCCTTGCTTCGGAGCAGAGAGTAAACAGAAGCAAGAAAAGTGAAAAAACATGCTCTCAAAATTTGAATTGTAGTCTTCCAACCACATTTAGACACACTTGGTAATACTTGTAAAATGTAGAGATTAGCCCCTCATTTTAACACTGTGATATTGAACTCTGATGCAATGGCCTGTTTTTAGCAAAACAAGACAGATTTGTGTGGACAGCAAAAATTTTTAGAGTCTGGTAACACATTTTGTTTGGTTACCTGTTTTTGTGTCAGCAGAGCCCAACTCTTGTGCTTTGTCCAGAAGTATATGCTAGACAAGCATAATACAGGAAGACAATATGTAAGACATTGGCTGTAAAAGCTCTGGACAGCATTACAAGGGGCAAGGAATGAATCTGATGGGTTTTCAAATATCTGTTTGGGAGCAGGTATCTTCAATCATTAATAGTTTTCATACAGTTTTGTTTTGATTGCATGTGCATAATTTGTAGTGATGAATCTCTTGATAGTTGGAATCAACCAGTTAAAGAAAGCAAAACCATAGCATCCTGAAGATCACTGAAATTTGATTAATATGTAAGGATGAGTAGCAATCAACTTGCTTGACATGGTACTTATTGAAAAGAAGGTTAAAAACCCCTGTAATTTTGAGTTGTGTAAATTATTTAACTTTCTACTAGGAATGAAATTGAAGGAGCAATAAGAAGACGGAAATTTTCCGGTCAGCAACTCTTTATAATCACTAAGTCTTGATAGGTCACACACAGATTCTGCAATAACTTCAACCATGGTATGTTAATTTTCTGTCAAGACACCGACACAGGCAACATAGTACTATGTTTTTCTGTCTTGATCATAACTCTTCTGTCAAATTTCTTTCCAGGGTATTGTATACAACCATGAAAATTTTCTTTCTACTGATATTGTGAAGATGAAGGCTAATATAGAGATGAAAATATTATAATTATTATAGCTGCAGTAAAACAGGAAAGCATTCAAAATTCTTTTAAAACAAAATAAGAATGGAAGTTGAAATGGGAAGTATTACTGTATTTCATCACAGAAACAATATTGTTACAGTAGTGAAGATATTCAAAAGCTTGATAGAAAAAAGTGTCTAAGTTTAAAATCTGTATGTAAAGAGCAGTGTACAGCATGGGGAAGGCAGCATGCTTAATCCTTAGAAACTCATCTTCACCTCATCAACTGAGGCATTAAATTACAGGATAGGAGACCGAGGGAATTTCTCCAATGAAGAATAGCTTTGCAGAGGAGAACATAAGTTTTACCCAAATTATTTACTGTGGAAATAAGTTCAAGCATTAATTGAGCTAGACTACAACATTGCTTTACCACAGCCCATGATGTCTTCATTCACAGGTAAGGAAAATGAAGTAGAGGGAGCCAGGCTGCCTCACTTTAGCAAGACTTACAAAATCTCAGAATTATGTCCCATCAGTCCAAGTTGCTGTGTGGGTCCAAGATCCCACCAGTGCATAACCAGTCTGTGACTGGTGGAGCATGGAAAGCCATCCAGCTGGCCCCCAGCTGTACAACTCAGCGCAGGATTCATCAATCTGTATGCTCCTTTCATTTGCATGACTGAGGCAAATGCATTTTCCTAAATGCTGTTTGCCATTTTATACTCTCTGATAATGACACCTCTGCACTTTTGACAAATTATGAGCTGTGGCATCAGGCTACTCAGTAATTCTGTTGCCTTCTGAGTACTGAGCTTAAATTGTTGAGTCCTCAACACAAAACTATCCTTACCTGCTGTGTTCAGTTTGGATTTCAAGTATTCTTTTTTCACAAAAAATGAAAATTTGTTTTTTATTCTCCATATGTACCAGAAAAAGAGGTATTATGGAAACATTATGACCAAGTATCCATAGCTCTTAGAACTATAAATGTGAACTCTAAAATAATTTCATAGGGTTATTAGACCTATTCCTGCCTGCACAGGCAAGAAAGCCAACCCTGTGTGTCTGAGGCAGCACACAGTCTCTGCAAACACTTGTGAAACCCTCTTCTTTGTGGAGTGTGCTGGAAGCCCATGAGGAAAACCTGTCCTCATTGCACTCTTTGTAGAGTTCTCAAAGTTCACATTGCGGATGATGAGCCACCACTTATGAATTAGCATATTATATAAATCATGCTTGATTATAAGGGTATATTCCCACTCCTTCACCAGCACAATGAAAATAGAACAGGAAAAAAGAACTGTATGACTGTTTTATTTACGTAAAGACATGTCATTAAAATTCTTTTGATTTTCCTGAAGGCAATTTTTTTACATTAGTAGGAATACAGATCTGGCCTAATTTCCTATCTGCAAATTAATGAGGATTGGAGATATTTAAATTACAGCCAGTGAACTCAGATATTTAGAGAAGGGAATATCTCTGCTGAAAGAGATGTGTGAGGAAAAATACTGCAATGAAGTTGGAAAAGAGAACTTTTTGTGGATTGAGTGTATGACAATTTTCAACATATAGTGTGTTTTATTTAGAGCAGCAAGTTGAAACACATATTGCAATATAAATAGGATGCTTGTCAAAACTGGGCAGAGTTGCATTTTTCTTGAAAGTAAGAAGCTGTTTTGCTTTTTCTCTTCTTTTGCCTTCATTGCTGTATGTGCTTTTCAGTCAGGGTTACATATCTGCCCTAATTTGAACTGTCACAGACATCAAATTGTATACTTTAATTCCCCAGTAGGGTACTGGAACTGATATGGCAGAGCTGCACAGAGGAAATCTGGCTCCTGGAGGCAATGTGCAGGTCACAGTAGGAGGTGGTGGGCAGTTGCAGAGCTTGTATAACAACTGGATCAAGTGCAGAAATAGGTTCCCTTCCTAACAACACCAATGTCTACAAATTCTTTGTGCTTTGTAGGGATTCATGGGGGACATGTGCTGCACAAACACACTTGTATATTGTGCTGACTGCATCCTTTTTCCTCACTGCATTCTTGGTAAAGCCTACAGATATTTGAAATAATTAGAAATCTCTGACTTTATGTTACAAAATTTCAATTTTATAAGGAAAGCTTAAACCTTTGACAAAAGAAAAATTTCCTGTAATATTGATTTTGATTATTTCTTTCAGTCGGTAATGGTATTAATTTAATTTCTAAATATATCTACTGAATATGTACCTTTCATTGACATTTTTGTCTCGAGCATTTCAGAGCGGTACCACTTGGCATAGTTCAGTGTTATACCATTGCAACCATTGCGCAAAATAATGACTACATTCCGGGAAACTGGCTGCAAATTGGAAAGCAGAGGGATGATGACAGAAGAAAAAAGTGGATAAATTTTTTTTTTTTTTGCACATGCAAAAAATAAACATTTTTGAAATTTTTTCAACTCTGAGTTTCTGCCCAAGGGCCTTGCTGATGGCTGACCCCATTTCCTGCAGTACTGGCTTGTCAGGCAGCTCCTCAAACAGCCACTTATTGCATGGTAGCAAAACTGAATAAATTTAACTGGAAACCTAAAAGCCCTGTGGGCAACAAGAGGCAAGACTCTTGTGAGACAAAAAAGGTCCTTCCAGCTCATATCTTCTAAGGATTTGATGGAAGTTCTGCTGTGGGCAGCAAGGCATGTGTGGCCACTTACTGGCCATGCAGACTGAATTAGTGAATTCTGCCAGAGAAAGTTCCAATCTCTGTGGAAAGGTGATGCTGTTTCAATGCACAGGTCTGGAGCAGATGTTCTCCTGAGGTCTAAATTTCTCATCAAATATACTCTTTGTGTCTGTACAGATTTTGTTCACCTGACTGCTAAAAAATTGTAGTGCAGAATCTCCATATTGGCAGGTGAGAAGAGATTTTTATTGAATCATGCAAGAAAGCTGACAGCATTCCTCAGTCTTTAGGAGTGAACTCTCCCTAATTAACTGTGGCCTTTGTTGCTGCTGACATGTGGCAGAAAGGTTATGTGTGTATTTTAAGATCAGCAGAAAGATTGGTTGACAATGATTTTCTGACCAATATGTGCTCTGCTTGCCAATTTCAACATACTAGCATCAAAAGAAAATGAAAACAAACCCTTGAAAAGATCATCTTTTTCCAAACTTGGTCTTAAACCAAATGGTTCTTATAATTCTCCCTCTGTATCAAACTGGTGTTACTCTCTTTTCTGACATCCTCTATTAGAGAATGAATTTGAAAACCACTGCAGTAATAATACTGTATAGTTACTGCATGCAACAAATGTTAATGTAAGGCAAAAAGTAATTAAACAAATTAAATTTGTATGATTGAGCTTGACACCTTTATCACTTTTAGCTTTGGAAACTTAAAATATTTTTTTTATTATTAAGACTTAATAGTGTTAAGACTGTAAGAGAGCAGGACAAACAGGTACGGGGAAATTGATGCAAAAACTCTCTGTAGTTTTAATGAAGAATTCACCATGAAGATCTTAAATTTTCTCTAGAGATAAGTTGAATAGGTAAGCATGCTTTTACAGTGAAAATATATTTTTTATATCTTTCAGGAAAAATTCTTCCTCAAAATCCTTATATATATAAGAAATGAAAACTGAATGCTGAGAACTCCACCAAGGTTTGGGAGACAATCTTTTAATTGTCTATTTAGATGACCTCTGGCAATAAAATAACCACTGTTGTAGTCACAGTTCCCAGACATTGAATTATCTATATATATTTATTTCAATTTTAAAGAATACATTCATATTCATAGACATGATACCACAGAGTCCCTAAAAGGTTTAAAGTCATGTTTACATCCATCTTTATCTGGAAATCCAGTTACAGTCACTTACTGTATTGATTCATGCTGGTGATAAAGCATTGTTAATTGTTTGCAAAGAGCAAAAACTCACTACTAAGTGTCATGGGAAAGTAAAGTATATTAAGCTGGAAACACTGGTAAGTGGAGACAATAACACATCCAGAGGATTCAAAGGGAATCCTAGAGAGCTAATCGAAGTAAATCCTGTGAGGAGATCAGCCAGGAGCTACATCTCCCCCAGCCCAAGCAGGCAGCTGATCACAGAGCTCAGAGGGGCTGCTACAGTCCCTGTTCTCTCTAAGTCACATGGGCAGATTGTGCCTGCAAAGTGTTGATTTACAGTGTCATGACAAATAAAAATGCAGCTCAGTGCATCTGTGGATCTTGTTAACCTTGGGTCTCGGTTTCCAGCTTTTCTGTCTCATAACAGATCCTTTCCATCTAACTGTAGACAGTAGGAAATGGGGACAGTCCTCATTAGCGGCTGTTTTCAGCTGGATGGATCCTAACAGAGTTTCAGAATATGTATTTGAAGATATTGGTCTTATTGCAAGCTTAATTCCTCCAGTGTAAAATTGGATGGATAGTAAAACACCCTTCAGAAAAACTGAGAAACTTATGCTTTATATTTAGATATAAATCCCACTGTTGTTAAAGTAGTAGGTTGACTAATACTTAATATTTGTAGCTGTTGAGTCACAAAGTGAGGTCAATAGAAGTTAGATCTTGGGTGATCATTCTTCAGCAGCAGCTGATCTCCCTTACCAGCTGATATTTCATACCAGATTGTAGTCCCCTGTATTTCACTAAAAGGAATTGCAGTTTATATCCTACATTTACCTCATGTCCTGTAGTCAGCTCACTGTGAGACTGCACAAACCGAGAGTGAGGGAAGCAGCTGTTACATCTGTGCTCTTCAATACAGGCAATATATTTGCAAGCAATTATTTGCCATCATCTTTTCTGAGTTCATGTCCTCTATGCTCATCAGAGATGACAAATTAATAAATACAGTGAACAGAATCATGTAATAAGAAACCAAGAACCTTCAAAAACGAGGGGTCAGTTTTGGGGATTTTATGTTTTTTTTCCCAAATAAAAAATAGAAAAGATTTAAAAATTACTTCTGTCTCTTTTTATTTTTCTTTAATGTTTTCTTTAGGAAGGACTTCCCATATAAGCTGCCTTTTGTTTTAGTTTCTTTTTATTTCTAAAAGATGGAAGGCCAAATTTCCACTCTGGCACAGAAGACACCACTCGCCTAATCATGAAAGCATCACAAAAGCAAATGTAAATGTATCTACCCAAAATTTATTACTTCCTTTCACAACTAGTCCTGAATATCATAAGGTCTTCCTGAAAACTTTAATGGCAGGTTTTGTCTTTCTTGCTACCTTCCTTGTCATTTTACCAGCTGGGCCTTGCCATGGTGGGAAAGAAAGGATCTGATATGGGGACAGGAGTGTCTATGGTTTTCTATAGATAGAAAGTAAGTCAGGTATTCATCTGATATATACCTTCACCAACTTTGAATCCATATTTTGTCTCAAAGAAATGAAAAGGAACACCTCAAAATCTTTCAAGTTGCAGTAATGTATGGTTAGGGGTATCAAGACTGGTCTTTAGCATTTTTTTCCCATTCCTGTGGCAACTGACTTCTTCATTATCTACTAGGATTTTAGGTATAATACTGTTAACCTGAAAAAGGAACAGAGTCCGTCTGCCAAGGCAAATTTAAAGTAAAATAACAGGACTGGGATCTAGATGAGGAATGCAAACGTGGAAAACTCCTGACCAGCACTTTCCTGGCTGGCTGTCCAAACCATATTTGGGTGATCAGACATCACAAGGTGCCTTGTTACTGCAATTCAGTCGACTTCAAAGATCTTAGTTGTGGTTGATTCCTTACAATCTTACCACAATCTGGATGCTTCTCTTGTCCATCTGCCTTCTTGATGATTATTTAGTTGTTACAATCTGTTGCATTATTTCTATGCAATCTAATTACAAACCCTACAACCCAAGAAAACTCATCCTTCAATGTCTTGTTTTGTGTTCTTACAGGCAAAGGTAGCATGTAGACATTTATGCATACATGTAATTTTTCTACAATGTCTCTCAGCACCAAGATTTGACACCTAGAACAGAAAACCATGACAGTATTCTAAGGTTTGGTCTTCGCTTTAAGGTGCCTGCCATTTCATCATTGTGTTGAGTTAGATCAGTCCTGAAGGCAGTTGCAGATGAAGCCTGTAAGAAAGGAATTATAGGAATTTGCCAAATTTTGACTTGTTTCTGTTGCAATTAATGTCAAGATTCTTACTGACATGGATGCTCTTTCTCAGCAGAGTTCTTAGCACATTTTCATCTGATCTTTTTATTGATAATTCTATTATTTACTTATCCAGAAAAATAGTTACAGTAATCAGAGCCATGGTCTCCTCTTTGCTAGTCAGGAGGAACTAGTAAATTATTTTATTTTATTTTATTCTATTTTATTTTATTTTATTTTATTTTATTTTATTTATTTCCTAGTTCCTCCTCAGATTCCTTAGTTTCCCTCTGTGGATTGTTGAGAAAATGTGATATTCAATCACTAAAAGAAAAAAAAAAACAACAAAATTTCTAAAAGGAAAACAATATACACAATTCTATGGATGCTGGTGTAGATGGTAATGAAAACCTTCTTTCATTTATGTGTAACATTAATAGCTGAGTGCCTAGGTCAGCTTTCTCAGGGGAAAAATTGTATTACAAAAAACTGAGGAGGTGTGATTTCATTTCCTTCTTGCATCTGCAGAACATTGTGGGGTCAACATTCTTTATTTTATTTGCTTGGTGAATGATACAGAAAATGTGCTTTTTAAAGAACATGAATGCACCAGAAAAACAAAGATCTATACAAACTAAATGAAGGCTTTTTTCGAAATGAAACTCCTCTTAGTGTTATTCCTCCTGTTTGGTTAAAAATCTGAGTAAGCCATGTCAAAGGTTAGAAATACAAGAAGCAATTAGACATTTATTAGTTTTTTGCTTTGTTATATATTCTGCAGAATAAAGATGATATCTACTTTATTTACTACAAATATGCAGACTTCAGACTGCTTTGCTATTATCCAAGCTCAATGCACAGAGCTAAATCAGAGGAAGCTTAGTGAGAAACAATGGGAAACAAAACCACTGCAAATATCAGGTCCTTCAAAGAACAAAGAGGAGCTGCTATTTATCCTCAAGTGGCATTGGAGAATAAATGAGACAGAAGCAAAAAAACCTGTGTCCAAACAAGCTAGTGGCCTGCAGCCTCATCATCCCTGAATTTAGAAACAAAACAAATTCTAAAATCTTACAGATGCTGAGGTTGGCAGAAGTGCAAGCAAGTGGGTTTAAAACACACTGACAGACCCTGCGAGCAAGGGAAAGGCTGCAGCAGTTTGCAGCCAGACTCACAAAGGCAGGGAAGCAAGGAACTGGGTGGACAAAGCTTAGAGATACTGGCCAGGAAATAGTGGGGTGGAGGCTGATTATGAATTGCTGTTTTAATAATTTTATTTTATGCCTTGCAGACAGAGACAGACATAAAAACAACCTTTTTACTTCACAGAAAATGGTTTTGAGACTCTGAAGTTAAATTTTATATGGTTTATTGAATTTATTTGTCATTGCCCCAGGTATTTGTTGCATTGTGCAGGAAACAGAACAGGCTGCATGCAATTCCTTTCCTGCTCTCATCTGGCAGTGTTATCTGAAGCTGCCTATCTGGTTGTGCTCTTGATATAAACATAAGAAAAAAAAACCCAATAACTACAACCATGACACTTCCCCATGTAATGCTTCAGAGAAGAGTGGTAGAATTCCAGTCCCAGATTTTCTCAGGTGACAAAACCCTCTTTTGGTCCCAGTTATGGATGTTTGGCACCTGAACAGGCCTATGATGAAAAAAAAAAAATAGTTAGAGTTCAACAAAACCTAGGTGGACCTTGGTTCCTAAATGATCTTTAAAAAAAAAAAAATTATCAAAGGTGAACTCCCACTGTTAATAGGACTGTTCAAGTGAATTTTGGACCACTTGAAGGCCTTTAATTATACTAATCTTTCACTTGAAAGCCAAAACTGTATTCTAGTCATATCCAACATCAGAAAAACTGAGCTAGTTCACAAATTGCACTCACTATTACAGCATCACAGCCAATATATGCTATGCTACTTTTATGTGGAAAAATGCATAGTAGAACACTGCACATGTCATTCCTTTAACTGTTTATACACAGTGTCCTCTGGAGGAATTCGATGTATTTTTTCACTTAGCCCAGTCATGATTTAATTTCTCACATTCTGAACAGCAGGCACAGATCTATATTTCTTTTCTTTATTTTATTACTGGCTGATAATTTTATTGTATTTCATTCTGAGATTCGTCTCATGAACACAGTATGTGTTTTGCATTTAACTAGATCTTTCTTATTTTTAGATCTTGCCTGATTCACAGTATGCTTAAAAAAAATAAAAAAGCCAACCACCCAGTAGCTTTTGTTCTTGCAACCATTTAAAATCAATTTGTGACCCTTTCCACTCAATCTTTTTCTTTAAAACTGATAATATTTTCTGCATGAAAAGTTGCTGAGTTGAGAACAATAATATATATTAAAACCATATATACATTTTCTTTTTAATTAGTTTTATTATATCCATACATTTTCTTATTGCCTTCTTCAAAGATGGGATTGTATAATGAAAAGCTCTACAAAAGAACAAATAAAAGGCCCACACATTCCCTCTGTGACTGCACATACTGGAAAAGAGATCTCAGCTTGGGCAGTCATGTGAAAAGCTTTTCATCTTCCCTTTCTCAGTCTAACGTCTGAAAGTCCAAAAGTCTTGAATTTTACTCTCTAAGATCCTGGGAGAAGCAGGGGTGAAAAGTCTTTTGTTCTTGTTAACTACAACCTGTCAAGGCAGTCACTTTGTCTTCTAACTCATGAAGACTTCTCAGTCTTGTCTACAACAAAGCATTTTAAAACATGAATCCCTTTGGGAATTCCTAAACTGAAGCTTTGCCACTGCGTATCCCATCTGTAACATGCCAGCAACAGCCTGGATCCTGCTTTGGGGATATCCCAAGACACACATCTGCAGCAGCCAGAGCGGCCAGATACATGATCCATGATGAAATTTGCTTCCACAAGGACTACTACCAGACTGTCTCTGAATTTTGTCTCAATTTGATGCTCATTCCAATACCCAAAGCTCAAAATATTTACTGTTACAATGGAGGAAAGCCAAGATACAAGTCTCGAAGTTGAGATGGTTTCTGCTTTTTCTCCAACCTGTAAAGTATTCAGATAATATTCGGGACTGGAGTAGAAAGCCACAAAATTATCTTAGATTCTCATTCTCATGCAGAAAAGTTACATTGCAGAGAAGCATCACAAGAAAGTAATACTGGTAGGAAATGTTTGAAATATTAAAATATTAAAATACAAAGGACTTCAATCTCTCATTTTTTAAAACGTTATTTATTTATTTATTTATTTAGTTAGTTATTATGTCCAGATGTTCTTTTTTGTCACACAGCTTGACATTGCAATTTAGTCATATACGGGAAGTGTTTTAGTATTTAATATTTTTCAAATACCTCATAATGATAAAATCCCTTGTAGGTTAATGTATCAATGCAATCACTGGTGAAAGTATGCCTTGGATTTCAGGATTCTTACAAGTAGCTAAGATTATGATTCAGGATCATAATATCCTTTCATATTTACACTGAAGTCAATCTGATACAATGATAAAAGTAAACAAGTATACAGAAGTACATTTTTTGAAATGCATTATCCATCCTTATAAATATTTTTGATTTTTCAGTTGTTCCTTGCAATCCCCCAAACTGTTAACCACTGTTTTTTAAATCTGCCTGCACACAGTGCTGTATATATCATTGTGAAGTCTCACGAACTTAGAGGCCCATGAGGTTGTAACACTCATTTGGACACCATCAACTCATGTGGTTTTTCCCGGGTTGACCATCTGGGACTCTGAAAAGTTTAGACAATATTTTCATACCAAGAGTATGGTTTTTAAAGTTTGCTCAGCCCTTCCTTACCATGCATATTCATAGTCTTTGAATCCTTTAGCACATAAGCACATAGAAAAACACTCTGCAGGAGTAATATAAAGAAGCCAGACATAGGGACAAACAGAGATCTGATGCTTAAATTCTTCTTCTGACTATTTTATTTAGCAATATACAGACACAACCTGTACCTCCTGGAGAACCTGATAGATGGTTTCAAGAGTCACTTTTTTTCAGCACAGAAAATAATTACAGATAACTTGTGGAAAGAGACACTGAGTACATTTTCTAGAGTTTATAATGCTGATCTTTTCCCCTTTTTTTTTTTTTTTTTTGTATCAAAAAATAATCTTTCTTCTTTCATATATGTAAAAGGACCAAAATGAGATTTTGGTTGTAGAAATAGTGACAGCGGTAAGAATTTGGTTGTCTAGTGTTGCAAATAGGTTCTTTTATTGTAGAAAATATAAATTTTGATGGAAAAAGAAAAAGGTAGAGCAAACTGTGTAATCCAAGTTGTCACTTGTTGTTCAGGCCTTTGTCTCTATCAACTTTTATCTAAGGCACCACTCAGTAAGGATATCTGCAAGCATTTGAAGATGTAAATAATGCAGTCAGTTGCTTCCAAAGGAGAAAAGTTGGGTTTTTTTATCTTTCTTGTGGCTGTCTCTAAGGTCTTTAGATCTCAACCTGTGTATCTTGGCTGATTATACCTAACATATTATGCCTGTTTTCTGTAAGCTTATAATAATTTTTAACTCCTGCACAGAGAAGCAGATGTTTAAAAAAAATGTTTGAACAGCAAGCTGAGCGCAGCCACATTACTACATGGCCTTCAGCTGTGCAAGGTTTCAGAGTTATTGATGTGCTGCAAACTGAGAGCATAGATTTTCTTTCATATAAAACATGTTTGACTTTATCTGTAACAAAGTAAGCAGAAATCACATCCTCGGAACTGTAACTGTGGCAGTTTCAATGTTTCTGTACAACTCTTGCTTCTGCAGTATCGAGGCATCCCTTTGAGCTTCCTTTTAAGATGTCAAGGGAATTTAAAATGAAAGAAAACCTTGAGTGAAAGAAAGTTCTAGGACAGATTTGTTTTACAGAATTTTTATATGTTAATTCTACTTAATTTGACTTCTAAATGTTAGTGCAAGACATCAGTAGAAAAAAAATTAAGAGGCCATGTTGTGGGGAAAATACTAGAAATGTGACTAAATGTTATAACTGAGAAAGGGAAGAAAAAGCAGTAGCTCTCAGATCCTTGATCTCCTAGTGAATGAACTCTGCAAAATTCTTCTGGAGCACCTTGTTTCTTTGCAAGCAGTGTAAGTGCACTTTACTAGACATGCATTTGTGAAAATATGAGCAGCGAAGAGGAGCAGTGGTGTTTTTCTTGGGAATAATCAGAAGAAAAACTTTATCTGATACAGTAAAATGTAGTAAACATTGAGCATTTTGGAGCAGACTGCATACTTAAGTGGGCCTTTTGGGGGTTTCTTTGCATTTCATTTGCCTTAAAAATTATTTAGCTTTGGGATTTTCCACTCTTTTTTATTTTTATTTTTTTTAACAGCGTTATCAGTGTTTTACATCGGTCTCTAATCTGGATTATGCCTTCTAGGCAATGTTAGAACATAAATGCTAAATAGAAATTATACAGAAATAACATATTTCTCAAATACTACTAAAGATATAAGAATATAGTATATGAAGATGGATCATCATATCTGTGTGGGGTTTAATAACTTACTGTTTGATTGATATTTCCCACTGATACAAAAAACACAGTTTACATATCTGAGATGTCGCATGGACATGTGAACTCCGAGCATGAATCGCCAATATCAAGTTTTTTATAAGATCCTTAGTCTAGCCTGCATTGCATCCTCAAGTAGATTGTCCTAGGCCGGTAATTACAGTCTTTTATACAAGACCTATTTTAAGATACTGTTTTTATATAATGTATATTTTTATCTTGACTTTGAAAGATCAGATCCTGTTTGTCATGTAAATTTTACCTTGTGAATGCTTCAGTGACTTAAAGGAACATCTAGCTTCCAAGAAATTGAAGCAGCAGTATTTTGCTTGTGATTGCCACATATACTCAGTTTTCTTCCAAACTCTTCTGACTGAAATAAAGGTGATGCAGGGAGGTGGAAGAAGTTACAGCAAATTTAAAATAAAGTCCATTCAAAAAAAGAAACAACTAAAATAGAATGTATTTGGTTCTGCTTGGAGTCAAAATAAATTTTAAAAAAGCCAAGTATTTATAGTATGTAGGCTGAATGCTCAATTCCAACACAAAAGTTAGTGGAAGTCTTCTTCCTTTTTCTTGTTCTGCTCAGTCTTCCACTTGGGTAAACTTGAAGACTAGAAGCTTAACAGAAGTATCCTATGTTGAGTCACTGGTACAGTCTCCCTCTCCAGGATCTCTTAGGTTTTTAGGAATCTTGCCTCAGCCCTGTTGGGATCACCCAGGTCTGTGGGCTGCAAGTATATTAAAAAAACCCAAATAAGTGATGTTTTAAACAGTTGCTTTAAAATCAAGCAACTGGAATATCTAAGATCATGCTACAAAGAAATTGTTCAAGAGGGAGGAATTCTCATCAGTTTTGCCAGTTTCTACCAACTGCAAATCTAAGTGAGGGTATTTTTTATACTGGTAGAGATGCTGGGTATAACAGGCAATTTCTTATGTCTTCCAATAATCTACTCTGTTTTCCTTTCACTCTGCATATAGTATCTGCTTGGAATAAATAAGATGTGACAATTGCAGTAGCCCTGGTGTTCCTAAGTCCAGCAGCTGTCTTGAAATGTATACACACTGCTTATTTTTAAACATGCAAAAACTACTGGGTGGAGAGCAGAGGAAAACGAAGAATTCAAAGTGATTACCAGAGTACGTTATAAATAATATGTAAAACAATGGTATGTAAATGTACCACAGTGTAGTTAGAATACATTGCCACAAAAACTCTTTATTTACTTACAGAACTATGGAAAATTAGTCTCCAAAACCAGGCAGAATTTTAGACAAAGCTAAATAATCCTTTAATGTTTCATAAAGGGGGCAACTGCATCCTCCCTTCCTGTTGTGGAGGCAAATTTAAGGGTAATAAATGACATTAGAGTAACAAAATTTTTCCACTGGTGAATAAAGCAATGAGTCTGGACAAAAATCACAACATTTTGTCTGCATTTCTAGGATTTAGGATCTCTCAGTTTTAGGAAGACTGCCCAGTTCCACAAGTAAATTACTACTTTTCTCAGAAATCTATGGGGTTATATACATTCATGTTTCAGCCTGACAGTTATGTCTTTATAGGGATCATCTAGCAGCAACTGTATTATTGAAAGTGAACTGCTGAACTGAGAAAAAATTTCAAGATGTCAACAATTTGTTCATGACATTTAAATGATACAGGCTGAGGTCGGCACACATCTTAAATGGTATGGCCAGGTAACTCAGAAAATATAATCTATATAAAGAGAAGATTTCTCTATGCAAAGTAAAACAATATGAAAGACACATATTGGTGTCAGAATGAAAATACAATAGATTTTACCTCATGAAATATAACTCAGCAAGGATATGGTTCTTATTTCACACAAGCCTCTTAATTCTCTTCTAGTTTAGGAAAAGTGATTTGAAATATGGGTGATACTACTTATGCAATCTTGGGTCCATCTATGACTTCATTACTTGAATTCCTATTTATGTTATTTTTCATTGCAAAACCAGAGTGGGTTAAGTTTTTCACAAGATGAAATCCACATATTGGTAAATGAGACTGTTACTACTTCTTCAGAGTTAATTACTGGTCAATTCGAATGGCAGAATTAAAAGTACGTAATAATGAAGCTGGCAAACTTGTGCCTCAGCTACTATTGGTAAATTTGAAATATAAGGTGCATTTTATATGTCTGTGGGAGTAGGCATTGTCTTGAGAACTTCTTATGATATTAGTATCACTCAATAATTTATTTTGATGGCTAATCATCTTTTATTTCTCTCTCTCTCTCTCCCCTTTTTTTTACTTGTAGCATATGAAGACTCCTAAATACTCAAACAGAAAACCTGTCTGTGTATGAAAGAGAGGAATCCTTTTCACTAGCACATTTAAGTACAGACTAAAACCCAGCAGTCAGATCACTGCTCTGCCACACTTTGAATTTGAAAAACCACGTAGAATATGCTAGAATGATGTCACTATAGCTTTTTTGAAGAAGATTTTCTTCCTGTGGTCTATTTTATCTTTGCCAGTTAAAAGTTATTTCAAACTGGAGTTGACTGTCTGTAGCTCCTGAGGCACACCAGTGCCATGCTGCAGTGCAGCATTGACCTCTGTGTTCTGGATGACTCCAACAAAATTGTTCGAGTCATTTGACATTAAAATAATGTTCAGTGACTCTGTCATTTTCAACCAATTTCCTGAATAATTTCAAATCTATTAATATACAGGAAACTGCTGCTTGACAAAGGTTGGATTCTGTGAATGCAGGAGCACCAGTTAATTTTTAACTTCCCTTATTATCTGAAATGAAACCTGATATGACAGACTCATTTTCAATACCAGATAGTGATGAAGATGGTAGCAATGCACACAACTGACATCCTTGTCTGAAAAAATTGCAGTGATCTTTTATTTTCCTTATAGTCCAATGTTTTTACATGAAAAAAAAAGAAAGATAAGCTAAAAATATAATGCTACTGCTCCAGGCTTAGGAGACTTTGCTCCAAAAACTCACAGAAATTCAGGAGAAGAAATTTGATTTTAAACAGGAATTTTGCCTTTACACTTTTAGCTTATTAGCTGTGCCTGTTGATTACAGTTAAAAAAAACAGCAACATTTTCTTTCTTTATTGGGCTTCCTGGCTGGAATGAAAGCAGAAAAGCTAAGTGATCCATAATAGATACAATCTAGATCCTGTTATTGCTTCTTTCAATGTTACCTCCACTTTTATTTTCATGCTTTTACCTAATGAAAATATTAAATAACAAAAAAAAGCCAACATATAGCCTGACACTTTAAAGTGTTGAACTCCATTAAAAATTATTCCTAATACATTTTTAACTTACCTGTTATGTTTTAGACAGCTAACGAATCCAGCTGTGAAGTTCACATGATTATTTTTTTCATGGCATCTTAGAGTGAAAGCACTAAAGGGTGTGTGTGCCAAGCTACTTAAAGCTTGGTAAAAAGATCATTGCTCTGCTGAAGTGACTGACTACATATTATGAGCCAGTAAGAACTGAATCATTGAAGAGTTTATTTTCAGCAGACAGAAAAAGGAAAGATGCTGCAGGATTGAAAGATATGACATATTGTTTTACTTTGATGAATATTGAAGATTGTCTCTTAAAGAAAAATTGAAGACCGCAGAGCTTCACATGTCAAAAAATTAGATAAGCCCAAGGGGAAGAAGGAAAGGGAACCACGAGCTAAAAATTGAACTGTTGAAATGTGGTGATGATTGTAGTCATTATACTGCTGTCAATTAGATTAGCAAGTAGTTCTGGAAATGGTATTGGATGACAAAGTAATGGAAAAGTTATTTTGACTGCAACCAAGTGGCTTACAGCAAATTAGCTAATCAGTGACTGGAGTTTTCAACTCAAAGGTGGATTTCTCAAACTCTCAATCTTCTGGATAAATACCTAAAATAAATCAGATCATTATCTTCTACAAGCAATATCTCTGGAACACAGAAAACAAACAGCTCTTATTGAATTTTCCCCAAATATTTCTGAAGAAATGGAAAACATACATATCTCTCCTTCTTTGAAATAGGCAGACTCTGAATATTCCTTTCTGTCAATATCCAGCCTTTCCAGAGGAACTCATAAAAAGGGAACAGACCTCTCCAAACAGGAGACCAGCTTTAGCATTTGATGTAGGGAAAAGGACAACTGTAGAACAGGACAACTTTAGGGCAAAGAAATTCTGGTCTGGTCAGCTCAATGAACACAAGGCTGGGACCACATGAAAAGAATATGACCATGTGCAAGGAAGTGAGAAATTTGCTAAGTAGCCTACAAAGCGTGGCCCACCTCTTTCTTTGCTCTCTTTAGATGCTAGGTGCAGTCTGTTTTCTGGAAGGAGCTAGACATCATGTTTCCATTTAGTCTTAACAGCCTGATCCTTTATTTTTCATCTAGTGAAAAAAATATATAATTTCCATTTAACAGTGCTGAACAAAATCTGGTAGTTCATCAGTATAGGTCGTTAATGTTAGGTATGCAAGGGGGAAAATGGGCCAGAGATATAGGAAAACTACTAAAGTATAAATTAATACCTCATGTCTAGTCAGAATTGAGACCATCTACATAAAGTTTGTGCCATGACTTCAAAAAAGATAATGTCCTTAGGTGCATTCTTAATTTAGTCACAACATGGCAGATATGAATGTCTTTATTTAGTAAACACAGGTATCCATATATGCATACCAAAGCTATTTTTCAAGTACTATAAGTTAAATTGACACATCTTTTAACATAGGAAAAAACTAACTTTGCAGTTTAAGGCATTGAATGGCTGAATTTCTGTGGGTTTGTCTCACACAGAGGAGGAAAGGAAAGCAGTAATAATAGCCATGAGTCAAAGCTGTGGTAGCAGGTTTCAAAGTGTAACATCTGTATATGTTCACTAAAAATATGGCTCTAATAATTGCAACATCGCGCTGTCCAGTATTTATTACAGTGATGATGTACTGATGACACAGTACAGTTGTATAAAACCCAGACTCTTTAATCCATTTTTCTTGGATTTCTTTCTATGGTGGCCATACCTCAGATGCACTACACTGCTGACAAATGAGTGAAGAATGCAGAATGCCTTTTCTGTCAGGAGCTTTGCAGCAGGATTGTCTAATTCTTACTGTAGGTAAAACAAAACAAAAAAAAAACAAAAAACAAACAACAACCAAAAAACTATGCATTAATGTGCAGCCATGCTGGAGACAGGAAACTTGAAATGCTTTTCTATGTCTTGCATGAGACTAATTCAGTCAAGTGATAACGAGTTTTCATTTAATTAATCTCATTTTTGAGAATCCTACTTATTCTTTAGAAATTCAGTTCTTGATATTTTACTAAATATGAAGATGGAGAAGCAGAAGAGTTTGTTTAGAATATAAACCCAATTCAGCTGTGAATTCTCAACTTATTTTTTACTATTCTGGTTTCTATTGACTTTTTGTAAATACTTTTCCTACCTCTTATTTAACTTTTGTTGTTGTTGTTGTTTACTACTTCAGATTATTTTTTAGAAAACATTAAGAAAATACAGCTTTTAGGAAAATCGATCCTAAAGTACCCCAAATGCTCAGCAGCTAAAAATTAGGTGCACTAATATCACTAGGAGTCTTGCTGAGCAGCTTTTTAAATTGTCTATGCTGTCTGGGATTGAGGACCGCCTTTTTTACTTTACATAATTCTGAACAAGACTTAGGACACCAATGTAACTATCAGAAAAGTCCTATAAAGAATAAAAACTAATAATATATAATTTTACATAAATTTATATAATAAACATAAAATATCTATACATCTAGAGAACAGCACTATTGTGATCATCAGTAACAAAAATATAGGAATTTTCTTTAGGCACAAAGAATACCTATAGTTATGTCTTGATTATCTGTACAAATAAAAAGGGTAATAGTAATAACATTTGGTATGAAAGGGCTGATGAAGGAAACAGGCTTCTTTTGCATCCTTTATGGAATGAAAAGCATGCCATTACTACTGGCAAGTGAAAAGGTCCTTCACAGGAGAGCAGTGGTTGCTCTTCAAGAACAAGTTAAGAAGAAGATTGCCCTTTATTCCACATGGAATGACTTGTACAAAAATTACATTTTACTGATGAATTTAGACAAGTTAATAAGAAACATACATAATTCTTAAAAGAATAATAACATGTCAACATGAGGGCAATAAAACATATACCCTAATATGAACCAATATATATAACCCTATATGAACCAGTCCAATTCCAACTAAGAGGATTAGAAAGACTACCACTTACTTAGAAAATATTCACTCAAGCCATTAGGGAGGCAGGCTTTTGAAGTTCAAGTGTTTGTTATTAGAATGAAATTTAAAAAACATTCCTAAATAAAAAAACACACAAAACCACAAACAAACAAACAAACAAACAAACAAAGCCCCAGCAGTTAAGTAAACAGCAGAAAACCTGCATCAAATGCTGGCAATCTGAGGGCAATTTTTAAAATCACATTTTGCTGTATTAGATAACACAATTGATGAAACACAGCCCATCATATAATTATCTCATATTACTGACATGGTTGAAACAGGACAGTAACTATATCCTTCTGCCACTTCTCTGTCTAAACACTGTCTCTAAAATACTATGGACTTCTAACATAACACATAACTGCTTACCTTCAGCCAACCAGGCTGTAGGAACTGTGGAGCTGCCCAAACAGAGCAGTTTATCTATGCAGCCACTAATGATGACATATATATTAATTGGGGAAGAAGGCTGCTTCCCCTGCTTGGTGGTGCTTCTGGTCCAAATTGCACAAATACTTGTGGATGGCATGAATTCCTTTTTAGAGAAGAAAAAAGTTATCTGATCTGTTTCCTGACAACAGTCATCAATTTAAAATAGAACCAGAAACTTGCTTGAAGTTTCCAGAGCATTAATACCAAGATCTCTTAAAATATTTCTCTTATACACTGAATTTCAGTTCTATTAAGTCATTGCCTAGCAGCTGGATCATGAAAAACACCTATTTGTGCACAAACTGCAAAGTCAGTGGTGAAATTACTTATTTAATAAATTATTAATTATAATAATGATCTATATAATAACTAGCCAGTATAATAACTCATGAAATTATTCATTGATTAAACTTTTTCATAGTGTGGGATGTTTTCAGCAAACTACAATAGTATTTTCCTGAACCAATTACAGTTCCTCATTCTGCAAGGAGTGTGGGAGAGGAAAACTGCATCACAGAGAGAGGAAAAATACTCTGTTGTTCTGAATTTATACCAAGCTAAATTTTTTCAAAAGGCAAGATATGAGTTCTTGCTGATGGTCTTAATAAGAACTTGACTAATAGCACCCCTTTATAGGAGCTCTGAGTATGTATAGTATGCAATCAAATAAATTGGATAATCACTTTCTCTTAATGGCCTTGTAGTGACTGAAGATTCAGAAGATTTCAGATATTCCACGTGTTTGGTTTGTAGTATAAAAATAGTAGGCAAGCTCTGCATTACTTCAGAGTGTTCCAAGGATGAAAACATGACATAGGCTTGGTATACTTTCTAGATTTAACTTGACCTATGGCAGTTTTTTATTGTGTAAGTAGTGAAAGGATAGGAGGAGTGGGGGGAGGGTGCCTCTATGTTTCTGTTTAAAAAATGGTTAGGACTAAATCTGTATGATATGATTTACTCAGTTCTTTTGTCCTTCCATTCCGTTTGTGTGCTCAGCACTTCAAACTGATTATTCCCCAAATTAAACTAATAGGCCAATTAGCTGAAAGTAAAGGTAAATTAGACATTGTAAATATAGCATAATTAGATTTACTAACAATTAATGAACTGCTGCAGATACAGCACATCCACAAAGGAATATCAGGAATACGAGTAGAAAAGACTGATCTGAAAGTATAATTTGTTTTAAAATTTTATTCTAGAAAATATTTATTTTATTCCTCTCTCTTTTGATTGCTATCAGCATTGCTATATTTCTATCAATAACAATCAGTATATAAGTAAGTAAAAATTATTGACTTTTCTAAAACATGGAGGATTGGCAGTCTTGCTGAGCAGCAGACCTTTACCACTGAAAACTTCAGTATTGTACTCTTTTGACATGATTAGAGCTATACAGTAGTTAACAGTCATTGTGAATGTCAAAGTGGAAAATTTTAATTCCTTCCTTTCATCCCTTTCCCTTCTTCACCCTTATTCCTCTCAGTTTTTAGAAAAAAGCCATCAAACATCCTGGTTCTACTACTGCTTTTGAAACATTGAATGCTTACTAGGTATAGAACTTGGATGACAGATAGAATTCAATAGACATAGGGATCTTGTTGCCATTTTAGATGTCTTGGTGCCATTTGAATTGGATCATCAGTAGAGGTCAAAGCTATATATGAAAACTCATGATGCCTGAAATGGTACCAAATCCTTTTTTTTAGTCAACTGAATCGAACATCTTATCACTTCGTGCCTGTAAGAATATCCAGTTTGAAGTTAAGGTGGGACTAAAATTTTGTATCTATAGTCAGAATTCTAGATGAGTGTCAGATGCCCTTGCTCCCTTTCCAGCCACTGGGCTTGGCTTAGCTGCCAAGATGCCAGCTCCTTGTGCCATGGCAAGCACTCTGAGGTGTAAGTCCTGGCCTCCATCAGCTGCTCCAAAAAGTGTGTATCTCACCTAGGTTCTGCTGCATTTATTTGTCAGTTCTGTGCAGTTGTATAAAGCTGTATAGAATGTCACAGACATTTCAAAGGTTGGCAAGCAGCTATATACTTGGACAGCTGAGCTGGACATTAGCTGGCCTTTCCACATACAGGTGTAGTCAGATCAGCTGCTTTGAACTGAATCCCTCTGTTAGAACCTGTATGAAATAGCCCTGTTCCTCCTAAAGTCAGCAAGAAAATGAATTCATGAAAAGGGTTCATGAAAATTTCACTTCAGAGCATCAGCATTACTTCTCACTTTGAGGAGGACCCCAGTTCTGAAGAAGCCTGCAGCTCCTGCCCTGGAGTTGCCAGCCCAGGTGGGGGTCTCGGGTGGCACATGGGTCTAGACACATCTGCATGATCAGCTGAGCCATGGAGTGAGTGCCCCAGCCTAAGGACGAGCAGGCAGCAGGAGACACACATGTAGGCAGGGCGGAGTCTGGGAGAAGGTCCAAAGCTCATGGGAATCTATGGGTTGGGGCCCCACAGACAAGGTGCTTCCCTGAGCAGTGATCTCAGCCATGAATAGTAGAAAGGTTGTGATTACATAAAAGCTTTTGGCATTTTGTACCCTCCCGTATGAGGCTGCCCTGAGCCATTGTCCAGCCAGCAATAGGCAGCTCTTGCCAACTCAGCCTGTCTGGGACTTTGGGAGGACATACAATTCATTCTAAATTTTGAGCAGTTGGAGCAGTTCCTGTGCTGGAATTAGAAGCTTAGGTTGTAATGCTAAGTCAAAAGGTTGACTGAAACAGGTCAACATTACCTATACATTGCCGTGGGTATTCAGTGTTTGGCAAATTATATAAAGGTACTTAGTGGCCTAAAATATTTTAGTGGATTTTGTCTAATTTTAATCCCAGAAAAAACGCTTTAAAATTTTACCATATACCATTCAAAATGAAGTGCTCAACTTATGTGACATAACTACCCATTTTTCCATTACAGTATGTTCTTTGTGGATAAATACGTTAAAGACTGTGAAGTTAGCCATATTATATATTCTATAATTATCATAATTATTGATTGAATGCAAATGCATTTCCTTGAGAAACTTGTATTATCAGAGTACACTTTCAATCTTCATAGTGCGCAAATGGGGAAAAAAAAAAAGAAAAGAACCCTAGTATTCCACTAATCTAATATTATTAATGCAGCAAAACTGTTTCTTGCTCATTTTAGTGTCATCCATCAGTTCAAGAGTTAATATATTTCCTAGTAATTTCAGAAATTCTCATTAACTTTCTTGGTACCATTTCAAAACATAGATTACAATGTTTGCATACCTGAACCTCATAATTATATTCTCTTAAGGTAAAGCACTTGTATTATGTATATTTTGGGAGACTGAAGCAAATTCTAAAAGCCCCTTTCCCCAAAGAAAAACTCCTGCCTATATTTAGTATTATCTGGAGATATCTCCAAATGTCATATATGACCTTCTGTTTTTACTTGACCACTTCAAGCTACATACAAGGTAAACATTCAGCTAGACTTTTCCACTTTTATGAATCCAAACCATTTCCTGCCCAAAGCCCACCTTGAAGTCTCTGCAAATATTTCCCTGCCTGGCTGTGCAAAGAGCTTTACCTGACGGCAGTTTAATAAATTTTTACTCACCTCTTTCAAAACATAAAGGTCATTAGTGTGGTCTTTCTTCTTTTCCCTCCTGAGATAAAAATTATTCTGAGGACAAATTTAAACCAAAAACCAAAAGAATAATATGACTTAGGGTTCTAATATTTAGCTAAGGCTATTAAACACTTTTTGTTCCACCCATCCCAGTATTTTAGATATGGAGTGAATTCTAGCTAGCAGCTGGTGAACTCTGATGTCACTGTATAAAACCAAGAGGAGTTTTAGGACCATAGGAAAATTCTATATATGGAAGGGATCTCAGGAGTCCTTGTAGTTCAATATTCTCTGAGCAGGGTCAGCTGTTACATTTTTCCCCTGGTGAGGACTTTCTGTTCCAGACCATAGTTGACCGGTTCAACAAGGGCTGAGCCTTCTGAAGATCCAAGCTACACAAATTCCTTTTGAAATGAGCTGGTGGTAAAGAATTTCCACCAGCCCCCACAGATTTCAATAGGGAATTAAAGGTACTCGGCTGCTTACAGGCTCAACCCAGATAAAAGAATAAAGCATAGCATCTGTAAGAGAGAAGTTTCTTTAGCATCTGTAAGAGAGAAGTTTCTTACAAGGGAATTATTATTTTTTTTGTACACTCACCAATTAAAGAGCTCTCCCCTGGGCTACCAGAAGCACTGAAAACTTTGTGAGCCCGTGTCCTTTCAGCAAATGAAGAAATACTTAGGGGGCTTGCTCCAGAAAGCCAAATCAATTTCAAACTTAGTGACTCATGAGCCTTGTTGAACTTAGTGCAAGAGCAAACAGCTGTTTCAAGGAAATAAACAGCACAACTGAAAGCTTTAAATCATCAAGAAGAAAAAAAAATGAAGCTTGCTCTCAGTATGATTTTTATTCTTTTGTTATTCTTTAAAATCATAGCATAAGAGTTTAGAAGATGATAATGTGAGGGTCTGGACTCTGCTGTGCCTCCATGAGCTGTGCAGTTTTAAAGAATCTACACAACTCTTCATCTAATCATCAACTAGAGTTACACTCTGCCTTCTTTTGATTTCGCTGGAACTGAACTAGCAGAAGATGATTGCACTGGCAAAGAGCAGGTACCTCTACAGCGAGACACTGAACAGAATAGTCTCTGAACAGTCACCTTCACTTTATAATGTAAAAAGGACCTGGTTTTGTAGCTTTCAAAAAGTTTTACTAGAAAATAAAGCAGCTGTAATAAATGCTACTCCTAGAATAAATATATAAAATCCCATTGAAAATTTCCTTCCTTAGAATTAAAAAAATGTTCCCTTATGCCTTCCAGAATTCAATAAAATATTCATTGATGTTGAAAGGGTGGAAGGGAAAATCTCATCACTTGTGTTTGCTCTTTTTCCTTAACTCTTACTTCTCATACTCTCTTCACAAATATAAAGAACATTTATACTGATTCTTTTATTTAATTTGTGCCTTAAAAAATGAATTTACCTGCCATTTATAAGAAATATATTGTCAGAATTCCTACTGTTTTCACTCTCTATCCATATACTTATGATGTCTTTATACAGTTTGCTAATGAAAGACCCCAGGATAGCTTTGTAAAAAGGCAGTGGAGAGTAGTTCACGGAATATTCTGAGTTGAAAGGGACACACAAGGATCATTGATTACAGCTCTTATTTGAATGGACTATAACTAAACTATAACTGTGGAAAGATATGATATGATGTAATCATGACAGCATCATGTAAGAGAATTGTATGGATGTCTACAAAAGCAAAATTAAATTGATTTTACCCACAGTGGACTAGGAAAAAATTAATACCTCTGCCTGAAAAGCTAGTGTGAAGTTATCTGAAGATGAGTGGCCCTTCATCTCTAATCTGACATCTAATGCACTCAGTAATTATTCAAAAGTTAATTTTTTGGCTCCAGATTTATTCCCTTCTCCCTTGAAATACAGTGTCTGTATCTAGGAGATTTTGGTTGAGCAGACAACGAACACAAATTCTATGAGCTCTGTCTGTTTATGAATCTGTTACAAGACCTGATGTCACAGTCAGATCTGTGTGGGTAGACCCTTTCTATGTAGCCCAGCTGGCCTAATTTATCACACACAGATATGATCAAGAAGAGTATTAGAGTATGGATCAGATTTGTATGGGGTTTGGTGAGATAGAACATATAATTTCTTCTGGAAAACATTCCTTGCCCTAACTGGACTGACCTTGAATTTCAGTACTTGCTTTAAAATTTAGCATTTTTTCACTATTACTTTAATTTTATATCTATGTTATAATTTTGTATGCAATAATATTGAAATAGCAGGGGGAAATAGAAGTGTTAAAAGGCTTGAATGGACTAATCTAGTGCTTTCTCTTCAACAACTATACTTAGACAGAATTCCTAAGTAAGCAAATTTCTGAACTTTTACAGGCAGCAAACATATTAACAAAAAAAAAAAAAAAGTTGTATTTATGTCTCTATGGAATATTTGTTATTCTTTCATTTTTACTCTCTATCCTTTACCATATGGCCATAAAAATATTGATTTTAGTCCTAGCAAAACTTCCGGAGTTTTCACATTAAATTTCATGATAAATTTATCAAACGATTTATGAGAAAATGTGAAAGATGATTATCTGGTTTGGATTTCTAGCAGAAATATCTTGTAGAGAGAGATTTTAGTTTTAACCCATTTTTGCAACAAGTAAGTGGAGAATACAGTTTTTTTTTTAAAGGCAAACTGGAAATCTAGTTTTTAGGAATAAAATTTCAAGATGGACATCATCAAATCCCAATGGATGTGATCAACAAAACAATAACTACATCTCCACCAACTAACAAAAGCTTTTGTAAGCATCATGGGTTTTTAGAGAATGCAGGTTCCAAATGACAGTCATATTTCCAGCCCTCTCTATCAAGTGACCTGGAAGAAGAATGATTTCAAATAGGGCCCTGAGCAATGACAAGCCTTTGAACAAACCAGACAGGAGTTAGTTCAGCCCAGGTGAAACTGCTGAAGAGGCCTCTGTATATAATAAATTACCAGAAAGTGAGAAGCAATATGCATTGTTTTCTTGTTTACTCCCTACTGCCATGTTTGTAGGAAAGCCTTGGAGGTGGAAGCCATCTGTATGGAGTCCTCTAGGACAAGTCTGGAAACTGCTGAAGAAGGGAAAGTCAAGTCAGTTTGCAGAGGTGAAAGCTATCCACCTGGCTCTAGGCATTGCTGAAGGAGGAAGATGGCCAATACTTAATCTATATACTGACCTCAAGGAGGAGATGCAATATATAGATAGGCTCATGGTTGAGGGGTGGACTTGACGTGAATGTGAAACATGCTGCAATTGTCAAGGCAATTAGTTGAAGCCCATGCGGCATGAAGGACAATGGCAGAAATATAAATATGGGGAGGTCTGGAAGATTGATTCTATCACACTCCCACAAGCCTGCCAAGTGATGGGGCCTGTCTCTGCCAGTTTGGATTTGGGGATCTCAACCCAACACCCCTTCAATCACTCCACCAAGGTTATGACAGTAAAAATCACCCAGATTAATGAAAAATGAATTTTGATTAAACCAATGTTGTTGACATGGTAATCATAATAATATATTATTACGATCACAATTTCATGGAATCAAGTAAGAGCTTTTCAAGCATAGTATGGAAAAAAAAATTGAAATACGATTGAGCTTTGTTCTGCACACTGACAGCACAACCACACTTCTTTCTGGTGCTCTTGAATGTGAATCTGTTTTCATTTGACTGTTGAGATTGTCCAGTTTACTCTGAGTAAGGCTGATTTCCTGGTTACTTGGCCTTATTTAAAGCCTAAAATGTATGTTGGAAAAACACATTTCAGGAGAACTATAGTATGATAATTTATAGCTTAATATCTGATGCTTTTTTCCATTTTTAGGTTCTCTGTAACTTTAAAAGCTGTGCAAAGGGGAAATAATTTCGAATGTGTTTTACATTAAATAGATTAATTTTAGGTACATAGTGCTACAAGTTATTCTTCCAATACCAGGTATTGCAGAGGGTAAAAGTTTACACTAACTCATAAACATACTCAAAAGCTTTAACAGAATTTAGCCTACCTCAGCACTGGTACCAGGTATACAAACCAGCTATAGCCCTATGGAATTGCTTGTTACATTCTGAGGTTTCCCTATCTTTAAAATTCTTTATAAATGTTCATATTGAACTGCCAGTCCTTGGTGATCTTTCTAACACATTTCCTGGTGCATGCTGATGACCTTTCCCCTAAAGATAATGAAATAACCTGGTGGTCTCAAATTTCATCTATTTACAAATGTACCAAATTCATTCAACTTGTCAGAGATATCAGGAAATATTTATTACTGTATATTAACTATGAAAAAATGTCTTAATATTCCAAGCAAAGCTCAGTTTTGCAGCTTTTGTGTTTCCATGTATAGTCACCTCTTTTTTTCTGTGAGCACTCTGTATAAGTTTAGAACATTCTCATTTAATGTGTCACCAGAGCACTAGCTGCAAGAGAATATATCTCTTGTGACATATTAAAAAAGAGTGTTTTCTTAGGCTCTAGATAGCTGAGAAACATTTCTGCTTGTTACTGGTTTAAATTAATGTATAAATAAAATCATCTTTTATATTTTTATTCACTAGGAAAAAATTATAACTGAGATTCTTATATCTTAATAAAAATACTTTGGTTAAGACAATAGTCCATACCTTTTCAGAGTGAATCTTTCACAATCTACTTTCACTTCCTCAGTCTGCATAAATAAGTGGTGAACACTTGGGAAATATTCCGGGCCAAAAGAAGAAATGTTGCTAAACTTGGTACCTGCCCTACTAAAGGAGCAGTAACAACCCTTTCAAAACAAGGAAAGAAACTCTGAATGTGTAATTCATCTCAGTCAGTTACTCACTCTGTGTTAGCAAGTCCTAAAAGCAACCCTGAAACATCTCATGGTTCATGATCTGGATTCTATGATTTGTGAAAGATGCAACATTAGAAGGGAAAATGCAAGAAATGCAAGCAGCATGGATATAATTCCAAATGAATTCTTCATTTTTATTTGAATATGCCATAATTCCCAAACACAGCCTTCTTAACAGGAAGGGTCTTTCCATCACTCCTAACATGTAGATGCCAATGGTTTGACTTCAATTCTCTTGCAACTGTTGACATTTGTGAAATTTTCTCTAACTTCTTGATCTGAAAAACCATATTGGATTTTTCTGCTCATTGATCCTATCTCATTTACAAAAATAATTTAAATAAATCTGTTTGGTTTTGCATTGCAGAAGTGGGCCTTCCTGTATACTAAAGGATTCACATCCTTGTGACATAGCCTGAATGA
Source organism: Turdus rufiventris (assembly GCA_013186435.1). NCBI lineage: Eukaryota > Metazoa > Chordata > Aves > Passeriformes > Turdidae > Turdus > Turdus rufiventris. Next base: position 4,969,616 of record PYHW01010133.1, on the reverse strand, counting down.
TCAGAGAGGTGATGACCCAAGATATCATTCCTATCAGGACTGAGATCTGCCCATTCCAGGGGTTGCAGAAGTCTCTTTCTTTTTTATACTGCACAGTATAAAAATAATGTGCAACAAGTTTTTTCTGAAAGCAAGGACACTTGTATAGCTCAGAGTAGGCTCTTCACATCACTGTGATGTAACAACTATTCAGAGAACTTAATAACTTAAGAAATGTCCTAAATTTGTGTCTGAATCAAACTGTTAGCATCCTTACAAATGCCCACGGAACAGCTGATCCCCAGAGGTCAGTCAGTTGAGTATTTTCAGGAATATTGAAGCATGAAGAACAAGTGTAACGATATAACAAAAAACTGAGTCAAAAGAAGAGAATGGTTTTCAATCCGCATTTGAGTCACACGTCATCCACTGTGTTTGCACTGTCAACACCTGAAGAAGTATTTACCTTCTCTTGTCCAGTTGTTGGTAATTGCAAGACATCTGAAATCAAATCATGGCCAGCTAACTTATTCTTATTAGAGAAATAAAAAATTGTTTCTTCTTAAAAAGGTTCTGGCTGAGACATGTTGGGTTTTTTTGTATCTAAAAGAACACTCCTACAAATTTCAGGGAGAAATCCCTGCAGTATAACCTAAATTGTTGTAGTCTGCACATTCCAAAGGGGAGGGGTTGCCAGAGGTTGCCACGCTCTTCCCAACACACTCCAGACTACCACTGCCGCTTATAGTGGCATAATCCACCAAAGCTCCCAGGTCCTTTTCCACAGAACTGCTCTCTAGTAGGTCAGCTCCCAGCCCGTGCTGGTACTTGGGGTATTCCTCCCCAGGTGCAGGACTGAATTTAGCCTTGTTGAACCTCATTATGTTTCTCTCAGTCCAACTCTGAAGCCTGTCAAGGCCCCACTGAATGGCAGCACAGCCTTCAGGTGTATCAGCCACTCCCCCAGTTTGTATCATCAGCAAACAAACACGCCAAGGGTCCAACCTATCCCTTCATTCAGAGGATTGATAAAAAAGTTGAATAAGACTGGAATCAACATTGTTCCCTGGGAAACACCACTGACTACAGGCCTCCATCTGGATTCTGCTTTCCTAATCACAACCCTCTGAGCTCTGCCCTTCAGCCAGTTCTAGATCTACCTTACTGTGCTCTCACATAACCCATATTTCCTGAGCTTATCTACAAGGATAGTATGATGGACAGTGTCAAAAGTCTTGCTGCAATCAAGGTAGACAGCATCCACTGCCTCCACTTGTTGACCCGTCCTGCCATGATATCACATAAGGCTCAGATTGGTCAAGAATAACTTGTTGTATCTATGCTGACTGTGCCTGATGACCTGTTCTTCTGCATGCTTGCTGATGACCTCCAGAATGACCCATTCTATCACCTTCTCAGGGATCAAGGTGAGGTTGACTGGCCAGTATTCTCCTAGGTTCTCCTTCTTGCCCAATCAAACCACTCTTTGCTAAACTGAGCTTTGTAAGTAGTGATATCTAAAGCAGCAGAAGAGTTAACAGCTTTTAAATCATATTAGACAAAAAGTGAAAAGTGCAGGGCTAATACTTTATCAGAAGTGTGCAGAGCTAATACTTTATCAGAAGTAAGTGTTGTAGTGAACAGTGAAAACAGTGGGAAGTACATGCAACCAAGGCTAATTAGTGGATTAATTAAATATGTGCTTTGTGCAGCTAGGGTGTGTCAGTGCAGCATAGGAAGGCACATCAGCCATTTTCAGTCTGGTTAGTACGTGTATGAAATACAGCCATGCCATGGGTCACAGATGTAGTGCAAAACAGCTGGAAGTATGCAGATGTAAGTTGTCCAAACTCATGCTGAAAGCAGCTTCATTGCTTTTGCACCGTGCTTACCTGTACAATTTAATGTGGCAGCTTTCCTCTGGTGTCAGTCATGCCCACAGCTGAAGATATACTCTTATGATAAGCCTTGAACCTCACGATTTCATGACAGACATACCTTAATGCTGCCATTCAGCACTTCCAGTGGAACTGCCTGACATGCCAAGAGGTTGGGCAGAAACTCACTGCCTCAATGAGTTTCTTAATTGAGGTTTCTGAGTTGCACTGAACTTGATTCCTCCAAGTATCCACCTCTTTTTCTGCAGTTCCATGTGTTGACTTAAAATTAGCAATTCCTAATGGTGGGATAGGATCTCTTCTCACAAGGGCAGACAGTCTCACTAATGTATTTTTTTTTTTGTACCATCTGGCTTTGTCTGAGAAACATATGGGTAACTTCAGAACAAATGGAAATAAAACATGTGCAAGAGGCTGTGGAAACAATCTGCCACTCTTACTTGGCAGATCCCTCCCACAAGTAAGTGTCATTCAGCAGTGTAGCTGTCAAGTCAAACGGTGTCCCATGCAGACCCAGGTGCCAGGCACGGAGTATCTGTGGATATCAGAAAATATGGTGTGAAGGTGGGCAGTGCAGCTGACCCAGGAGCAGCTGGGTCAGCTACTGGAGCAGCTTCTCTGTGCTGAGATGCCACTGTGAAATGCAGGACTGTCTGCTTTGGAGAGAGTAACAGGTTGGGGAAAACTGTTCACTACTAGCAAAATCCAACTTCCTCATAAATCCTTCTGAACTGATGCAAAAATGTTATCCAGACTTATTCTCTGAAGCCTATCTGTTATTAAACTCTGTGTGAATAGTTGTATTTCAGTAATAGGTAGACAATTGCTGCAGTTCTGAGCTTTGTTTCTGAGATGTCTGTAAGAGATGGCAGCAGAAGTGCAGGATGAAATTCTCAGCTTGATTCTCATCTTTTAGAAAGCTTTAAAGGCAAAAGCAGTGTTACAGATTCATACATATGTCTTTGTTTGCATATACATGCACTTACTACATATGCACAAATGTACAAATAATGGCCAAGGCAGATGAGGGAGCAAGGGGGAAAATAGTCCTTCATTCTTTTGTTGGAAAAAGACTGTGGTTGAAGATGCAAAAGTTTTGTAGACTTTCCCTTTCTAGCTAAGATTTGGCAGGGGCTGCCCTGGGGGCAGTATTGGTGAAGCTGGGTAGTGCTGACCTCTTTTCTTCCTTTCCTGGGACAAGAAAATGCTTGGAATCCCTTAGCATTGACTCCAGGGCATGGCATGAGAAGTACTGTTAATTCTTTATCCTGGTCTCAGGGACAGCAGCAGTGCCTGAATTTCTTGCACTTCCTCATGAGCCTCTGGCATCTTGACATTTATTCAGAGTTTGGTTGACCTCTGCCACCTTTATGTATCTTTAAAGTTCATTCCTGTGCAACTGTCAATACATCTATTTTGTAGCTTTGAAATAAGAAGCTTTAGGGTGACTAAAAGGACGTTTGGAACTGTTCAGTCAAGTGTGGTTGTGATTTTAAACACCTTCCTGTTTTCGGTTGACTTTTTATTAATATGGTATCTATTTTCATCAACATCTTTGGAAAATACTTTGCATTTTCTAACCAGTTTACTTTGTGTTTCATGAAGCAAGCTATAAGGTAGAAACAGAAGTAGTTTGGGGGTAAAAATTTATCCCAAAAAATATTCCCTGAAGCAAATTTTTGTTTACCCTTCAATCCTTTATAATCATAAAATCAGTTTTTCCCAGAATGATTGAAGTGTTGTTATCGTAAAGCAGAAAGCAGACTTTGAGTTGTATAAAATATTTTTAATATGATGCTAAAATAGAAGTGCAGACTATATAAAATGTACCAGTAATTGAGCACTGAGATTGAGGTTAAGTTCTAGAAGAGCTCCTAAGGAAATAAGGGGATGCAATGGGTCAGTTTAATTCCCTGCTGAAAGGAGACATGGCTGTTACCTAATTTGTTACATTAGGTGTGACATTCTGGATAGAGCTGCAGGAGCTGTAGCACCAGCTCTATTTCTGTTTGTCCATTATATGTCAGTGCAACAGTAAGGTAAGCCTAATGCAAACATTTCAGAGTGTCTTTTCCAGTTTAGGACCACACAAAACCCACTGTGCTTTACCTTTTCCAGTCCCATAAAAGAAGTAAGTCAATCACTACTTCAGGTGGGCTGCACTAAACTCGGCTGTTCTAATTCAAAACAAACTGCATTTTGTTCTCTAGTCGGTAGCACAGGATGCATGTAGATTACACAAATAGCATGAAAAAAAATGACAATTACTTATTTGTTGCATAAAATGTCGATTTTATCCTCAGAAACCCTTGCGTTTCAAAGCTGTGCTTACAATGTAAAGGAACATTGTTTTCAGGCTCCTTGGGTGATTTTTGCTGTCAGGGGAGTCAAAGGACTCAGTGTAGCCTATTTGATAATCCACAAATTATTTTTTGCCAATCTGGAAACATAGCTCTGTTGTGGGCAGCTGTGCTCTGCAGCAGCAGGAGATGGCTAAGGTGTGCCTCCATAGGAAACTGTGATAATCAAACCTGCAGATGGTGTAGTCACAAGTTTCATTGCTAACTAAGGAGAGTCACAGCCTTCACTCTGAAACTTAAAAAAATCACTGTCAGAATGACTTGTACCAGCTGGTTGCTGCAAGCCCTGGGGACTGAGCAGATGTTCCAGGAGGTTCTGCTGACCAGGACCATGCCAGGCAACTCCTCCCTTCAGGAAGGCAAGCTTCAGGAATACTTCCCGATGTACCAGGCTGTGTAGACTACCAGTACCTGGTCCATCCGCTAACATTATCTTTTCTAAACCAGAGTATCTCTACTGACAGTCTCATACATATATTTGGTTAAATAAATGGGGTTTCCACCTCGTTTGGATGCTCATATTATTTCATGTATTTCATGCCTTCTGCTTGCTATCAAACTGTATCCTTTTGTATCATAGGCAATTTCCTTTGGTCTTTTCTCCCTAGTTTAAATCTGATTTTGTTCTTCTATTTTTTTGTTTATGTTCACAATTCCCATCAACCTTTTCTATGTTTCTATTCTCCTCTTTTCCTGTTTCTATGCCTGCATTCTCACAATTCTCTTTGCTCCCTTCTCTTTCCTGCTTCCTTTATTGTCTCTCATTTCTCAAGAAAATGAGGCTCAAGGGTGACCTTATCACTTTCTGCTCCCAAGTACAAAGGGATATCACGAGAAGAAATAGCCTCAAGATGCATATGAGGAGCTATAGATTGGATATTAGGGGAAAATTTCTTCACTGGAAGAGCCGTATGCCATTGGAACAGGCTTCCCAGTGAAGTATTTGAGTCCATATCACCAGAGGTTTTTAAAAAATGTGTAGATGTGGTGCTTAGGGACATTGTATAGTGATTAGGGACCCAGTATAGACTTGACAGTGTTGGATTAATGGTTCTTTTTCAACCTAAATGATTCTATGATTAATAATTTCTTGTGTCTTTCTTCTTGATCTGATTGTTAGCACTACATTGTGGTGTTGCATTAATCTATTTTTCAGTGACATTTCCAGGCTTAGAATTTAAATAAAACTAATTCACCTACTATGAATATAAATCTACAATATGAAGTCTTTTGTAGAAACCCAGTCTTCAAATCAAACTTCTTTAGTTAAAGGCAAATGCTGAATTTACAATTAATCCACTCCCACTTCTACATCCCACTTCATTAAACACCTTTCCTTTGCTATAAGGTCATCACAATATTTCTGTCCCTGAAATTCACAGTCCTGAGTCTAGAACTACTACTTTTTGGATTTTTTTTCCCCTACTCCTGAAGAGTTGCTTAGTTAGTGAGTAATAGAGTAATTTTTTTTTTTTTTGGTTAATTGAAGAAAGATTGTTTTTATATCATATGGTAGGTGCACAATCTCTCAGTCAGAATCAAACAAATCAGAAAGTTAGAGTTCATTAGATTTGTTTAAAACTTACTTTTGAAGGCCCTTTACCAAAAGAAATAGCTAAAAATGATAATTCTACAACAAATGCATTTTCCTTTCTCTTGAAAAAAGCAAAACACTAGCAATAGTCAGGTAGATGTCAAGTTTAATACTGGTCTTCAGCTTTCTGATGTCAATGATTTAAAGAGGACATTGCATTTCTGTAGTTTTAGTGGGATCTCTAAAGGACTTAGCAAATAGATGGTGGTCAAAAAAGCTGCATAATACAGCCTAAGCTCATGTGAATGACAAATCTGGGTGACTGTGTCCTTTCAGAAACCCTCAAAGTCCTCATCTGACAGGAGTGAGATTAGCTGTCATCTTTAAATCATCGAAGGCTGAGATCAAGCAAGGCTCCTAATCTTAACAATTCTTTTCCTGCATATCTTGGTGTAGCTGTCAAGGTCAGAACCTGCAGCTGCTGTGCTTGCTCCTAATTCGATGGTGAAGGAAGTTGCAAATGGATGGGCAGTACAGGCTGGGCAATGGGGAGAGAAATTTGAGTCTTACAGACAAGGGAACACAAATCTTCAGATATTCTATGTATTTTGCACTTGGAAAACAGAGTTGAAACTTCATCCAAGTACTGAGTAACAAATGAAAGCTTTTTTTTCCTTCTATCAAGGTTTCTTAATGCATTGCCCTACACTGTTTTATACCTACTTATGTGAGACAAGGATTTTCTCTTATCTTACTCACTTTTACTATACTGTGTTTTATTATAAACTACACAGCACAATGTTAGCAATGCTTGTTCGGCACAATGAGGATTGCTTTCTGATAGCCCAGGTTCATGCAAATGTCTTCTAGAGAGCTCTGCCCTTCACTCTGAGCTCTCTGTGACTGAGCCAGCTCCCAGGAAGGCCCAGAGCCACTGAGGGAAGAAAGAGGACCCATGAGTCATTATATTACACTGAAACAGCTCTTCAAGACTTAATATTTATTGGCAAACTGTATTTCCAGTTTTGAAGTCTCCCACATTCAAGGTAAGGGTCTGGGCCAGGTTTTATGCATCTAAGTCATAGGTTTGAAGTAGAGTAACTGTTCAAAATAAAATAAAAGCAAAGTTCCTCCTGCAGGGGTCAAGCATGGCATGGATTTACTGCAACTCTTTTGTTGAATGAATATTGAACTGAATATTCTTTGTATTCGTGTGGCTGGAAATCATAGTAATCTCTACAGTACAGCGATTTCAAAACTTATTGGTCAAGGAAAAAATTTTGAGCGCATATTCTCCATTTATTTATTTATAAATTATGTGCATGCGCATTGTACTATATACAATTCACACACTAAATTGTACCAAAGAACTGAAATTTTAGCAAGGATGATATAAAGACAGAATAAGCACTATTTTTAATTTTTAAAACATTATATCTTTCTTATTAAAGACACAAAAATATTTTCTTCTTGTACCCCAAATGATTACCTTGCACACACCCTAGGTTTTATGCACATCACCACACTTTGGAGACCACTGTTTTAATTGATGAGCTATAGTGGATTAAGAACCTTCTCAGTAGCAGTAGTAACAGTAGCAGTAATTCATTGTAATCTGTCCACAGACCAGAAACTTGATTTTAACATCACATTCACATGAATTTCTCAGTCTTTCAAATCTAATTAATCTTCTGCTTTGAGTCTTCTGGAATATACGTGGCTGGTTTGAGTTAAAAACACTGCTATTATGGTATTAGGAAGTGATGAAGTAACATCACATTCATATAAATTTTTCAGTCTTTCAAGTATAATTCATCTTCTGCTTTGTGTATTCTGGAATATCTGTGGCTGGCTTGAGTTAAAAGCACTGTTGTAATGGTATTAGGAAGTGATGAAGACTTGACCATAGCTGTCTGCTCACTTCCTTTAGAATAGAATCACAGAAATTAAATAAGAGAGTGTTTGTCATTTATTTAATTGTTTGGAAATGACTGTTTATTAAAAAGTACTGGAGGATGGCTGATGTATTTCCAGTATTGGCTTCAGTACTTGAATCAACATTGTAACCTAAAACACTGTTGCATTTAGACGTGAATTAATGATTTATCCTTTATCTGGAGCCTAGCACAAACATTACCATTAATTCAAATTCATGAAATTAATTAATTAATTAATCCAAGTTATGAAAATATTTAAAAATTTTCTTTGAACTTCCAACTTTAAATATTTATGTAAATCCTGTAAAGCGTGGTAACATTTTTGTTTGTTTTTGTGAAGGTCAAATATTTGAACACCACAGTTTGGCCAGTAGCATAATATAGGAGGAGAGCAACCACCTGCAAAATTCTTCTGTCTCAAAACAGGACTCTGCGGGTGACCTGGGATGGACTGAACTGCTGCTGTTAAGAGCAGACTTCAGCCCTCTGATCTGCTGTCTCTGACACACACATCACTGTATCCACAATCTTCCACAAAAACTCCAATCTCAAAACTCTGCTTTTTCAGAAAAAAATAAGATCTTTAACATTAATACCAAATAATTAAAATTGTAACCAATGCATTCTTAAAGTCTACTCTTTTGAACTGATTTTTCTGTTTTCTATCCCTCAGAAAATCAGATGTGGTGTTCAGCTTACTGTTTTTTTTCACTGTAATAGCTGAATCTCCATCTCCATGTACCTTACCAAGTTGTAATGGTCTGGAGAGTGTCACAGCTGCCTTTGGGTATTATTAGGGAGTTGCTGAACCCCAGCATGTGGGAAAACCTGGGTAGCACTGAAGTTCATTGAAAATCCCTTTCCCGGTTAGAGCCAAGCAACATACAAACCAAGTCACTGACATGTAACTGCTCTGATTATGCCACATTTCTGGCACTGTTTGTTTTTCCTTCCACAGTTTAAAGGAGTAACCACACATTATCTCTGCCTTGCAACAGCAACATTGCCCCTCACTTAAAGCTAGAAGCTAATCTCTTGCCAAAATAAGGAAATCTTGTGATTCCATGGATGGGATGGACATTTATTCACTCCTGTCTTGATTTTTGTCAGTGAAAAGATATTCATGAGTCTCTAGAGCCTCTTCAACAGCAAAAAGCCTGGTCCTGCTTGTATTTAGGTAAAAAAGTTCCCACAGAGTTAATTGGAAAAGGAGAGCCTACCATGGTCAAAAGTACTGTAGTATATAGACATCACAGCAGCACCTAGCTGGCAAGAAGATTAGCAAGCACATCTGTTCTGAACCATTAAAATGATATAAAGAAATTGCCTTTAACCACCTGCAGGACAGTAATTTCATACAATCATTACAGAGTCATTAAAAGTTAATGTAGAAAAAACACCACCGTGGGAAATGAAATCTTCTTCTCTGTTCACTAGATACCCTAAAATGTAAGCAGAGAACACAGATGTCAGATGATTATGCCTTGTCTCCAGAATATATTGTCTCAAATATTTCCTTTGCCACTGATTAGACTACTTTCTACATTTTCAAGTCATACAGAGAATTTTCATGTTGGACATGACATGCACACGGCAGCAGGATTTTAGAACCCTTTTGAGAAGATATTCTTGAATTCTGAAAGTGGTGTAGGGATCTGAATTTCAGGTTTTTAAATCCTTTTATTCAAAATAGAAACACCAGGATGGGTATAAGCAATATGGACATAAAGAAAGATGTGCTAAAATTGAGAAGGGGACATAGTTATTCATGCTAGGATCAAAGCAAGACTGGAGAGAAAAAATGGAGTGTGAAACAAGGAGCCTAATGTTTTAGATCAAAATAAGAGAAAGGCATTAAATGATGTAACAGAGAACATTGTGGTTAAATACTGCATACTTTTCTTACAATCCTTTGTTACATAGATAACATGAAGGTGACGGAACTATGAAGGGGGACATTGAGAGAAGAACTATTACTTACAAATGCATTCATCTGCTCTGAGGGAGAGAAAGTTCTCGATGTCAGACTGGGCGGGAAGACATTTCTGGAAAGCACTACCTGTTGGCTTTGTTAAGATTTTGATGCTGTCCCCCACAACAACCTTGTAAATAAACTATGGAAATATGAATTTGAACAAAACCGTTTGGATCAGGAAAGATCCATGCACATGAAGAACATAGTATATGATGTAGAATCACTATTATGCCCCCATTAATTGCAAAGCTACATTGTGTGGAGTATTTTCCTTAATGAATGAAAGAAAAGAATAGAAAATCTTAGTAACTGAAAATAGGATTAGAGGCAAAGGGGCTGCATGCAGTTGGAAGGAAAAAAAGGAATGAAAAATGAACTTGGCAGATTGGAGGAAAGGTTTGAAATCAATAGTATGCCATTTAAGTGGCTCTGTATATTGTAATGATTTAATTAAAAAAGCACATGATATTGAGATGTGTAAGGGAGTAAATTCTAGCTGTAAAAATATCCAGTATGAAAAATGAAGTAGTCTTTTAAATCCACCAAAATGCACTTGGGCTACTTTTTCTTTACTTCAAGAAAAAATTGTGTAATNAAAAAAAAAAACCTAAAAAAAACACAAAACAAAAAATTTCAAAGAAACAGAACCCACAAACAACAAAGCACCAAACAAACAAAAAACTCCAAAAATGTATGGTAGAAATGTTGAAAATACAACTGACAGAGAAAAAGAAGGAGACCTTGTATGGAGAAAACAGAAGGGTGACATACTAACTATGGATGAAACATAAGGTTTAAATGCTGATTTTGAAAAATTCAAATGCTGTAAGATGTTCCCCACATCTTCTGGGGATGGTACATGAAATACCTCAATAGCAGCAAATAATGGTGAGGTTCACTATTAGGGAAGGAATCCATAAGGATAGTAGAGTAACAGCAGATGTTCTGTTGAAAAGTTTTGAATCTCGCATCACTGGAATTTTTAAGACATAGTTTTGTCAGATATCAGTCAGAGACATACTGATTTAATTGACTCCTTGTTTCGTCAGAATCATGGCTGATGTCTCAGGACCCTTTGTCTACCATCCTATGGTGTGGCAACTGCCTGGAATTTTGGAATAAAGTCATTTGTCCAATCCATAACTAAATTCAGAGGAGCACAATTTTGCTACGGCTGCTGAAAGTGGAGGAGGACTGGAGTGGAAGGAGGAGTGAAAGAAGGGTTGGAAATGGTCTGGAAACCAGAGTGCCATCAAAAATAATCAAAAAGTTCATTTAAAAATGTGCAATTTAAAATATGTCGTTAAAAGGTAAAGCTACAAATGCAATAAAATAATCAAAGAAATAGACACTTCTGTAGCAAAAATATGGTCTTATGTCATTTAAATACACAAGCAAAAAGCCAATCAAGTATTCTGTGAAGCCACTGAGGGATATACAGAAAGTGGGAAGTAAGTTAATGACGTTAGTATTGCTCTGAGCCTGAATAAATTCTCTGCTTTCGTCTTCGTGAAATAAGCCAAAGGTCAGATTCTGAGGATTGGGATATTTTCCCAAGTGGGAGGGAAGGGAATGGAAGCGTTGAAAGACTTTATGAGTACATCAAAGCAGAGAGGCAATTAGAGCTGATAAAAGTTCACATAGAAGCAGATAGAGATAAATTGCATCCCAGATTTTTTTTAACCTAGCAAGTTGTAGAGAGATGTAGAGGTTTCCAGCTCAAAAGCTCTAAGAAAGGATAATACATAGACAGGATTCAAGAGAACAGAGATAGAAGAGTCAGATTGGGGCAGCCATGACACTGAAGTTTATTTATTTGATGATTTATATTTTTGTTTATTTATTGGCTCAGTGACACACAAACGAACAACTTTATAATGAGACTTAGTGAAGAGTGTTATACATGGACAAAGGAATGAGATAACAGTAAGCATTGATCTGAAATCGTCACGGTGGTGTTTTCAAAGTAATTTACACTTTGCAGTCACACTTTGCAGCAGGTGTTTGCTGCTATTGAAGTTTTTTTCTTAATATCTCATACTGCAATCAAACATTTCTGACTTATTTTATGAAGAAATATGACAGAAGATAACTCACTGATATTCTCTTATGATGATCTCAAATGTTATTTGTTCATGCTATTTTAGCTGTCTTGAGTGAATGAGTTAAATAACATTAGCTCTCTTCTTCAGCCTATTTTAGCTTTGCTCAGTTGGACCACCCTATACTGAATATTTCTGTGTTCTCAATAAACCAAACCCAGGGAGAACAGTTAAGAGAAAGGAGTTAAAAAGAAGTGTGTGGTCTCCCAGATAATCCAACGCATTCAGTAGAGGGGACTGCTCTGATTTAGAGAAAGAAACTGTGGGAAACCTATAGCATCTACTGATGTCTTTATGTTTACATGCATAGACACTTAGGCACTTCTCTTTAAGTGAGGGGCTTCCTGTACAGCTCACAAATGTGTTTCATATTTTCAGTATTATTCATAATTATTTTGTCTTTCTGTTTCCTCCTCTATGACACCCTATAATCTGCTGGAAACAATTTTGCAGAAGAAAGCTGCAAAGTAAAAAGCCAAGGTTCATCAGATGTTTAGATCCAGTTATATGTTTAACCTCAAAACATTAGCACAAATATAATCATTAACTAACTGGTCTTCTAAATATGTTTTTAAAAAACCCAAAACATCAAAAGCAAAAGAACATTGGCATCTCAGTCAAAATCTGCCCTGTAATGCATAAGCACTTAGTTTAAGTTTAGCAACAGAAGTAGTAGACAGCAAGCTGAAAAAATCTGCACAGGAGATCCCTTTTCCTCAAAACTGTTACAGTGCACCAAAAAGCAGTTTCCAGTGAAAATGGCAAAAGGAAATATAAAAGCCAAGGAAAATTTAATCCCTCTGTCACAAATTGCTTCTGACAATCCTTGCACGTGTAAAGATAGTTCTGGTTAGAACTGATAGGATTCAGTCATCTCTTGTGTTCTCAGAAATGTTAGTAAAAATTCATAATTGAGAAAATATTACTTTTTAAATATTCTCTTTTTAGGAGATAAAATATCAAGTATATTTAATGTTGAAAAAGAAGTTAAAAAAACCCTTTATATAAATATGATACATGTGATTATGAAAAATGCATGTTAAAATGAGCTTTAAAATACTGAAGTGCTGTATGGCACTTTGTGTGTAGTTAACTAGAAAAACATTCTCATTTAAAATGTGACTTTTAAACAAACAAAAAATAGATTTTATCCAAAATACCACTCTGAAGTTGTGTAAATGTGTCTCATAGTTTTCAAAAGGCATTTTTGCTAGACTTTTAATCACTTCTAGTTGCAGGCATTTGAACTCAGTTTATTGAAAGTGTGGCATGGAACAGAAAACATAAGCAAAAATAAACACAAGGAATAAATACAAGGCCTTACAAGAAAATTGAAATACATGCAACCTAGTGGGGAGGAATTTAATTTTTAATTCTGAATATCAAATACAATTCCTGTATTAATCCATTGGGCTTTTATTAGATGAATTTACAGCCCTTTCCACACAGACAGTTTAACAGTTTCAGGGTTTTTCTGTAGCAGTTGCAAATCATCTTTAGACATGAAAAGTGACCCATGTTCCCTGAGTCTATACTGAGCACATGAGCACAAAGTGAAGTATCCTTATGGATTAGTTGCTAAATTAAGTGTTTCAGTAAGCAATTTAGTATTTCAGTAAGTGCAGTGCCTTGCACCTCAAATCCTGCTGCATCCATTGGCTGAGGAACAGGGATTTTATGGATTATTTTATGTTTTCTTACGGCTAGAGGAGTGGGGCTGGGTCACAGGACATGTCTCCATTGTGCTGACACCAGGCACCGTCCTGCAGGACCTGTCCACCTGTAACTCTAGTTTAAGCAGGAAGGATTTCTGGGAGGAAATTTTGGATCTCTTAATATATTTTATATGCAAAAGACTGGTACCCTGCTGAATTGACAACTGAGGGTATTAGATTTAATTTCTGGCTTTGTGGAGATATCAAATATGTTGCCTATATTTTCTGCAGCATAATTTCTCCTCTGTCAGATGATTTTAATGATTCTAGCTCCACTTCCCAGGAGTGTTCTTGATGAGCTTTAATTAATATCTTTAAAGTGTTCTGAGCTGCTTACCTATGCACTGCAATATCACTATGAAATATGATTAGATTTCAGAAACAATGACTAACTCAAAGGTTAATAATAACAAGATTAGTAGTGTGTTGAATTTTATGTCATCTGATAGAAGTTTATATGTCAGATATTATGGGTTATACTTGTACCTGCCTAGAGGAAAAGAGTTTTGACTGAAGACTTTTTTCCTCTCTATTTTTACATATCATATCTAAAGCAGTTCTGGTAAAAAGTATCTGTTGCTTTCAGAGATTGCAGTAGTCGTCAGAGATTTTTTTTTTGTAAGTAATATCACTGAGGTAGTGATCAAAAAAAAGTCCTGCACCCACATAGGAAAAGTGAATTTCATGCTTCTCACAAAACCTCAGGTCAATTAAGGCCTTCTTCCTACTTACTCAGACAAGTTTACTCAGCACAGTTATCATAGTTTACAGATTTAAAACAAAATTGTGTAGCTTCCCTCAAATTCTCAGTTTGAGATTAATTCACATCCATTTGGCCAAAAATCTTGGTCATCTGACAGCCATACAGGGCAGTGTTGAAGGTGTTTTGACTGCCATGGTCTTGGACTTCTGGTTTCAGAGGACTGCTGGTCACACTTGTGCTAAATCCTCCCTCTCGGTACCCTCTCAACGTTACAAGCAATCACAGAAAGAAAACCAATCTTGTCATGTTTTGAATAAAGGGAGGCACACTCTTGGATGGTACTGAAAGTTTCCTGCTTCCACTGCTGCTCTTTGAAAAAACAAGGCTTTAGTAACATTACATGGAACTGGATGTCCAAAAGTTGCTGGCCATGAATGCCAGCGCTTCCTGTACAGAGCAGGACTTTCAACAGAGCATCTGCAAACCTTGCATGTGCTGACCAAGGCAGTTCCTAATCTAGGCCATCCTGATTCAGCAGGATGTCTCAGGGGCCAGGTTTCTGAACACTATCAGGATTGAGTTTCTTCTTCTTCCTCATTTTTTTAAAATTCTTTATATTCCAGGATATAGATGCCAGTACAATCCCCTTTCTTAAAAAAAATCTGTACCTTTATTAAATACCCATGAAATAAATACAAATTTTTGTAAGAGTACTGAGAATCCATGCTTCACCCAGACTCCTTCATTTTTTGCTGTTTTTCTGGCATCATGAAGGGGTTTTTTTGCCCACTTATAATGAGGTATTTTCAACAGAAGGGGTGAGAAAATTCCTTTCTTGCCATTTCCTGAATTCATCCCTTTGGTTGACACAATTTACTAGAAAGCTGAGCTTGAATCTACTCTGGCAGTAGCTGACATTTTTAGAGTGTTGCCAAAGGGGGAATGTTACCATTCCTTGTGGATGTAGGATAAATAATGGGATGCTGATGTGTAGGTGAGTTCAGAGAACCGCCCGTCCTAAACACATGGATGCAACAGGCAGCAGCACCTCCACTCTGTGGATATTTATGAGATGAGAGCATCAAATCTGTTGCAGCTGGAGGGACTTCTTCCAGGGTCAGAATTTTGGACATGAGGAAATGTAATAGTTTGAATTACTTTGGGTGTCATTGGCTTTCTTCAGGGTCAGGCAAGGGAATACGGCTCTTTTCTCTGCCTCTCTCCTTTTTTTTTTAATGACTACTTCCTTATGTACACCTTTTTGCTTAAATACCAATGAAATGTTGAGAATTAAGTCTAAATTTAAAAACTACTGAATAATACAGTGAGCTCCCAATTTACCAGCATGGTTTCAGTTTCCTCCAGTCTTAACTGCCTTACGAAGTGTCTTTTGAATATTTAAATTAGATTTTATGTACTCTGTTAATTTTAGTTTTGCTTTCTATATTGTATAAATAATTGTATGCCATATATAATTATTATATAATTATTATAAATTAGATATGTATATAATAATTCCTGCTGTTGACCATTCTAAACATACAATATTTTACTCTCACAATACCTTTCACTTATTTTTCCCTCTTACAATTAAAAACATAAGACATCCTTTATTTTATCTTTTTTGAACTAGAGCATTCATTTCACATCAGACTTTCACTGTCTATTGATAATTTCATTGCTTGTTTTTAATTAATATTATATGCCACTCAGCTTACGACATTCAAAGCAAATGTTAAACCTCTGGCAGAAAAAAATCCAATTGGCACTTTTATGTGTCGCAATAAAATGGCAGGCAGCAGTTGGTGTTGTTCAGCAAAAGGAGTGCTTTGCTGGGAAAATGGAGCATGATAATCACCTCTCCTAACCCTGAAAACCACTTAAGAGTCACAAGGTTTATGACACTGACCTCAGGAAGCTAAAAAGAAAGTAGGTCCAACGTGTTTGTGGGGACTGCAGCATTGCTGCATCACTGCTTCATCCCTGGGATAAACCAGAGTGCAGGACTCAGACACTCATTGTTCAGGACCTGCAGATGAGATATGAGATATGAGATACACTTTGGCCTCTCCTCAAACAGATATGTCTTTTTAATAGGAAATTATTTTTATGGATAACCAAGAGGTATTATTATTTATAATTGTTTTCTGATGTATAACTGAACATCATATAAACTCAAATCAGTGATTATTATTACTATTATGACCTGTCAATTTCTCAGACTGTACCAGTTAACCATGAGGTACCTCTATCATGAATGTGTAAGAAGGAACAAGGATTTATTGCATGGCTAACCCAGGCTGCCTTTGTGTCTTTGTCACTCGACCACACTGCTCTGTTTTCTGGAACATATGCATGGATCTGCAGAAAATAATAAAGGTACACCTTGCCAAGCACACTCACCAGGATTTGTAGGTTGTTGACATCCTGTGCTGGGAACAGAGCATTAGAAATGCTGCAGACATTCTGCCCTGGCAGGGTCCATGAAAACTGCCTTGTCCCCATTAGTGCCACTGCCTTGACAATGAGCACATCTCCTTGAAATGTGTGATCAGTCCAAGAACCAGTTTACATCAAGCTCCCTAATCTTTTGTAGTGTCACCAGTCACCACAAACAATAGGGTTTGATTGAGATTTCTTCTCTTCTGAAGGAATCAAATTGCAGTTTTGTCTCCCATGAAATAAGGCTCACTGGTTTGTGATTAAGATATAATATATATCATCATTTGTTTCCTTGTTTGTATGCCTATATATGTATGATGTGCTCAGCCAACATTGTGATAAATAGATTTCTTTCAAGAAAAATCTCTCATGCTTTGAGGTCACATCTCCTTACATTATTTTCTGGCAACTGGAATCAACAATATCTCTTGCATAAAGTTTAATATTGAGGTTCACTTCCATATTGTTAGTGACTGGCAGGTAACACTTGTTTAGAAGAAAATCTTATTTCCATGCAAATAATTTTTCTAGCTTTTCTGTGCAAGTACAGCTCATGACAGAGAATATACTAAAGGATGTACTGTTGCAAAATGGAGGTCTAATGGTGTTAAACAGGATTTCAATAGGCTGAGTGGGGTTTTTTGTTTTGTTAAAATTCACCATGACACAGACCAAAATATTTTTGCATGTCTTACAATTAATGTAAGATGGCACAGTAATACCTTGTCAGGGTTCTGATTTGGGTACAGAACCAAACATGTTCAAATAATCATCCTTTCACAAATATCCGAAAAGAATCACCGTGTGATGCCTTTTCTTCTAGGATAAAATAGGCAGGGGAGTTGAATAAGATGATCTTTAAAGGTCTCTTTGAACACAAACCATTCTATAATCCTGTGATTCTGTGAATGGAAGGTTATTTTTGTATGAAGGTAATAAACACCTTTATTTTAAAACATAAGTACTCCACCCACCCAAATAATGCACAAAACAATACACACAAAGCCTGTATCAGATATTAATTCTAGTAGTGATATACACACCTAACTTTATCTCAGTTGTAAAGAAAGTGAGGGAAAAAAATACATTTCCTTTTCCCAGTCGAAACTGACACAGATTTCCCATATCAAGCTAAATATCAGAGTTCAGCTATCAATAGTGCTACTCCTATTTGTTCTTTGACTTTTTAATATACCTTCCATTTACAGTGTAAACACCACCAACATACTGAATGTACAAAAACAATTAGTTATGAATTAAATAATCATGTTTTTTACCATGAATATTCCAAATTTTGGCACAGACATGGAAAAGGTAAAACGAATCATGGTTCCTCCCCAGCTGATTATATCTTAAAAAGCTGAATGCCATTTTATGTATACAAACCCATTTTTTATTTGTGATACCAGAAAGACATAAATCATGATCATTATTTCAGATATATATTTGACTTGTATCCTTTCTAATTGTACTCTTCTCACAGTAGTATGGTGCTTTGCACTGGAAAAATAAAAAGCAAAAAACAAAGCCAAACCCCAAAATAGCAAAAAACAAACCTACAAACAAACACTCTAAGACTGAAATTTTCCATTAGCTCTTTGATATCTCTAATTTTTTAAATTAAAGTAAATAGTAAAAACTTATTTAAAGCTGTAGAAGGGACGGAATAGATCAAAAATCCTGAAGCTGTGAAAAATATGCCAAGGATCTAACCCATTATTGCTAGCCAGGATGTGCACAAAGAACAAATTTCAAATTGGTCCATGGCATGCTTAGCTTGATGGAGCACAACCAGTTCCACACAGGTATAATTTCTGTAAAACCATTGGTGTTAAACAAGCCTAAAACTGCAGTTTTAAAGCAAAGTTTTAATTGCAATGATGTATTGAGACAAGGGGGGAATAAAGGTAGAATAAGTGCTAGAAAGCCTCCTGCGGCAAAGCAAATGTTGGAAAGAAAACTAATCAGACACAGTTGGAAACAGTTGGCTTTGATAGACTGTAAACAGTAAAAGTCATGATTTCTCTCCAAGTCATCTGACACCTTCATTACTGCAATTACTTATTTAATGCCCCTCACATCAAGAAGCAAACACAGGTTTATTAGCTCATGCAAGCTTATTTTTTAATCCGTATTCTTCACCAGTACTTACCAATTAACACTGTGCATCAACAACCTGCATTTGTAGCAGCTGCTGAGCTAAAAATGTATTCAGATAGTATAACAGTATTCAGAAGTGTCATACTCCTTCTAGGAACATGACTAAGTGAAATCAATATTATAAAATACATTTTTAATTACAACTTTTGGGTACTTGAAAGAGAAATGTTAATCTGTAGATTTACCATAGCTGTCCAGTTTAGCAAACATTAAACACTGCATTTCAGTCTGTATGTTCTTGGTCCTACTTTACAGATGTTCAACCAAGAAAATATCTTGAGTTTTGCCCACAGGCATTTTTCAAAATATTTAACTTAAATCTCAACTTATGCTACATTGGTTAACTCATCTGTAGAATTTTGGTATCAGGACTGTTGCAATCAAAATGGACTGAGGAAGTAAATAAAATCAGGTCTGTGAGGAGAAACAACACCCTTTAATAGATCAACTGTTACACTTTCCAAGGAAAAGCATTCAGACTCAAGCTTTTCTTAAAGTAAGAACCAGAAATAACTAAGAAACTTTCAGGATCTTGTAATCTCATTTTGTAAAAATACAAAATTCCTGGATTCTGGCCACAGAGATTTGACAATTTTCAAAGACATCAGTTCCACAAAGTTTTTATAACAGCTGTAGTGAGGCTTTATTTAGCCAAATGCTTGTAATATATGATTTTCTCCCTTGCAGTACTGAGCCAGATGTCAAGTGGAAGGCTTGGAGTGATTTTTTTCAGTTGTTTGATTGAAACTTTTTCTGTCTTTCCAGTGTGCTGGTGTGGGTAAGAATACATTTGTAATACATACAAAATACCAGTGAAATCTGAATAAGTGCCTACAGTTAGAAGGAAGGATTGATGCATTCAATTAGCACAGGAAGTATCATCAGTGTCTTTTAGTATCATCAAATATTTTAACCCTTTAAACAAGGAGTTTAATTGAAAATGCTGTAATATTACTTCAAAATAATAGGTCATGAACTGAAAGGGAAAATCAGTGTATCTTCTTTTTAATTTTGTCAATTTCCTTGTTATTAGGCTGGCTGAAGAAAAGGTGGATATATTTTCCATAGGACTGAAATGTGTTCCTTAATGTCTCTTTGCAACACGCAGAAATCATTGACCTGCACTTTGAGTTTAATGGGAAGAGCTCAGATAGAGCTAAGGGCTTAAATAGAGGTAATGGAAGTCAATCTTCTATTTTTTTTCTGAACACAATCTTGCATACAAGAAATAGACATCATGTTGCAAAATGCAAAAACGGAATCTGCTGCATGATGCCCCGTTATTTTATTTTTCATATTCCATACTTCAGATTCCTTTTAAGGGATAGCCTTCTTTAACTGCAATTTTAGTGCATGATTTTGTCCAAGAAAAGCTGCTTCTGCAAAGAATCATCATGGAGCAGGTGATGTTATGCATGCTGTAGCAATTTCTTCTGTACCTTGAAAGTGTAAAATTCTTGTACTTTATGATCTCAGAGGAGGCAAGCAGCCCTTCTGTTCCAAGTCAGCCTCCATTAAAGTCCTGCAATGCACATTAATGCAGTGTTCCTAAGGGAATGCCATGGTGATATTTATCCTTGCTCGCCTACTAAGAAAATCCCTGCCAAGCAGGAGAGGAAGCATCTGTATGTGTGGTGGAGTGACATTTTTATGCTAGCAGATATTCAAGAGTCTGAAAAGATTCAGATTCAGTAGGAAATGAATTTGAGAAAAAACACCTGAGGAAAGGCCATTTGACATTTTTTTCTCCTTTAGTTTGGGGGCTTACCTTGACATTTTAAGTAATAACATCATCTTCAAAGTCATGTCTTGTCCAGGAGTGCCATTATAACAAGTTGAACTCTTCCAGATTGGATGGAATAACAACTTAATTGTGGTCTTAATAGATTTCCCAGTTGCTTTCTGCAATCAGACCTACCTTTTTAACAGTGCTCATTGCTCATTAATTACATTTCCTCTCTTAATTTCTCCATTTCTTTCCTATTCCTTGAGGAGTATGGAAACCAGTACAACTAATCACTTCTGAATTATGTATGTGAATCATCCCAGAAACACGTGGTTGGGATCTTTCTCTAGGTCAAGAGGCTATTTTAGATACAGAATAATTTCTCATCTTGTGCTAGGGACTTATTGTGAACTTCAGTTCATCCAGAGGCTGTGTTAACAAATGGCTCTCAGGCAGGAATTTTCATTCTAAACTAATTAACATGTCCTAAATCTTAGACTACTATAAATGAGAAATAATTTGAGATAACTGACTCACCTGATCATTCTTTTCTTTCCTATTAAATGCATTCAAACTCTCTCAGCGCTCTACCAAAAGGACTTCAATTAACCTAACACCCTGACTGCTAGGATTAAATGGATGTGGACAATTTTCTCATACCATATGGCATTATGACATAAGTTTCAAGTTTAAAGATGCTACCTGGCACAATGCATTATTTATGTGATTGCAATGGAGTTATGATATGCAAATAGAAAAGCAATTAGAAGCAGAACGATGCCTAAAACGGGTATCTGTTCTCTCTAATAAACTAATTCAATACAATAGTTTAGCAAATTATTTCTAAGGAGCACTATATAGGAGGATCTCTAAATAATCAAAATGTTGCATTTCTATCCTAATCCACAACATTTTTCGTTGTCGTGGGAATGGGATTCAATTCAGTTTTTCTCCTTTTATGGGTCTTTCTTTGGCTTACCCATAAAAAGAGTGATACAGTCCATCTTCATATCTGTCGCCAGCCACTAACAGTCAGAGAGTTTTTGGGTGCACAAGAAAAATATTATATGTGATCTGGATGTATCTTTCGTTTTTGTAGATCTATAGAGCTAGTCAAGTAACTATGACTTTGCAAGCACTTACAAAGTCCACAGAGAATCCAGGCCTCTAGTGCTCCATTCCTTCCTGTGGAACACAAAACCAAATTTCAAAAGTAAATTTTTTCAATAAGAAATTTTCTGAAGAGCTGTGAAAGCAGGATTCCAATGATTCACTTTGATGCTGTAATGAACCTGAAGGTAATAGGAAGCAAAACTTTGATTAACCATATTTATGCTTTATGCTGCATGGTTTCCTTCAAATTGTCATTTTCCCTGGAAGGTCCAAACCAAGAATTAGAAAGGCAGCTACGGATGTAAAGGTATGTTGGAATATATCTGTATTTATTTTAATGTACATTGAGTGAATTAATAAACATGTAGCAAAGTTTTTTTCCCAATTGCATTTTATTTATCATGCAACATTAAAAATGGTGGCATGTACTAAATTTTTCTACCTAAAAATGTGGACTTCCTTAGTTCAGAGTGATATTTTTGTATGTATGAGATTTCACCATCTCTGGAAGTCTTTTGTGACCTAAAATATTAATTATTCTCTACATTTAAGCATTTACTGATATATTTTAGAAAGTAAAATCAGTACATCTGCAATATTGTCAACCACCTAAGTTTCTCTCAATCTGTAAATCTATACAACAAAACAACAGTGTGAAACTCAGTTATTTTGACAAATAGCAGACATCCATAGTGAAAAGCTTTGCTATTTGCTGATATGTGATTTTCGTGTGTGTTGATTTGGAACAGAGCTCTCCCTTGGATATTCAAGATCTCATCCTTGCTATTACAGAAGAACCATACCAAATTACCAGTTTCACAAATGCACTAAATTTATGAACTAGCAGCTTAAAATTAAAATTGGAATATGCTTCCATAATTTCAGTACTATGATAGCTAGAAACTTCATCTCATTTCTCACCTAAATTTATTCTCTGCTAACTTACACAAACTTGTCTTCCACAAGCATTATCCTTTTTGTTTATCCTTTTTTTCTATATATTTATTCTTGATGGAATAAAAAGGAAATTATGAAAATTATGTCAGGAAATTTTATCAACTTTTTATTTTGAAGTTATGATTAAAATAAAAATAAAAATCCAATTCACCAAGCTAATTTTTTAGTACCTATACATTATATACTTAATATAAGACTCAATGAACAAATACAAAAGGGGTGGTTTTGATTACATTCTACAGTTATAGCAGCAGGTCTTATGTCCATATGATTAAGGAAATAATTTTAAGATCTTCATAACTAAAATAAATTTAACCAGGAATATGAAGTATCAGGAAGCACATGAAATCACAATTTTCACAGTAATTAAATCTTACTCTACACAATTATTTTTGACATGAGTAATAACAGTGAGTTCCATCCAAGATGTGTCTGCAGCAGTTGTGCATCTGGAGAAAGGCTCGCACTTCTGTAAGCCATAATAATTCAGAGCATAGACATGCTGGCTCCTTCATCAAAATAGAAAGATAATGGTGTATCTGAAGAGTACTTTGCTTTAAAAGTTCTCCAAACATTTTATCCAGAGATGAGCGGTTCATTATTTAAATAAATTTTCTCCTAACTAAATCAAGTTAATGGAGACACTCTTCAAAATCCAGTTTCTTGGAATTCTTGTTTTCTGGCAGTGAATATTAGCAAAAGGAAAACAACCAACTTTAAGTAGTCTAAATAAATTTTGGTGTGTAGAACATAAGCTCTTTTTCAATATACTCTTATGTGGTTTTATTCTGTTTCCTTGTGCAAAACATTAACAATAGTACCAGTTTAAGCTTGTATCTAAACTGCAGAATGCAAAAGAAAAATGACAGCTAGACCAGATGCTATTGGTAACTTGTTATTTCTACACTTCACTTAAAATTATTGTCTAAATGAAAGTCTTTAATCGACATATCTGAAATGCTGTCATAGAAGAAACAGATCAAAAAACAAAAAATAAAATTATGAATTAAATTTTTCTATTAGTTATTTTGGATATGGGTAATTATTCTAGTAGATTTATAGGGTGTGTCTAGTGCATCTAAGCAATAAAAAACCAGAAGATTTTTCCAACATTTGAGATGAAAATCTCAGAAAATTAGACCCAATTAAGACTCTGTTTATGAAGATGACAATGTAGAAACTAGAAAAAAAAAATGAAAAATTTTTGTAATTCTTCAATTAAGTATGAAATTTCACTTAAGAATTAGTAAGGTCTCAGATTGCTCTTATTTTTTTCAGTAGCAGATCCTCCTGCAATGGATAATACTCCATAAAGTTGTCTCTTTCTTGTAGTGTCACTCTATGATGCATCTTGTGATGTAAATAAGTTACAATGAGATGCTCTTTCAAATTAGTTTATTTCCAGTAATAAAAAGAAGCTTAAAATAATAGTAGGTACTCAGAGAAATGCACATTAGAAAAAAAAATGTTGACCAGTCAGATGTAGCCAAAAAGAATACTCTCTACTCTGTATCTATGTTGTGGGCTGATTTTGGAATGCTGTGGTTCCTGAGCCTGCCAAAACTCCTCTATTGATATGTAGCTCTTGCAAAATGTAATCACACAAATGCAGGCTATAACAGCTTAAAATCTTCCTCAAATTTTGCCAAAAAGAGTGTAGAAGTCCTTGAAACCATAATATTTTCTGCTGTTGTCTGCCTTTGCAGCTACAGAGTAAAGCTGGAGCAGGAAACGTTCTCCTTCATTGATTTCTTCACTTTTTAACAGAAAACATTTTAGCAGTCCATATGCATTATAATTATGTAGTATGCTGTTTTTACACTGAGTAGTATCATTCAGTAATCAAGAATTAGTATAAAACCTAATATGTCTTTGAAGCAGAGTTTGTCATAGATTTCTCTCGGGGAACTGTTAAGAGGTAATGTAATTAGAAATATAACATAGAACATTTGTATGGATTAGTTCTTTTTACAGAGATAAGTTGTCTAGTGGTCATGGACTTTCTTACTAATCAGATCCTGCAAACCTATTTATAAAGCGTAGCCAAGTGAAAGTCCCATTGAAATGTCATTCTGACTTTACCAGGTGAAGTTCTGTTTGTTCCAACACTGAAAAGCAATCTAATTACCTCATATATGATTCCAGAACCCTTCAGAACATTGTAAATGCGGAAAAGCTATTCAACAGTGCTGAGGCTAGGGAAATGAAATTTTGAATTAGCCATTCTTTGGGAAAATACATTTAAATGGAGCCTGAAAGTTACAGAATGTGCAATACCCAATTAAATTTGATCTTTACAGAATCAAACCCCTTCTCTATGAAAGTAGGGTACATTGAGCACTTATATTGTCACCTGTACTAAACAGAGTATGAATCACAAATCAAAGAGCAATGACCCAAGTAGTCCACTCAGCTGGATTTCTTTATTCCTGCACAGCAGTAGACTAATGATCCAGAAGGTAATCCCTGTTGTAATCCTTTAGCTATGGATGAAAGGAGACCCTCAGCCCCTTGGCATCACTGGCACTACACTCTAGCAAGATATTTTAATATGCGTGACATAAATGCAAAAATGAGTGCTTGTCTTGCTCTCTTCCGTCTTCATTTTGAAGAATTAATGTGGATGATAGGCCAGTGTATGAACTACACTACTCTCTACTCACAGGGCAAGTCAGAGAACTTGCTGTTTTTATCCCAATTTCCTTGATAGTGTTCTAGGGCTTTGCTGTGATCTCCATTTTTTCCCTTCCTTATGCTGCCAAAAGTCAGCAAAGAACCAGGGCTGTTCCTGCTGCCACCTGTCTGTCCACAGTACCACAGAGGATGGAAAGGCAGCACAAGGGCTGCATTTGTCATTTCCCTTGGCTGCATCTTAAGGAAGTTGAGTTAAAAGTATAAAAATGTGTAAAAAGGATGCAGGGATCTAGGTGAAGGTACCCATTAATCTGGGCAGTTGCCTTTTTAAGAATGGAGTTTTGCTTTACGTGCATTTCAGATTGAATTGTCTCCCCCTCCAGTCGCTCCAAAAAAGGCACCCTATATCAAGAGCTCGGTGATTCTGTTTTCTTAGCTTTAGAAATGTTTCACAAATGTTTGAGACGCAAGGATGAAAAAAGTAGGCAGAAAAAAAAAATCAGCCTTCAGGGACCTTCAAGACAGAGGCCTTCAAAATCACTAGTCACTTTTCCTAAATGTCTGCAATAAAGAAGAGACTTTCAGATTAAGTTAGCAAACAGTCATTTAGGAGTGTTAAACTCATTACGGAACATGAGCCCACAGAGCATGGGACTCCAGCACAGTATTGGAAATACAGGTTTGTTTACAAGATTAGACAAGACAAACTGTTTCTTCAGCCTAACAAAGCAGGGCTGGGAGGGAAAAGCAATCTATAAATGCATCTACGAAAACAGGTCCCTGAGAAGAGTAATGGTACTCCTAAAATAGGAAGAATAGGATGAAGAAGCTAAGAAATGTTAAAAAATATATAGATCAGTTTAGGCTGCCAGTAAAAAGAAGGTTCCCAGTAAGTACAGTTGCTAGATCTGTACAGCAGCAGAATTAGGAGAAAAACAATCCAAGTGTGCTCCTGAGGGAGTTTGCTAAGTTAATGAATGAACTTGCATGATGAGAGGTCCTTCTGACAGCCAAGAGATGGCTATTTCTTCTCAAAGCAAGAGTCTTAAACCTACAGGAAACAAACAGCCCTATATAAACTAAATTTTGCATCAGGTATCTTTTTGAAAACATAGTCTTCACCTGCTCTACCTCAACATTTACCAGTTTCTTCTTTCTTACTACAAGCTCAAGATCAGAGCTCTGTCAGTAGCTTTGGAACTCCAAGTACAATGCACTGCTGTAGAAGGAATCACCAGATGGGACTGAAACTGTTGACACCAAATCTTGAACTTTCAAATTCTTCTTTCTTTTAAACCAAGACTTGGTCTTTCTGCATAAATTATAAATCCTTCTTTTTTTCAAGAAGAATCTTCCTAGAATGCAGTAGTTTGCTTTCTATACTCCCTAATAAGAGAAAATTGCTTGCTTAAACCAGTGTGCAGATGTTCTGGCTGTGATTATGGGAAGAAGGACTGTCTGAAAAACAAAGATTAAGAACTGTGTTAGAATAGAAACAAATGGTGATAAGACATCTGTCAAACATATTTGTGGCCACTTTCTGTGAAAAGCAATTCAATAGTATATAAAACAAGCAAATAGTATATAAAACAAGCAAACAGCTCCCAGGGCTCGTATAAATGAATTCTCGATCCAAAAGCTGATATGTAACGACTTGATACCTCCCAGTCAACAGCTTTGCTATCTCATAAGCTGCTGACAAAAGTTGCTGCTCTGAGTACATTTCCTAAGTAGAAAGGTCTTCACAGATGTATCTCATCTAACAGAAGACAGTGACTGTTTTTAGATTTTTTTCTGCTTTCCACCATTTCACAAATAGGATATGTGTTGGATAAATTCTGACTAGAAAACTATTAAATAACTGCATCTACATACTAAAAGCATTTCTATCCCATTTTTAGAAATTGCTTAGGTTATTAGAAGCTGTGGTCTCATTTAAATATTCGGAGCAGTTCTAGAAAATTATCTTATTCACCTTTCTCATGTATATTCTTCTAAGTATATTATCCTATGCAAAAGTTGATCTAATACTAAATAATCTGATCAGTGATAAAAAACAAGATCATTTTACTTTTTATTTCATCTCATTATGGAAACAGCCCCCATTCTTTCTCAAGAATCTGCTCTATTGAAAATATTCTTCGTACCATGATGATGTTGATATTTAGATATTTATCTCTTTTTACTGTATCATTATTATTTATGGGACTTTCAGTTTAATTTTGAATAGTGACTCATATTTTTATTTACAAATATTGAATAATTAAGTTTTTGAAAATACTTATCCTCATAAGGAAAAACTGGTTTTTTTCCCCTCCCTAAGTGGCCTGCATATATCTGTGTGCAAAACTCAAATGAAACCTTTCCTATTTGTTTACATCAGAAGAAGGATATGTATCAAATTATTCTTTGGACTTTTGAAAGATTGGTGTAAAACATAGGTGCCTAGTTTCCTACTTCCAGTTCTAAACCAATTTGGCAAGCTGGCAAGCAATTTGTCTGCAACTGCTGCAGATCAGAAAAGAGAAAAGCTGGAAATATTGCAGTTGCCTGAGCCAGCCCAAGAGACGACATGCGTTCTGTTTGATGTATCCAAGGAGAGGTGAGTCTTCTCTGCCAGTCACACAACAAATGGGAAGTCTCCAGCGGTAAGTCAGGGACTGTTTGTGAGCAGAAGAGGCTGCTCCTGCAAATCTGGCTGTGCCAGGTTCTCTGCAATACTCCTCTCCATCAGCAAGGCTGGCAGTTCTTAGATTGCTGCATCCTAAACTTAAATTCTGCTCCAACTGCTCTTCTCAAAAGCAAAAGTATATTATATTCATACACCAACGTTGCAAGGCAACAGTGAGATTATTAAAGTGTGGGAAAGCCTTTGGTAAGTGGGAGGAGGGAGAGAGAAAATTAAGAAATATAAAAGAGGTAGTGGAAAGCATAAGTAATATCACTAAAAGCAGTTGGCAGCCTTTTCCATCTCCCTGCCCCAAATGTCTTGCAAGCAAATAAATTATTCCTGTATGCATATATCTCTTTCCAAAAGGTCCATATTTGGGGAGAATTCAATATGCCTATAAAAAAAATTACAGCTATGCTTTGGATCAAAGCTATCCATTTCTGTAGTTGTAAACATAATTTTTTTTCTCAGACTTTCAAGGTGGAACAAACACTCATAGCCCCTCAAATCCATTTAAAATATCAGAGGAGCTGTTAGGGTTTTATTCGTTTTTAATGTGCTTTACTGGCTGCAATCTTAAATTGTTTTGTCAACTTTTGCAATTCTCATGGTGTTGTACACAATTCTGACTGTTCTTGAATGGATGATGAATACACAGATGCACACAAGCATGCAAATCCTCTCTATGGATTCAGGACCAAAAAAGATCCTCTTGTAGTGCTGGTGAAAATGCACTTAAAGGTGATTCTGTGCCTTTCTTTAAGAGCTCCAAAGGGAAGCTTTAAAAAGAAATCCCATTTGATAAAACAAAACCTAAGTAGTTCTATCCTGTGAGACCACAGGTATTGCTACTGTGGGTTAGAAGTGAAATTCTGAAGAAACATGGTGATATTTTCCTTTAATGCATATCCCAATAACCCATCATAGTTTTATTCCTTCCTCCCCAGCAGTTATATTCTCCCTGTCAGTGGTGCTGCTCTAAATCTCCTGGGTAATTTTTTCCCATCCTAGGAGTTCTCCTGACACTCCCTTTGAGGTTGACTTGTTCATTCTCCTAATATTGAAATGTTTTGATTTCACTCTTTAAGATATTTTGCAGATATGCTGTAAAATTGATGGGATGTATCAAATTACTGACAGGATGAATACTTTATCATTCTGTGAAATGTTACAATTTCTCATCAGTTTTATCATTTAACCTTACCATGACCACTTGCCCATGGGCATGAGGTGTACAATGTTATCTCTTCCTCAATTAACTCCTCTCAGTGTATTAATTGGGCTTTAAATCTCCTACAGAAAGTCAAAGGTTGCTACAACAAGTTAAAAACCATCCTTTAACAGAAATACCAAGCCAAAGATATTATTCTGTACATTAGTGCCTTTCTTGTCAGTGCTAGGTTTTGCTGCAATGTACACAAAATTCAGCATGCTTTTTAGATTGTCACTATTTGCTAATCCCCAGAGGATGCTACCATGGTATTATTGAATTATTATAATGTGTGTGTGTGTGTGTATCTCTATATATGATTTCCTACTAAGTGTCTCTGTGGTCTTCTCCATTGTCATGTAACAGAGAATTGTACAGATTCCAAATTATGCAGTTTTCTATGGAGAAAAAATATCAGGAATATTGGGAAGATAATACATTATATATGGAAGACAAGCTCTTCCATCAAATGCCTTATTGGTAAGCTGGAAATAAAAAATAATTAGAAGAAAAATTTAGGAAAAAATTATTTCTGGAATTGTGTACTCAAAATTTTGATTACTCCAAATTTTGTTACTTTTAATTAATTGGATGGTATACATTTCAAAAGAATTCTGTGTATAAATCTGCAGCTTTGCTACTGGTTGGCTTTTTTCACTTATTTTTCAATTATTACATCTCACAGAAATACTAACATAGATCAAACTACACTGAGGAATATTTTTAAGAAAGTATTATAGCCTCAGTCTGTTAGTATCCTTCGAGTATTTACAAAGACTTTTTTTGCTTTCAGATGTTCATAATATGATAGGAATTTGGGATGGAAAACAACTTTTCAAGAGAAGACTTCATAATTATGGGTTTTGTGCAAATATAACTTTTGTGAACCACTCATTGGCTTAGGCTAAAATAGATTCTGCCAAGGCTAGACAGAAATAGCAATATTAGCACCTGATCTGTGAAAGCTGGTTTTCTTTTGACATGCAGTTGCCAATATTCAAAAAAAATTGCAAATCTGAGGGCTACATATTTATGAGAACTAGTCTCCATGAATCTCAGATTTTATCATGTTAGAAGTTTCTTTCTAAATGAGAACAGTAAACTTGTAAGTGAAACTTGCAAATCAGTTTTATCACTATGTGTGCATATGTATGATTTATAAATATCTTGAAATTCCAAATTGAGCTCGTAAGTAGGTCTGATAAGTTTTTCTACTTTCTACATCAGTGCTGTGACTCAAACAGCTGCAAATTTTCACTTCCATTGTCATCTACAACAATAGAAAGCTACAGAAAAGGGGACTGGAGATTTATTTACTTGTCTTTCTAAAATCATATAGCATAAATCAGTTAAAAATATTCCTGCTGTACAGACAGCAGGGACCTCTGCTGTTCCAGGTAACTGTAGCACTGATTCAAACCAGTAGTAGCTTGCCATGATAATAAAATGATTTATTGGCTGCATATTTTGTAAATTACATTCATTCTGAAAAAATAGTAAACTGTCTTCAGGTCTATTTTATATATAAGCAATAGTTTCATCATCAAAGCTACAGACAATTAAATGTAGAATAACTGATGACTTTAGGCATCAAACAAGTCAACAGATTGCATTCTTTTAGTGCTTTGTCAGCTCCAGATCATCTGAAACACAAATGAAAATAAAGGAGACATATCTGGTCTTAATATAATTTATATATTGTGAAATATTAAAAATATGAACCAGAAGTAAAGATAATGCTGGAGGTCAAAATTTTTTTAATTATTATTATTTTTTTCTAGTTGCTTGTTAAACTGCTGGAAAAGCATTCCCTTTTACTTGGCAATAACCTTCACAGATCTTAAAAGTGGTAAAAGCAGTTTTACACACTTTGAACATTCTTCTCTTGTTGTTACACGTTCTTTGTGAGGCTATCTAGAAATTTTTCCTTAGTATTACACGTTTGTCTGAAGTTGTAAAACACCTAAAATAAGCCAATTAATTAGTCATGATGGGCCCTTTTCAGCTGCACACTCATTTTCAAATGAATTTATTGAAGTAAAGGATTTACAGCATATGGACTCACAGACTTCTCATGAGTTAAACTGGCATCCATATGTACAGCTTTCAGTAGAGAACTCTAGAGTAATATTTACAATGTAAATATCAACTTTTATTACGTAAGAAACAAATATATCACAACTTTCACTTCACAACATATTTGTTCTGGTTTGATGACTAAAGTCATCTCTTTGAAATACTATGTGGAACTCAAAAATAGCTTGTTCTTGTCACAGACTTTACCAGGTGTCCTTCAGAGGTCCTGAAAAGCAAAGAAGAGATGTGCTTTAGAAGTCACTTTTGCAAGCAGTTGCATCATTAAGTGTATGAGGGCAGACAGCAGGCAATGAGTAACACTTGATATAAAAAAATTGCTGAGATGTGGCTGCTCACAGGAGTCTGGTGGGCATTACAGTCAGACAAGACCGTGAGATGAGAAAAGGTTGAAGGGCTAAAGAAAAATGTTAC
Source organism: Turdus rufiventris (assembly GCA_013186435.1). Classification (NCBI taxonomy): domain Eukaryota; kingdom Metazoa; phylum Chordata; class Aves; order Passeriformes; family Turdidae; genus Turdus; species Turdus rufiventris. The sequence continues at coordinate 4,937,992 of PYHW01010133.1, read as the reverse complement.
TGCAGATTAGCCTACAGCACAGAACAGCTCACTTTGAAAAAAACCAAAAACGTGTATCCTTGAAATGGATACACAAATTCAGGTTGCTCAGTCCACACTATATTAGCAACTGAGCACTGCAATAAAATGACAAGTAATAGTCGGGACTGATTCACCTACAGACAGACCTGCCTCATCAGTAAAGTCAATAAAAATGGAAAGGACTGAAAATGTTTTCAGGAAGACATCTGTGAACTGCTGCACCATTATTCTTTCTGCTTAGTTAATGGCAGAACTTTGAGAATGTGCAAAATCAAAGAGCAGATAATTTTTGTATTACTCTTGTCCGGAAAGAATATTTCTTTCCAGAATCATGTTGCTTACAAATTATTATTTTTTCAATGCATAAGCAGTTTATGTCCTTTCTAACCTTCGGGAAATTTAGAGGAAGTGCCACATTTGTGGAAAGGAAAAGAACATGTTCTCATTTTGCTTCAGTCTTGAAAAGAAACAACATCTTTTTTGGGGCAAGGGGATGGGAGATTGGGGAGGATAACAAGAAAAGACATTTCTCTAAATTGTATCTTCAACAATACCCTTTTAATATTTTTTCTTACTTTTTGAGACACAGCTGAATGCAAATAACTATCCTATCATCAATTTCATAATACACTTTCAACAATACCAAGCCAAATTCACTTCTACTTTACCCTTTCAATGTTATGTTCTTGTAAGTGTTGATGTAGAAGGGTTTATGTTTCAGTGAACCAAAAAAAAATTGTGAATGACTTCAGAAAAAATAGTAGTAGCAGAATAGAAAGCAGTAACTGCAAGATTTGAATGTCAAATACTTTCTTAATGCATGAAGTTCATCTTGCTGATGCTCTTAGTTCTAGGGGCAACTCCTTTCTAATGAAAAAGATGTTAAATAAAAGCTGCAGTATTTCTTTAATTAAAAGAAATATCCTCAAGTTTGTTCTCTGAAGAAATAATGATCTTTGTAATTAAGAATGAGTCACTTCTGCTTTTATGCTGCAGTGCACACTGGTTGAAACACCCAAGTGAGTTAGGTGCATTATGAACAGTGCCATTTAATTAGGAATTTTCAACAGCAGCAATCATGGGATAACTTAAAGCTTATTATTAAAATTATTATTTTATTCTGACACAATCTCTGTAGAAACATAAAGCTTTTCATGGAACATAACTCCCTTTCCTAGATTATTCTGATTTTTTGGTAGGTCACACTTCACGTACTATTAGTCTCATTTTATGGGTCAAGTCAAGTAAGAGATAGCAAGAGAAAAGACAACATTGGCATACCAGTGGGAGGTGGCTCAGCAGCTCATCTACAGAATCGTAGTTTTCTGAAAAGGATGGTTCAAGAAGTTCTGCTTCATCTCGAAGTTTAGCAGGATTTAGCTCTTCCTGGCTGTTTTGGATCAGATACAAGTTTTATTGGTCTCAGAGGAAAAAGCAAAGCAAGCAAAGCCTCCTTCTAATTGTAGCTTCTGCACCTTTTCATACACTTAAACCAAAGTTTTACAGAACATATGAAATAGTATTTTTAATGAATAATAACACATGATATTTAAAAGCAGTTGTCTAAATGAGCGAATACACAAACAGAATACAAGGTCTACATATGCTGGCACATCTCAACTATACTGATTAGAACATAAGTCCCTCAGGGATTTTCAAATTTTCATTTAATGTGTTTACAGAGAAGCAAATTTTCAACATTTTTCTTGATAAAATTGTTCCTAATGTTCCATAGCTGCGTGGTTTTTTTTCTTTAAGAAGATTTTTTTCTAAATAAAGCAATTTAAGGATCTGTTGGAAGATTTTTAAACTTGTCAGACGCCATCTCCTCTTTATTCTTCTATTCTAATCTGATCGTGGTGTCTGTTCCAGTCAGGGGAAAAAAATATTGCCTGTATTTAAAAACCATGCTATAAACGTCATTAATGTTCAGTGCTTTTTGCTTGTCCTGTCTGTATACATACATGGATGCAACCCTTTTCTGTCTTAACGCCATAGAAGTATGGAAAGAACATATATGTGCTTTCCTGTAGTACCTTCTTTTTCCAGTTAAAACTGAGTTTAAGTATTTCTTCACAGCCATCTGCTTTCGAAAGCGGCTGTAGTTGTCGGTGAAGACAGCATCAGAGTGGCGTTTGACAGGACTGTCCTGGGAGCTGGCAATACAACAATCACAAAGGAAAAATCAAGAGACTATATCTGTTTAAAAGAAAATACTGTTAAATGAGTGAAATAAACTTTATGATATTGATTAGCCTAATAAAATCAAATTTTCATTTCAGCTTTCATTCCCATCTGACTTTGGATCTTCCTTCTGCTGAAAAGAAGCCACTGCTTCCACTGCTTCCAATGTATTTTAATAACAAAGATCAAATTCCCAAGATTGTTTTTCAGCCTTTTGGGGCACACCTTCCACTGACTGTTTTCTTTTCTCAGTTTTGCCATGGTCTAGGATACATAGTCAACAATTTCTAGACTCCTCGTCCCAGGAGTTCTGCAAGATCAAGTAGTTAAGTATGATTTCATTACTCCCTTCTTCCTGCTCTCACACCCCAGTTTGCACCTTTTAATAAACAGATTTTATTCTAAACTGCCACCGAGGAAAGTTAGAGTGCATCATCACATAAGTAGCTATAAATGTTTGTTCTAAGGTTTCAGAAGAAAAAACACACCTTGTGAAAGCCAAACCTGGAGGCCTTTTCTTTGTGCACACTCTTGGGAAATGTCAGGGTGTTCTCTTTTAAATGGTCTATGTTAGTTTACAGCATATGAGGAACTGGAACTCTGTGTTCTGGTACAAAAGCAGCACTGAAATAAACGGAGGACCTAATTTTTACTCAGCTTTTGAACATATGAAGTAGGCACTCAGTGGTATTGTCACAGTGGCTCTACAGTTGCTGCTTATGGATTTGACAACAAGAAAAGTATGCAATGATCCTACCCAGCACCCTGTGCCCATTTGTTTATTAACATATTGGTCTGGAAGTTGCATCCAGACTCCTAGTCTATTAAATTGCCTCATTCTTTTTTGAGTTCTGCAGCAATACAGATCTCACAAACATCTGTCAATGTGTTCTACAGCGGGAAAAAACTATACCTTTACATTTTCACTGCAAACCAATCATTTCTTGATTTCATTGTCTATTTCCCTGCTGTTAAGTACTGAGTAATCAATCACTTTGTATTTACTTTTGCCACTCATCCACCAAGCTAGTAAAAACACTACTGAAAAAAAGAACAAGAATTTGGCATGATAATCATTATAATATTTCCATACATTATCCATGCTTTGTGCAGTGTCTGTTTCTCTGCCTCTCACAGATGTGTCAGGAATAAATAGTAATATACTCATTTAATAATATCACTAAATACTTATATAGGATTTTCAGCTCCCCCATAATTATATAAGCTTCTGTTTCGGTATCTCTAAATCACAAAAAGGAGAGCTTGGATACAGAAGGGTAAAAAAAATTGCCAATAAAGCCAGCTAGGAAAAAAAATCTACCTATAGTAAGTGTCACCTCACCTAACTCGTTTTCTAATAAGCGAATGCAGATATCTCTTCACAGCAAATTTAGCCAAAAGATGGCTGTAGACACTGGTGAAAATTCCATCAGCATGCCTTGCATTTCTGAAATGGACAATAAATAAACTCTACAAAACAGCCTGGGTTCATATAATTTTGATAATTTTCATTTTGTAAACACACTGCTTTTCTTAATTTAACTATTGTACATCTTAAAGGGAACTAATTTCATAAAATAACTTCCAGATTTTCACAATATACTTCTAAACTTTTTTTCTGGAAAGTGAATGCATTCATCATGCCAGAATGGCAATATAATCAACATTTCTGCCGACATCCCTACTGCTACCACTATTCAAGCAGAGGCTGTGGGATTTTCTTTGTAATTGAGTCTTCCTTTCCTAATTCTCAGTTTGAAAATGTGAATGATTTTTTGGCAGAAATCAAGTAGTCCATCATCTTCTGAATTTATGATAATAAAGAAACTCACCTATCAATAATTCTGGACAGATCAAAATAGAATTTCTCATTTTCAGGTAGTGTGTTCTGCAAAATATCTGATTCTGACTTTAATGACCCACGGGCATGGTCAGGTTCACTGGCTCCATCAAATGGCATTCTGTTTCCCAATCTGTTGGAGAAAGAAACCGTGTAAAGTACAGCTAGCTGTGACACCTCACTAGAGTCAACATTCTGGTTTGTGTCAAAATGCACATCTACCTATTTTAATAAGTAAGGCACTTCAAAGAAATCTGGATAATTCAAAAATCACTTTCAGGTAGAATCCATGCTTAATTGTAGATTAATTGACATAACAGATCCTTCTCTCAAATTCGTGTTTTCTAGATAAATGTTGTCACTGAACGCAATTTATTCCAGTACATAATGCATGACAATCACAGCCAAAGTGATAACCATGAACCTTTTCCTAACAACTGCATTTTGTATAAATGATGGATGAAATTAACAGCCTCTACCCAAGTGAAAACTGTTCCTGAGATGTACTTACCTCCCAGCTAAGATATAAGATATGCATTGAAATGCAGAATGAAACAGTTCTTAGGCCTTCTCCAAAGAAAGCAAATATACCAAGAACTTCAAACTAAATAAAAAATGCAGTCATGTATCTCTACATGTTTTTATTCTCTCATGTTAGAAGCTAAAAATTCTTCACATTTGATCTTTTAAAATGTATCATGGCAGTTGCTCTGTATGAACTGACGAACAGTTACTTCACATTTTCGTAAGCTGTGGTTTCTTATGAAGTGTCGTATTTTATCAAGGGCAGTCTGACTGCATAGCAGTAGTTTGGCATCATTCCTTCTGGCTGCTCTGACAGTCTGTGGCAGACAAGAGGTTCCCATCATTGTAGGAAACCCTTGTGTGAGATGACATGCAAAAATCACATACTAAAACTAAGACAGACTTATGCCCTTGCAATTTTAAAGTCACCATTAGCATTGTTTATATATCTGATTCATGTAAGTTTTCTGTCTGGTAATAAAGAGCTGCAAAGCTGCTATGGAAAAAGAACCAGCTCAAGTCACACCTTTAGGTCCATCTACACTTTGTGTTCCTCTTACCTAAATGCAAACCGTACCGCTCTGCCATCTGATTTAATTTAACTGGACCACTAATAGCAACTTCAACCAGCCGAAGCATGCAGAGGTACAAAACCTTTCCTCTGCTCTGTGCCCACGGACCCCTTCACGTCCCAGGGCTCACCGTGCCCCACATCCCGTCCGCTCCCCGCACACACCGCGGTCACGGCGGGGCACGGAGCCCGTGGGGCGCCCAGCCCGTGGGGCAGCGCGGCTGCAGCCGCCCCGGGAGGTGCGTGCGTGTCCCGGGGCTTTTCCAGGAACGCCTGACCGCAGCCTCGCCGCGGGGACCCCGCCCGGTACCGGGACAACACCCGACGGGAAGCGCCGCTCTGCGCGCTCCTTGGGGGGAGCAGCGGAGGACTGGCGCTTCTCACAGCCCGTTCGGCCAGCGCCGGGGCTGGGCAGGTCCTTGTGGGCGGAGGGGCGCGGAGCGGAGCGCGGAGCGGAGCGCGGCCTTACCGCGGGACGGGAGGGAAGGCGGCGCCCCGCGGGGGCAGCGCCCGCGCCCGCCAGCAGAGGGCGCTGAGGAGGGCGAGGGCGAGGAGGAGCGGGGAGGCGCCGCGGTGCTCCATGGCCGGCACCTGCGGAGGGAAGAGCGCAGCGTCACCCTCCGAGCCGGCCGCCCGCACCCGCCGGCTTCGCCCCGGACCCGCTCCCAACCCGGTCCCTATCCCGAAAGACGCCGCCGGCCGGCAGGGCGGCGATGGCGGGGAGCTGGCGGCGGTCAGCGAGCGCTAGCATCCCCGAAGGCGACCCCGGCCCGGGCCGAGGGGCAGCGGTGCCCGGGGCTCAGCGGCTCATGCGGTAGCAAGGGACGGTCCCGCCCCGGCTGCTCTGGGCTTTCAGAGCTCTCCCCGCTCCCCGATGGCCGGGATGTCTTCCCTGCTGGTCCGGGAGGGGAGAAGAGAAGCGAGGGTACGGGACGGGGACATCGTTCCTCATGCACCGGGAAGTTGCCGCTGTGGCGGGGAGAAAGTTACTCACGAGTCCGTCGGTGGGTCTGGCTGGGAGGGCGCGGAGCGGAGCGGTGCTGGGGCAGTGCGCCCTGCTCCGCTGCGCGGCTGCCGGGGCGGCGGCAGAGGGTGAGGAGGAGGAGGAGGATGAAGAGGAGAGCTCCGTCTCGCCGCACGCTCTGAGCTGCCCGCCGCGCCACCGCGTTTTATAGGGTTTACACGTTTCTGCTTCCAAAGAAGCAATCACGTTACTGGAGAGACGTCACCCTTCCCAAGGGGACGGTCGCTTTGCTCAGGACAGTCAGAGACTTATATTTAACACATGAGCAGTCGCGTACCTCTTCCCCCTTCCTCTCAGCACCCCCCGCTCCCCCCGGCCATTATTTGATTTATGTTAATGACATAGTTTTGGAGGAGCGGAGCCCCGTCGGAGGGGTGATTCCGCCTCTCCAGGCGGGAGAGCAGGCGGCCGTCGGGGTCTGCGGGGGCACGCCACACCGCGCATCCCTGCCCGCAGCCGGCAGAGCCGGAGCGAAGGTGGCCGCGCTCTGCGGGGCCCTGCGCTCCCCCACACTCCCCGTGCTTCCCTGAGGAGCCCCTTCCCCGCCGCGGGGTTGCTCCTTTCCCTGCTCCTCGGCAGTGTTTCCGTGCTAAGCTGGTCCCGCTCCGTCCCTGGCACATGCAAGTCCCTGACGGGCGCTCCCTCCCGAGGTGCGCAGGGAGCTGGTGTGAAAAACAAAATTTTCCTAAGGGTTTAAATTTTATTTTAGCAGGTGTCGGGGTGTTCTCTACTTTTCGCTATTTTATTTAAACTACGTGCGTGTTCGTGGAGCACGGATTAACCCCACACCCGCTTGGCGCAGCCGAGCGCGGCGGGCGCTTGTGACGGCTCCGCGGGCGCGCAAGGAGCGCGGCCGGAGCGTGTGTTAAACCCCTCCGAGCAGGAGAGGGTTCACCTTTTCCTCCCAAGGTGACTTAAGCCCAAACCTCGGCGATGCCACAGCAAGGGAGAATCGGTTTCAAGCCTTTGATTTTTCTCCTTCGAATTTCCCCTGCCTCAGAGAGGTCTGTGGAGAGCAGAGAAAGAAGCACAGGGGAAGGGGGCGTGGGACCCACGGGCGGGCCGGCTGCTCCGGCAAGCACCTCTTCACTGTCGCACTGTGTCTTTTGGGTGCCTGCCCTGGAATATTTGCCAAACAATCCCGGAAGAATTTCAGTTGTAAAGGTCATTAATCCTATTTTTCTTTTTCTTTTTCTTTTCTTTTCTTTTCTTTTCTTTTCTTTTTTTTTTTTTTTTTTTTTTTCCTTGAGCTTTTGTACCTCTAATCCTCCTACTCGGTCAGTAACGATCGTACCAAATCCATACAGAAGATTTCACCGTTTCTTCTTACTTCTAATAAGTTTTTCTGTTTCATGTTTCACTAAAGGTTAGGCAGGCTCAATGCCGAAGATTCTGCGATGCTTAATCACATTTTCTAATTCAGTTACATAAAGAATAAGTGAATTAGATTAAAAATGCCTGGAAATTTGTTTCTCGGATGACAGCTGTGACTAAAACCAGAGTTCCTGCAGTAGTCTAATTTCAGGAAATTTTCCCCTTGTTACTACATAACTAGGGGTCGAAGGAGCTATTCTGCTCCGGAATGGCGGGATGAGCATCAATGGCACCGTACTCCCCTCACCTCAGAAATATCCCGGCTGGGGCGCATAGGCGTTGTGCCTAGTGCACGACCTGGGTGGGGAAATGCACTGGACTTCACTCAGCTACTTGCAGGAGGAGAGGGAAATGAGAAAGCCATCTCCTAGCTGGCGTAGGAACGCGTGGCTGGGCACTGCGAGGTCTGTGGATGCCCCATCTCCTAGCCTGGAGCGGCGAGGGGAGGCGACCCCGGGACCCCGTGCTGTCCGTGCTCCCTCTCCTCAGCCCCAGCTCCCAGCCCTCTCCTGCTCCTTCTCCTCCTCCTCCTCCTCCCCAGTCCCGCTCCCGCCGAGGGCGCCGCTGCGGGAAAAGCCAAACGCTGCTGGCAGCAGGAAGAGAAGAAAGAAGTTTCCTTCTAGCGCCAGCAAGCCTGAGTTAGCGCAGCCTGTAGAGGGGGTCTCGCAGGAGTCCTGCGGACTGCGCTCCCTGCCAGGGAGCGGGGGAGCGGCCAATTCAGTCTAGGAGATACGTGGAAAACAAGTCAGCTGCCATGTATGTGCAGTATAGGTGGCTGCGTGCTCTGGGGAGATGTATGGAGACTAAAAATTGGAGAATCACTGACGAATCAGGGCTTTCTCATCATCCTGTACCATCTGAGGCTGTGATGTACCGCACTGCACCCTTCCATGCCGTACCTGGTGAATCTGGTTTGCTGTAACTTTGTTCCCCTTCTTTGCAAGTGGTACACTAGGTTGGAAAACATGCTGTCAGGCTGGCTAAAGTGACCTCAGAACCTCTCTAGGGATGATAGTATTGATAAAGAAACCTCTCCAGGGCTCCCTTAACCATCTGAGAAATCTGTAGTGCATCTAATCTTACAATACCATCTATTTTCCCTATTCTATACACAAGAAACCGCGTCACAGGGAGATCAAGTGGTTCCTCTTGTTTACTCAGTGGAGTAAAGTCTCCAGTGGAGCTTTGAATTGAACCCAAATTCCCCAAGCACTCTTCAGTTGCACTAAATTTTTCTGCATTTCACTTTAGCACCCTGTTACAAGCCACTATCTCCTCCTCTTGAAGACAAACTGAAGAAGAGCTGCCACCTCCTCCTTTCTCCTTAGTCCTTCCTCACATTTCTCAAGAGGATTTTCTTTGAGGGAGGTTGATTTGGGATGACTGACAAGGGTTTGGGACGGCAATCCAAATTCTATATTTTCCATTTTTTTCCCCCCTGAAGCTTACATGCACTACTATTTCCACAGTGGAATAAGTTTTGATAAGAGTAAGACATTAAAAGAAAAATAATTCTTTATAAACAGACAGATGGAGAAAAGACTCTTTTCCATTGACATCCATTGATGATCCTCCAAAATCTAGGCAGATGAGTCCTTTTGGGATGGTAGCTCCCACTGTTTTGTACCGGCAAAACCTGTGCCCTTTCAGGAAATTGTCAATTGGGAATAAACAGTGCTTGGAAGCTTCTCCAGGAAAATAATTAAACACAGGCATCTCCTGGAAAATCAAGTATTTTTCAGTGGTTTTTGCAGGAATCCTGATGCACTCTCACATTTATTGACCCTTTTATCTTAATTTTATGTGTTATCAAGTATCTTTTGGTTATTCTCCACTTTTGTTTCAATTTCTTCTTTAACGTTCTACTTAATAAAACAACAAAAAATTTACAATTATAAAATTGCAATATTTAGGAATGATGGAAAACTGATTAGATAAGATGAACCAAAGAGCAAAGAGAAGTTTTCTGAAAGTTTGTCTTACCATTTATACGCAAACTTGTGCAATGCATATAAATCAAGTATTGCCTAAAATAGCTAAATCATCTGGAGTAAGAAATTTGGGAATTCTAAGGTTTGTTAGTTAGATTTGATTACTATTTTTAGCATGTAAAATTGTTCTGAAATTGATGTGCTAAAAATCTCTTAAAGCCAAATTCTTAGATAAGAGAAATCTGCTTAGTTCCATGAAGGACCTGCTTAGCATTTACCAAATTTATCATGTAATTGCATTTTAAAAAGGAATTACATCAGAAATAGAATTAACATTTTGTATGGAAAAAAAAGGATAAAAATACTAAGAGACTTGTTTTAAGACTTTAATATTCTATCAGAAAAAGAAACTTCTACTGACTCATGAGCTGTCTCGTACGAATCATTGGGTTGGCAGAATGTCCCTTGTGCATTACAGCTCATGTTGCTGTGGATGAGTTCAGAAATTCTGCCTTTGATCCCACAGTCATAGCACATTGATCCAAGAGTTTTTAGAGCTTATAGAGGAGATTGATGGTACACAACTATTCAGCAGCTAACAGAGCAGCTTTTTCTACTTTCACAAAAGAGGTAATGGATGAAAATTCAAGAAACTGTATTGAAGAATAAAAAATGCAACTAAAAATTGATAAACTGACCTGCCCTTCTCTAATCCTTTAAAGACATGATTAGCATATTCTCCAATATCTGCTTCCAGCATCCTGTTGCACTGCTGGATCCCACTCTCCCATAAATATTCCTATTCCTCAATATCACCTGGTTTGAAAAAATGGATGAAATGCTCAAATGAAAATGCTGAAACTTTCTCCACCTTCACTTTATTTTCAACTGTGTCTGAATGCTTCTCAGAAGAAATAAGGAGAAAACCATCGGTTTGTTCTTTTAGGTAAGTTTTATTACAGAAGTACATACCACATTCTGTCATACCTTTAGTTCGAGTGCGTTCTGCAGACTCAGAAATGTGATGGCAAGCTGAATAAAACACAAATATTTTAAAAGTAAAAACTCATGAGTTGCCTTCTGCAACTGAAACTTTCAGGAGGGTAGTGCCTGTCTCCTCAGATCCCAGGTGGAACAGGGGAGCCTTCATTTCCTTTCTCACCCTTTTTGACTCCTGCTTTCAGCTCAGAAGTGTGTATCCTCAGAGCAGAGTTACAACTGAAGAAAACTTGTAAATTTTATTAATAAACATGATACTGTCTACACCACTTGAACAAGTTCCTCCCATACCTTTGCATTATTAATCTGTATGAATTAACAGTTTTCAAAACCATTGGAACGTTTGGGTTATGCCCATGACTACCAAACAGACTTCCACTGTCTGCATTCGTATTTCTGGGTATGTCATCAGCATCCGTATCACAGTCCTGCTTGATTAAAACGTCTGAGTAGCTGCAATGATGAGCAAAAGTCATGCAATAGACCTGACTCCTGTGTTCCCCTTGCCTGAGATGTTATCTGGGAAAACTCCTAATGCTTCTAGTATAGTTCTGTGTTTTCATATCCCTGCTCCTTCACCCCGAAAAGCAATCTCAGCTTCTCTCAAAAACTCCAAAGTTGTTTGGGATAGATATTTTTTTCTCCATATGCTTGTGTTGTCTGGTATGTGTGTGGACTACTGCTTCATGTCCATCTGGTTCATGATATGCAGCTGTCCTAGAAGTGTCAGTCCAAATTCCTTCTCATTCTTTCGCATGGATGTGATGTTTTTGCCATCTCCTCTCACTATCAGACACGTATTCTGCACTCATACCTCAGGAGGATCTGTGGCTACACAGGCTTTAACAGGAGCTTTAATATATCCGGTTTTCTTTCAAAGCAATTTCCTTCTAATGTTTCACCTGACTTATTTCAAAGATTCCATTTACCTTAAAGCCCAGAAAACCACATTGTAATCCAAAGTTTGTCAGGAAGTGAAGTAGTTTCTGATTTGGTTGTGTTGTGTTCTTTGTTTTGGACAAGATCTCTGAAATATGTCCTGTTTCTACCAGCATGGTTATAATCTTCAAACTTCAAAAAAGGATCAGATGATTCTTTCATCACCAGATATGTTTCCCTCCTCCCCCTCCCAGTCCTCTCCTCTGGAAATCTAAAATAACCTCTGTGTATGAGAAGAATGTGCATTTTGGATGTCATAACATTCAGTCTGAATTTCCTATTCATTTTCACCCAGCTATTCTCTTCATGGTTTTGGATATACAAAACTGGATTTTCTATGGTGAACCTTTGAAAAATCACTTTATATTTTATGATGTTCTTGCATGTGTAAATATCTCCAAGCTGCTATCTAATTATCTAAACAGATACAAGATATCTAAACCAAAAACAATCTTTCAAACCCATGTCCCTACATTTTCCCCATGCTCTGAGGCCTGTCACCTGTGCTGTAGGAGGGGATCTCATGGAAGTCCTTTTGTCTCTACCTGCACAAAAGGAATAGAAATAAACTCCAAAATCCATTTGGATTATCTGTTAAAAGTAAAACCCAAAAACAGCGCCATAGTAGAGTTCAAAATTTAGAAGTCTGAGACCAAACCTGCCTAGGGTGCCTTATCTCACTGTGATTCACTATTGACACTCACCTTATGTAGTCTGCAAGTTTATCGGGATCTTGGGGAATCCAAGCTTCCTTGGGAAACTAATGATGCTAATGACTAGGAGCACATCTGCAGATGCAGGCAAGCTGTTAGAAGTCTCTTTGCCTCCTTACCTAATTTCTATACTGCAAAAGAACCCATGAAATATGAGAGAATTTAGTCCATTTACACATCTGTGACCATATGATAGGAATATTTCATGGTTGTAATTGTAACATCTGGTATACTTCCCTGGTTTTGCATAGATCCTTTTTCCTGTGCGTAATACAAGATGCTGGTTCTAGGGTGTGGGGCCAAATTCTTTTTGTCTTCCCCAGTGGATGCCGCTACTATTGCACTGTCTGGAAGCTTGTGAGAGCAGACATACCAGCTCAGGATATAAAAAAAACCACGTCAGTCGGGCTGGAAGGCTCATCTTAAGATGCTAATTATGCCAGGATAACTTTATCTCTTGAACTGACCTAATCATCACAAGTTCTTTATTTACCAAGCTGAAAAAAGAAACCATCTAAAAGCTAGAGCAGAAACAAGCTAAAAATGCTTCAGCCTCAAGCAATTACCACTATTGTCTTCATGGAAAAAGAGCTGAGAGAGGTTTTCTAAAACTGTCCATGTGTATAAAGGGCAGAGTGTAACGTGCTGTCTCTTAGCACTACTCTAAGCCTAATGTACATTATTATGGCTGTGGAAATCTATATTCACAGTTTCTAGTTTCCACAAAGAAGCCAGAAGAAAGTATCAACCTGTTGGTTTATCATCCTTAATAAATTACATAATTTGAATCTGTTTTTGAAAGAATTTCTGTAGTCTTCATGGACAGGAGAGATACAGTTCCAACTTAGTTTGTCATTAGTTGAACTCCACAGGTCACCAGAACAAATGATAACTCCTACATCTTGTTTAATTGGCTTCTTGGCCAATACATCAATGGCTAATTGCCCTTTCCATCTTGCATGAAGCATTAAGGGTGTTCCAGTAAGCATTGCACCACAGTCGATACATTCTCCTTTAATAAGTACACGTGAATAGATCCAATACTAGTAAGTTTCTAAGAGATTTTGAGAAATTACAATTATCACAACGATAAAAGACATTAATAGGCACAGCAACCTTTGATAGCCATCCTGTGTGCTGTCATCATGTATGTGTACAATTATATTCTGCAGTTTGTTGGCATTTTTGAATGTGACAAATGCATTACAGTGATTTCTGCAGAAATAAGTGAAACATTCAGCACCAGAATCAGCACTATTGAATATCAATATTAAAATGTTGCTAATTGTTTGACTTAAGCCATGGGCCCTAGCACCTTGAAATTTGCTAAACTTTCTGCTCAAATTGTACTAAAAGATGAATTCATCAATTATTAATACAGACTTGAATCTTGCTCCTGGTGACTCTGTGTCAATCATGTGGTTACATCCATAGCTGCACAGTAAAAATAACTGTGTAACTATTTTCCAGCATGTAACTACAGGATTTTCAGGTATTATTTCATGTAGTAGATAATTATTCTGTATGCTTCCAGCACACCAAGTCACGGGTAATATTTTTGTCTGGCCTGAGATATTCTCTGGTTTAATTGAAAAATTTTCCACAGATGTGAAATCACACAATGTCACAATAGAAAATCATATCACACACACACAACTCTAGGTGTGAAAAGGAAAGAAAGGTTATCTGTTGCAGGTATTCTTCCTGGTTTATTTTCAGACATGCTCTCAGGTTGCTTCTAGTAGCTTCAGCTTGGAAAGAGAGGGAAGGATCTTTCAGAATGGTTAGAAGATTATGCAGACAGGGCTTCTTTGTCTATTGACATTACTCAATAACTTTTAATTTTGAACACTGGGTTCAAAGACCTTTGGAGTGAAATGGTAGCAGAGCCATTGACTCAAGGAGGTTTACCCTTTTCTCAGATCTTGAAATAAATATGTTGAATAGTATAGTTTGCTTGTTAAGACAAAAGGTAGTTTAAACTGAAGCTGAATCCACAGTACTGTCTTGGCCTCTATTGCCCTATGCACATTGCTCCATCCAGAATTTTATGGCTCAGAAAGCTCATCCTTAGCACAACTTGTGGTTCAGGTGTTTGTGACTGTGCAAGATCAATGATCAGGTTCTCCCAAGCAAAACCAAGGGCTGCATGTCCCAACTTGACTACCACTGGCTGGGTATGAAAAACTTTATGATTGTCATATTGGAAGCTGAAAAGCATAGTAATGTGCAGTGTAGTCATATTTTAGTACCTACTGTCCACACTGCCCAGTAAATAACTATGCTCACTAATAAGGTTGCATACAATTCTTCATGCAGAATTTGTGCACACAGTAAGAAAACAACTGAATAAAATTGTCCTAATACATAAAAGATTACAGGGTCACTCAGAAATGCATGTCAGGTACAAATTTAAGAGCATGAAAATAAGATGGAAACTGGAGTCATTAAAATAATTCCAGACCCCTTTTTGCCTTGTCCTCCAGAAATCTCCAGACAAAGCTGAAGCCAAAGGGACATCTCTCAGGATCTATCAGAATAATGCATTTTGTCAATTCCTCATGCTGTCCAGAGGCAGTAAAGATTAGAAACAATCTTTTCACAAGCCTCTAAGAGACTGCCCTGCTGGGGACAGTTTGTCTTCAGACAGTCTTGATTACAAGCAGGATCTTTGTTATTCTTGCCTCAACAGTCAGAGGAGAGACTGGCTATCTGATATTGGAACTGTCTTTGCTCTTCTTTGCTTTCCAAACCCACCTCTAAAATGCCCCTCCAGAAGTGATCTTTACCACAGTGAGACTCTAGAAAAACTTCTCTTTAGTCTTTCTTGCTGTCATCCAATTTCATAGGAAAGCATGAAAATCATAGAACATCATCCAGAGAGATGAGATAATACAAAAACTTGTTGAAGAACAGAACTACCAAGACTCAAACAAATCTGTAATTGAGAGGTTCTTAACCCTACTCTCACATCAAATAATTGAAAGGAATGGCCAAGCATGTCCCTCATTGTCAGCCTCTCATGTGACTGCATAAGGATGTAAGGATCACCCTTATATCACTGCAAAACTTTTAATGTGCTCAGAGAGAGGCTGGGCAGGCAAGATGAGCAGAGTAGTCAAGTGTTTTCACAGGGAAGAAACTTTCAAGAAACAGAAATCATCTGACAGATAAAAACACTGTTCCTAAATTAGCATCAAACTAGTTATTGAACTAGAATGATGTGCTTTATGAAATTATATTCTGAATCAACAGAGTTATTAAATATATGAGTAATATCACGGTAGTCAATAATAGAGCAATATAGATTAAACTACCAGCAGTCAGCCAGATCATTTGGAAGGTTAAGGGTAGATTGTGAACAAGTTTTTTCTGAATTGGGCTTGTGCAGCAAGGCCCTCAGTTGTGTGTCTAGCATATCCCATTTGCAAACCCATCCCTTAAGTACAGCAATATATAATACTACTGTATCATATATTTTTTGTTTTCTTTTGATTCACTATTGTGGTTTAACCCAGCCAGCAACCAAGGCCCACTCAGCCCCTCACTCACTCCTGCAGCAGCAGGATCAGGGAGAAAATCTGGAAGGTAAAAGGTGGAAGACTCATGGGTTGAAATAAAAGCCAATATAATAGGGAAAGCAGAAACTGTGCACACAAGCAAAGCAAAACACTGCTTCCCATGGGCAGGCAGGTGTCCAGGAGAGCAGATAAGAGTTACTTGGGAAGACAGACCATCACTCCAAATATCCTCCTTTCCTCCTTCTTGTCCCACACTTTATACAATCTGAGCATGGTATAATGTCTGGAATAGCCCTGTGGTCAGCCTGGGTCACCTGTCCTGGCTGTTTCTCTTCCTAACCTTCCGTGCACCTCCAACTTTCCTTGCCATGTGGCAGTGTGAAAAGCAGAAAAGGCTAGGCTCTGTTTGAGCCCTGCTCAGCAGTAACATAAACATCTCTGTTTTATCAACCCTGTGTTCAGCACAAATCCAAAAAATATCCCTATGCTCCCATACTAGCACTGTGAAGACAATTAACCAACCCCAGCCAAAGCCAGTACAACTATTTTGTTGTACTGTTAAATACAAAATTAGCCTTTAAACTTTTTGATTGCTAGTAACTCAGATTTTGAGTACAAGCACAACAAGACTGTCTGAAACTTTCTTGGTTTATTTTTAAATCTTTGTAATGTCCAGCATTGGTAGCAGCTTTAAAATTGCTTAGCCATTTAATGTCTTACTTTGAATGAAGTGAGAACGTCTATTTATACCTCTATGAACTGAGAAAATGCACTCAAAGTTATATGATGACATCTAGCCTTCAGTGCCTATAAAATGCCTGTGAGAAGCATACAGAAGCATACGCTTTGTTGTGGATCAGGGAATGATCAGGACAGATCATTTCAGGCATCTTTCAGGAACACTGTCAGGACATCAAACACATTCACACTTCCCTTATTTTGCAAAGTCATGGTAAATCTACCATTCTCCAACACATTTGGATTAGTTGAATCCTGTCAATCTACACTGAGTTGTCAAGGTGTTCTTATTTCTCTCCTATTTTTTTTTGTTTTATTGGGAAAATCTCTGCCCTAGAGCAGGTTCCATGTATTGGTGAAAAAGATGAAAATTTGAAGATGCTTAATTTCTGTGTCTCAGAGTTAGTTATTTTTATTTTTTTTAAGCTAATACATTTCAAACATGATTACATGATGTGGAAACATATTTAATGTTCAGTTTCCTTGTCAGAAGTGATTCAATGCCTAGAAGCATTCAGAAGCTTTGAAAGATTTAATTTAAAAATGTGTT
The DNA here is from genome assembly GCA_013186435.1 of Turdus rufiventris. Classification (NCBI taxonomy): domain Eukaryota; kingdom Metazoa; phylum Chordata; class Aves; order Passeriformes; family Turdidae; genus Turdus; species Turdus rufiventris. The sequence goes on along the minus strand of PYHW01010133.1, from coordinate 4,921,062 downwards.
CTTGTGCATGCAGGAATTTTTATAGATGTAAGTTTTATATTATCCAAAATTATCCAAAAATACCTCCATCATGAATTAGTTCATTGTGAGTTATGAGAATTTTGCAAAGCAATTCAAAATTTTGCTAAATATTGTCTGCCAATTAGTACTGACAAAAAGGTGTCTCTATCTTTCCATGACATTTGCCCAAGGAATTAGGGGAAAAAAAATAAAAAGAAAAAAAGATCAGTGCTTTGATGCTGACAAACTAGTGCTAGAGAGCTTATCACACACAAACCAATCAATTCCTCAAAGTGATTTTCTGTATAAGAAAGTTCTGGCAGAACAACAAAAGAAGGGGGTAGAGTGAAGATTTGTTTATTTTTATCATCATACTTATCCACAGATACAGCTTACTGTGGAACTAAATGGAGAAGCACTAAAGGAGAAAAGAAAATCTACAATCCGACTAGAAAAGGTTTACAGGGAATTCTTCCCTCATATTAAAAAAAACCAAACCCAACTTTAAAAGATCATCAGGGTATAGAGTACAGGAACAGAGCATGGACAAAAAATGGGACTTCTGCTTGCCTCTCCATGTGCTCAAGCCCTAGACTCATCAGTACAGGGGATTCATCCCATTTCAATGTGCAATTAATAATCAGCAACTTCTCCATACATGACAAAGAAATGCATATCACTCCCAGCTGTGATTTGTGCTCTTCTTAAGCTGGAACGAGAGAGCAGCATCATCCTTCCTTTGTACACATCAACATGCTGCTATAAAACAAAGGGGATTGATATGGCTGCAGGTCCAATATGAACTAGACAAGAATAATTTTGCATTCCAGTGCCTTTCCATACAGTTCCTAGTCATAAGCACATCAGACAGTTATGTCCTAAATCAGCAAATCCAATTTCCTGCTATCTCAGTCCCATCACTGTGCGTAATCCCTTTCATGATTAAGCTACTCTTGTTTAAAAGAACTCCTTGCTCCAAAATAGGGCAACTGCTCCTTCACAGCCCTCAGCACACAATCACTTGATTCTGCTGCTAATAGATGAAAACATGTCTCTGATGCAGAATGTCTCCGGGAATGCAGACGGGAAACATGCTCACTGAAATAGCTCCTCAGTCCAGTCCCAGCCAGTCCAATCCAGGCATAGCCACAGTCATTCACTAGTGTTGTCAGAAACCTGATGGAAGCCAAAAGCTTCCACAGAAGTCAAAAGCAGAAACAAGACTCACAAACCAGACTCGCCCTAAGCTGTTTCCTTAACCTGTAAACAGTTTGAGGGCAGAAATATGGAACAATGCACAGACCCCACCTGGAACAGTGAGGACAGAGATCTCTAGTGGAGTCGCTGCTGTTGCTGCTTCTACATTGTGAGGCAGTTTGTTGCTTCAAAACAAGCTGCTGCCAACAGTAGTTCACCTATTGAGTGCTGCAGTAGTTTTCTCAGAACTCTCTAGTCCAGCTGGTTGAAAAATACTGAGCCAGTTGTAGCCAATATTGATATTAGATTGAAAAAGTATTAGGATCTTGTTGTACTTGTTGGCATGCAGAAAGGTAAATATCCAAATGAATTCATAGAGGAACTCCAAACACTCAATCCCTTCAAGAGACCCAAATGAAGATACAGGTATTTTCCTTAAGTTTTAAGACTTTGTAAGTTTCTAAAATACTGTTCTCAGTATTTTGAAGCTATATCAATACCTTTTTCTTTAGTCCACTCTGGACTTGGCAGAGGTGAATTTCTAATTAGTATTTTCTTTCTTTTTTTTCTTGTTCCAGAAGCTGTACTGCATCATTGACATCACATAATTTTATCAAATGCTTATAGGTCAGGGATCTGGCATGTGTCATTTCACCTCTGAGAGGATATTTCCAGTGAGCATAGTTTTCAGTTTATACTTAAGAATGGATGTTGACATGATTCAAAAGCTTCATGATAAATTACAAGTGAACTTTAAAAATGTGATTTGGCAAAAGTACTGCATGTTCAGTGTGTTACAGCATGGTAATCAATAGCTGTCTGAAGAGGTGATCAGCAGCTTTTCAGTGGGGAGAGGTCAAGGAATATAGCATGAGTTATTTTTGTAAATAAGATGTAACATAAATATTCTCTGACAAATAGCTGCCAAGTTTCACCTTCTGTATGAACCCATAACTGGAGTGACTCTGTGGACATGGACAATAACAGGACAGCGCTTCTCTCCATGAAGAGGAGATGGAGTTCTTATTACTTAGAACAAGGTATCATGATATCTGGATGTTGATCAAAGTTCTGTAGATCAGTCCCAATGTGATTCTGGGAACACCATTTTCATTGTATTTTATGCAAAATAATTGTCAAGTTCATTTAATGCTTGTGAATGTTTTGAAATCATGAAATCTGCAGTAACACACTGTTTTAATTCAGTTCTTCTTTCTAGTATTTTAAATTGAAACAAAAGATGATTTCATTAAGCAAATATAATCTTTTTGCATATTGCACACATGATTCCTGAATCCTAGTGTTAATGTGGGAGTTGGTCCTGTGCAGTGTGCTTTGGTCCTAATGCAATAAAATGTGCATGAGTCTGTTCAAGCATGAACCTTATAGTGATTGCCCTTTAGCTTAAAGCAAGCATTTGCTCAAACACAATGTGAATTGAAGCCTAAGTACTTATGAACCAGTGGATTTAATACCTGTAAGCACTGTTATTTGTGAGAGACCTTCTCACTTATAATCCTTTGAAGGTGTTCTCATAGGGCAAATTCTGTCTGACTTCAAATAACATCTTCAGTTTTGGGGTATTTGCCCACAGAAGCAAAGGAGGGAGGGAGTTCTCATTCACAATTCAACTGTATCAGCTTGCAGAATTAAAGATAATATTCTTCCCTTTAAAGGATCTTTTATGCAAGTCACCATATTCATCATTAAGAAAAAACATGAGTTTGAGATTATAGCATCTAACTTTATTCCACATTCTGAAGCTTCCCGAATGCTTGCAAAACATGTATTTCAGATGTGAAAACAAGTTTTAGGCATCTGACAGTCATATTGGCTATGAACCAAATGTGTGGTTTTAGTCTCCCTAATTCAGGACACATAAGAAATGTTTTGATATCCAGTGCAGATTTCAGGAGGAAAAAAATACAGTACATTTAAGCTTCCCTCTTTACATTGTTTACTAAATATAGTGTAATACAAGTAATAATTGTGTAATAATTGCGCTGTGGAAAGATCTACTGTAATGTAATGTACACTTACAGTCCAGAAGTAAAAAATCAGTCATCTAAAATGATTTCACTCTCAAGAAACAAGCAGTTTTGGCCGTCTGAGTGCACCGTGGTTACACAGCTGGTAGGGTAAGTTGTCTCTTCCAAAGTCCCTCAGACCCATGAAACGAAGGGAGCAGGCTTGAATTCTACTTTTTGTAGGCAGATTAGAATAGGCTGCATCACCTACTCTRTAAGAAGGAAATTGAACATATTTKTGCATGCAATGAAATTCATCAGACTCAGAAAAACTCTAAATGAAAAAAAAAATGAATGAAGCACAATTTACTTTCTTTCTTGTTCTTTCTTTCTTTCTTTCTTTCTTTCTTTCTTTCTTTTTCTTTCTTTCTTTCTTTCTYTCTTTCTT